>OU343047.1:13025736-13501781 GCA_910593695.2 Ocypus olens
GGTTTTTAGCACATAACTCAGCGACTTTTCAACCAAATTTGATTCTTACGGGAGAAAATCTCATTTTGGCCCTACTTTAATGGGGTAAACTCAGATTGGAATGATCCCATTTCGAACCCTTCAACCCCCGAACAAGAAAATCATGTTTTTAGCCAAAAAAAACGTCCAACTTTGGCAACGTGTACCGAGTTGGATAAAATGTGTCGACTCGATCCACCAAAAGGGCATTGAAATGTGTTCAATTACCTGTACAGGATTTTTCACAAAGTTATAGGTGTTTAAAAAAGTGCATTTTGTGGTCTTCTTATTTTTTTCGTCCATACTTCAAAGAACATGCAAAGATAAGTTCATTTTTTTGCCCAAAAACTTGTTTTTATTGTTCGGGGGTTAAAGGGTTCGAAAAGGGATCATTCCAATTTTAGTTTACTGCCTTAAAGTAGAGCCAAAATGGGATTTTTTCCCGAAAGCATCATCAAATTTGGTTGAAAAGTCACTGAGTTATGTGCGAAAAACCTCAAAATGCACCTTTTTTTTAAACACCCATAACTTTGTGCGAAATCGTCATAGGAACTTCGTTGTTTAAGTCCTGTATTGATCACATTTTAATGCCTTTATGGTGGATCGAGTGGACAAAATGTTTGTAACTCCGTAGACATCGTCAAAGTTGGACATGGTTTCCAGAAAAAACTTTTGTTTTTCACAGTGGTGCTAGAGCGGGGCGGAAGGGGTTACGTTTAGTTTCGCATGCATGACTTTAAAGAAGACACTTCAAAGTTTTTTTCCCTCAAACATTCATCAAAATCGATTGAAAATACACCTAGTTATGGCGGTTTGAAAATGGTCGAAATTTCACGAATTTAAAGTGTTTCATTTTTTTTCCTTCAGTATATAAGCCGACCTGTTTTACTCATAGTATCGGTAAGCTTTTTTGTCTTCTTATAAATTTTGTTTTGTCTTTCTTATAAAATCCGCTATTACACCAAATTTTGTAATAAATTAAAAAATTGGCTGGACGGAAATTCATTTTTATTTTTATCATGACAACACACACTCCATCGTCTTCAATACTGGTTAGATAACTAATATTTCCACAAAAAAATATTACATATTACTGGAGGATCAAATATTCAATAACTCTCAACTACAATAACACTGAAAGATGAAGTTATTTAAAATAAATTAAACATTCATAAATAACTCATGTTAACACATCATGAAGTGACATTGAGACTAGCACTTATTACCAAGTGGAAATAGGTCTGCAAATTGAGAATCATGCCGAGGATAATTCGTTTGTCCTGATGACTTCTTGTTTCTTCAAGTTTTTTCCAGTTACGCCTTAATGACTCTTTCGTTTTTGCCAATTACAATCTTTTGATTCTTTAATAATTTACTTCTTACGTATAACATTTCAGGTATTTTTCACTAATTTGTTCCATCGTGCTATTGAAATGATTCATTATGTGTTGCCTGTAATTTTACGTTTGGTTTCTCGCTGTTTGCAATTCTTAGCATTTTATCAGGACGAGAAATTTCTAGACAATACTGTGTATAGCTGTCCCAAAATGTCGTGTCACATTGGGCAGTAAATGTCAAGAGAGGGAACGCCGGAAGCTCATTATTGTTCAGCGAGCGCAGCGTAAACTTAATGTAAATATAGACACAGAATCGGTCGCAAAATGATGATTCATCTTCAATTCGGTAATCTACGTGTGGCCGTAGATCTGTATCGCGTTCTCTCCGAATACTTCCTCACTCTACGCAAACTTTAAAATTAAATGATTTTTCTTTTATTAATTAATGTAAAAAAGTATTGCAGCCGTAATTGTAGTTAAATGTTTTTTTGCACAATAAAAAAAATATTTTTTATCGACAGTAACATCATATCCGTCTTACATATTCTAGAAGCGCGCGATCACAAGAAAATGTTATAATTAGGAAAGTCCCGGCAAAGTAAAAATATTCCAGACGGCGTGACTTTACGTGTTCGACGATATAACGTTTGCGTCATTGCTACTTTTATTCCACATTGTCTATCTCGTGATCTCCAGAACGTGATAAGATTACCCTAAAATACAAACCGTGGCCATCATCATCCTATAACTTTCTACACACACACACGCACACACACACATGTCTCTCTTTACAAGAAGCCCAAATTAATTCCACTTTTTTTTCCCGTTCAGTTTTGGACACTCCTACGCCTCGGGAATATGTATGTAGTTTTTTGTAATCGAAGAGGTGTGCCTGCTTAAATATGTCTTTGATGTTTCTATTAAGTTTAATGGCATTAGACGGATAGTAGGGCCATTGTCTCTAACGAGGATCGAACCCTGAACACTTTTTTTTTCTCTCTTGAAAACCACTCGCGTCTAGTGGGAGTTGTCCCCATTCGACTTAATAGCCGTAAATTACGGTAACAATATACCATTTTCTTGTATTTGCATTTATGACGGAACATCCATTACATAATAAATGTGTAGATTCCTTTTATTGGCTTGTTATCCTCATTAAACGCGAGCTTAGGGCAATCATACCATCACGGCGGCGCCGGGAAAAACTCTTCCTATCTGTTACTATTATTATGTGTATCGCATCTAAATATTGCATGCATCACGCGTATGCACGATACAGTTTGGTGTTTCTCTAAACCAAGAAGCTTGGCTGAATACAAACGAACCGCAGTGGGAAAAATGCATAAAAAACCTAGCATAAATATGTATTTCAACAAGAGAGAGAGAGAGAGAGATTGCGGGAATAATAAATAGAAAAATCAAAAACGTTTCGCGACTCAAATCCGCCATTAATACCGCCATAAATACTTGAGGAAATCTGAATGCGCCTCACAGACAGCCCTCAAGATGTTGCCTCTGCGATCTGTTACTGTCTGCGCGGTGATCCGCTCTTGTTCGCATTTGCATCCGTACGCGAATGTGAAACATATGCCGACGATTATTAAAACTGTTTAATGTTTTGGTGCATTACATCTTAATCGCCACTTGTCTTTATGGGGAGGCATTAAGGAGTATTGTGCAGTGGTAATAATCTCGGTTTAATGAAACCATGTGTTAGGTTTTAATCTCACAGGATTATCATGTTGCGCTAAATCTTTGTTTTTATTTATTTATTTCTGTACCCTTTTTATAAATCAGTCATAATATACAAATAAAATAAAAGTTATAATAATAAACATAAGTCAATCACAAAAAAACAATAGAACACAATATATTTTTAAACAACATTATGTATGTAAACTTTTGCTTCCAAATAAATATTTGAGAATAAGTTATATTTCACTTTTATTACGCGGTGGAAAATTAATATGCGTTTTGATTTATTGTCAGAACAAACAAGAACCGAGGGAAAGAGAGAGGCTTACATAGGTATTTTACTTATCCTCGTTCTTTTCCTCAAAATGTTGCTTGTGAAATGACCCGAGTTATTGTTCTTCAACTTATCAATCAGATTAACTCTAAAATATGCACCTACTCAAACCACATCAACATGCTACAAATTATCCATTCGCAGGACGTAATTACTAATCCTGTCAACATCAACAAATTACCATTAATAGCTCGCACACTGAGTTACGCTTTAACCGACCGTTAGGATTAATGTATCCACACCAAAAAAGAAACCTCAAACACACAATCATTTCCATTTTCGCCATCGCAGTTTATTAATAATGATTTAATGGTGTGCGGTGTCCACATAACTCACCGTAAAAGCCGCACGATATCCGAGTCTCTTTATCTCGTTACTTCTAGTGACGTCCAAAGAGTAACAGGTAGTGGATTACTGCGGACCTGCTCTTTCGGATTGTCCTCGACCACCGGCAAAGCGTTATTTGTCATAATTCTTGAGCATTGTGTAAAGAGACATGCCGTAGTGAATGAAACTTCTGAATATCTAATTGGAGATTACGCGGTGGAAAATTAATATGCGTTTTGATTTATCGCCAGGACAAAAAAGAACCGAGGGAAAGAGAGAGGCTTACATTGGTATTTTACTTATCCTCGTTCTTTTTCTTAAAATGTTGCTTGTGAAATGACCCGAGTTATTGTTGTTGGTCAAGTTGATGGATGTTGTTGGTTGGTGGTAAATATTAACACCGTATTTAAATTACTGTAACGCATTAGTCGGAAGCTAAAAAGGTCATAATTGAATTGTCATGCATTGTTTACTTTTAACGACAAGCTATTTACACTTGTTTAGACTGTATGTCTTGTACTACAATATAATACATCTATGATTGGATTACTACAATAGCCCAAGAGGGCTTTTATTATGTTATGATTTCTAATTATTATTTTTCTTGAAAAATTAATAGTATATAATACCTGTACTTGTCTGACGTTTTACATGTACAAATATATTCATGTGTTTGTAAAGTGTAAATAAATATATTATTATTATTAATAATAATAAGTTTTAAGGAAATTACTAGTAAGTTATTGAAGAAGAAAGTCAAATGTGATTCTAATGACGCTCAAAATTAAGATTTTTAAAATTTGTTATCAAAATAAATCAATTTTATTCCATCAAAATGATTTCAATTTTATAACATGTGCATGATACAAGGATTAATTAAATCATTCTAAAATATGGCGAATAGCTAGATTTAACTGATATTAATGAGTTGTAAGTAAAATGTGAATGCCAAATTCTGAAATGTTTACAAGTTTTAACAAGCCTTCTGCAACATCCTTTATAGATGTTGGTAAAGCAGTTTCTGCTGGCCATCAATATCAATATGCTCTTGATAATATCATTAATATCTCTTTTTATTTGAACTACCACATGTTAGAAGATAAATAAACTTTTGCTGTCCTATCTAAAATCAATATTTCAAAAACTTTCTTTTAAGAAAAACAATTCAAATTTACTACTTTAGACTTTTAAGAATTTTCCCCAGATATTTTTGAAGATAAAATTATGTTGAAAAAAAGAGTACGTTGTGACAGTGAATAAAAAGCTTGCGTGTAGATATTCTATAGCAGTGTTTCTTAACCTTTTTGATACTTAGTACACTTGTAGAGCAGTGAAAAAATAATCCAACATTTTTTTTTATAACGGCAATGGTGGAATTTTAAGGGTGGAAACATCCTATAAAAGATAATTTAGCTTATTTGATTTTAAGGTAATATCTTCGAAATGGTGACAGAATAAAAAAAAGATGTTTCAGATGAAACTTTACGGGTAATTAACTTTCTTTAAAATAGCATAATCAAATTTTAACATAATAATATAACCCCCACCAGGAATAATTTGATTTTTTTGTTTATTTACGCTGAATTAAATTTTTTACTTCTCTTATTTTTTCCTGTGCTAGAAGCCAAATGTGGATAACCAAATATGCAGTTTCTCCTGAAATTGCTTAATAAATTCTACATTTAAAATTTTGAAATATTAGTCTTAAATAACGTGTGAAAACCTGCATGAAAAGGCACCTGGAAAATGCTTTCTACATCGCAAATTTTTTTCGATACATCACTAGATTTTTGAATTTACCTCTTATCGGGTAAATTCAAAAATCTACTAATGGATGTTTTGGGGTGTAAAAAAAAATAAGTTCCCCAACGGACCGAGAACCCCCTTCACCCTCTCTGGGGATTAAAAAATGAGTTTTTTACTTTATCTGTTACGAAGTACGAGAAAGTATTGTGATCGTGATTTTTTTTCAAATTTTTTTTAACGAAAATATCCGTTTTGGGGTCCCTAGATGCCATTTCAACACTTTCTGCCTGTGTGTGTGTGTGTGTGTATGTGTGTGAGATTTTTTTCAGAATTTTCTTCATGACAGTTTTTAGAACTTTTACTTTTCATGATCTTTTTTGAACCTTTTTAAAGACTTCTTCAGATATTTTTAGCATTTTTTTTTTCAAGACAATTTTAAACCTTTTTATTTCAGGAATTTTGTTATGGACTTATTTTAGGCCTTTCTGCGGGACTTTTTTTCAAAACTGGGATTTCTTTTTCAGGGCAATTTCTTTAGATCTTTTTAAGGACCATTTAAAGGATTTTTTACAATCCTTTTTTTCAAACAAATTTTTGTTTATTTTTTAAACATGTTATTTTCAGGTCAATTTTTCGAGACTGTTTTCACAGGACATTTTTTTTATGATATTTCGGGATTTTTTTAGAAATTTTTTTCAGAATTTTCTTCATGACATTTTTAGAATTCTCCTTTTCATGACCTTTTATGGATCTTTTTATTTTTAAAACTTTTTATTTGAGGAATTTTGTTAAGAACTTATTTTAAGCCATTTTGCAGAATTTTTTTTTCAAGACACTTTGGGATTTATTTTTCAGGGTAATTTCTTCAGATCTTTTTAAGGACCATTTTTAAGGACATTTTACAATTATTTCTTTCCAGAAATTTTTTTGTTTATTTTTTAAACATGTTATTTTTACGGCAATTTTTCAAGGACAATTTTTTTATGATATTTCATCAGCACTGTTTTTCTGAACTTTCTTCAGGACTTATTTTAGCTTTCTTTCAGGATTTTTGGAACTTTTTCGGGACATTTATTTCTGGTATTTTGTATGGAGACTATTTTTCAGGACTTCTTCGCGGCTTTTACCAGGACTCCTTTTTCAAGACTTTATTTTCAGGACTGGAACTTTTTCGAGAATTTCTTAAGAACCTCTTGTTCAGGACTTCTTTTCAATATTCTTTTCTGAATTTTTTTAATTACATTTTTCGGGAATTTTTTTTCAAGCCTTCTTTTTTTCAGTACTATATTTCAGGACTTTTTTTATAGGATTCATTTTCAGGACTTTTGTTCCGGACTTTTTTCCGAGACACTTTTTCAGACTTCTTCCAGGATTCTTTTGAGGACATTTATTTCTCGTGTTTTATTTTTTTATTTTTATTATATTAATTTTATTTATTCATTTTCACTTCAGCCACCATATTACAACAAAATATTATATACAATATAATATTGCGGTGGATGTGGGCGTCAAATTTACATATAAAAAACATATTAAAAACAACAAATATACACATTAAAAGAAGTTAAAATATAAAATTTGTGAAATAAATACCATAAAAACTATATGAAGACCTAATTTTTCAGGACTTTTTCTTGCAGTACTTTTTTCTGGACTTTTTTACGACTCTTTTTCCCAACTTTTTAACAGGACTCTTTTTTTAAGACTTTATTCTCAAAACTGTTTCTCCAGGACTTTTTTCAGGGCCTTTTTTTGACAGAACTCTTTTTTCGGGACGTTCTTTCAGGACTTTATTTCTGGTCATTTCGAAGGAAATGTTTTAGAAGACATTTTTTTGTCAGGACTTTTTTTTTCTATCGCGACTTTTTTCAAGACTTCCGTGTTCAGGACTTTTATTAGGGTTTTTAGGACGTTTTAATTAGGACTATTTTTTAGAAATCTTTTTCAACACTTTCTTGTTCAGGACTTTTATTGGATTTTTTTGGCACTTTTTAATTAGGATTATTTTCAGAAGTCTTTTTCAAGACTTTCTTGTTCAGGGCTTTTATTAGTTTTTTAGAACTCTTTTTTAGCATTTTTTTTTTAGTTTTTCAGTAAACTTACGGTGAAGATTATTTTAATTTGAAACATAATTTGTCATTTATACCTTTCATAATTTTGTCGTTTTAAACGCCATTATCACTCGATCATGTAAAACGTTCGATTTAAAATATGATTTAAATTGAAAATAATTAATGAATCTATAAATATAAATAACTATTATACCATCAAATCGTAGAAAGTAACATGATGGCCACATCACCATTTTTTAAACATTATTTTTTACTGACAAATTCTGAAAAAATTCATGAAAATAGTCTGCCCAAATACCTATTTAACCAATTTTTTCATGGCCATTAAAGGTCATTTAGATCATAAAAAAATCAAAAGTTTTTAAATCGGTTTTTAACTTAGAAGACCCCCTTTAGTTTTTGACATTTGCATCATTTTTACCCTGTAAAAATCTAGTAAAATATGCATCAAGACATATTTATATCATGCCGCGGCATTTTGAAAAATAAATTTTGCCTGCATAGATTTATTATAGGGCTACTTGCTGTAGAAGTTTCGCGCTTCAGAACTTTATCCTTTTTTTATAATTTTTCAAAAATGTCCAAAATAGTAATTTGGCAATATTTAAAGTAGAATATCTTGAAAGGGACTCAGTAAAAATTATGAAATTAATACAGATAATATTTCTTTACGATGTAAATGTATGATAAAAATTTGGTGACTGAGACTCAACTAGTTCCAGAGTTATAGTGCATCAAAGTTTGCCAAAAATTGCTTTATACACAAATGTAACGGTAGTTGATGGTAAGAATACCTTAAGAAGTTCCTTTATTTTTGATAAAAACCCCTTATAAAACAGTAACTGGTGATTTTTTAGTGAAAAACGAAAGTTTTTCATTGTTTTGATGCCTGAAACGAAATGCTCCGAAAATTTTGAAATATGATATCTCGGCGAATATTTAAGTTACAAAGATGAAATAAAAACGAAAATGTCCGTTTTTTTTTAAGCTTACGCTTGTTGCCGGAAAATGTTGACATATATTTAAGCAACTCTATGAAAAATAGCAAAAACCCTTAAAAAGAGTTGAAAAATCGATTTTTCAAAATGCCGCGGCATGATATAAATGATCTTGATGCATATTTTAGTAGATTTTTACGGGGTAAAAATGATGCAAATGTCAAAAACCCGGTACAAAGGGGTATTCTAAGTTTAAAATCGATTTTAAAACTTTTGGAATTTTTTTAAGAATTTTTGTTTTGAATGGCCTTGGAAAGAATTAAACAAATAGGTATTTGGGCAGACCATTTTCATGAATTTTTTCAGAATTTTCATTTAATCGTTCGAGCGTAAAAAAATAATATTAAAAAAAAACATTTTTTAACCCCCAGAGAGGGCGAAGGGGGTTGTCGGTCTTCTGACCCTGGGGACCTTATTTTTACACCCCAAAACACCCTCTTATCGGGTAAATTAAAAAAATCTAGGGTTAAGGGCATTTTGACAATCTTAACCATAGATACCCTTTAGATAAAAATACCTTTAACTGAAGTCATGCCATCTATAGGCGCATTCAGGGAGTTATGTCTTTTGTCGAAATGCGCTTTTGACTTGGAATTACTTTTTATTAATTATTTTAATGCATCTGCAAGTTGTTTCCATTTTCATCATTTCATAGCTTCACAACCCTGCTTTCGTCAACAGTTCTTGTGCTACTTAAATCACGCGAAAATGCACTTTATCGATACTTTTATTAATATTTACGTTTAACACGAAATTGTTCATTTTAATAATTTAAATATTGCAGTATACTAGTCGCAGTATAAAGTGAACTACTACTAGTTGCCATTCCACTTCATACTGCGACTTAAATTTATACTGCAATGGTTAAGTTATTTAAAAAAAACATTAATTGTGGTACAATTTCTTGTTAAACGTATACTTTAATAAAAGTATCGATAAAGTGCATTTTCGCGTGATTTAAGGAGCACAAGAACTGTTGACGAACTCGACATAGTTATTCCCGTCACGGAATTTCCACTATTTTTCATAAAGCGTTCGCCTCTAAAGTTTCCGAGGAATGCAAGTCTCGCAATAATTTATACAGCGCCGTGTAATATAATTTATGTAGTGCAAAGTGTGTGCATTTCGATTGTTTTGTTATTATTATTGTGATTTAACGACGCAACTGTAATTACATTCGCTTACATTGTTGGAAATGAGATAAGTGCACGAGAAAATTTACCGCCTTGTAAAAGTTATTGATCGCAGCTTTAAGAAGGGAATGCATATGTGTGTGTATGCAAAAGGTAAATAAGAAAACGGGTTGCTCGCTTAGAAAAGCAATAGCCAGTTTCAACAATTGCATACTTGTCGTACATATATTTAAAGCTGTGTCGGGGAAATAATTACACGGTCTGTGAGTGTGTGTACATAAAATAAAGATGAATTACAATATGAGAATGCAAATTTCGTAATTTACTGCGCGAGCTTGTAGGTATTTCGCCGGTTTGGGCGATTGTTTGGCGCTTGAATGAATTACAAACGGTCATATTCATATTTAAATACCGTTCTTTTGTCTGGGGGTTCATGTAAATGTTTATTTTGTAAGTATAATTATTTCTAAACGATCCTGCCATAGGTAGAGATTCTAGCTAGATATAGTGGCTAATGCGTAGCTAAATCAATTTTTACGCAAAGCCGTTTTTTTTCTTTGAAAGCTATGGTTTATAAAGATAACTTAATTTTCAAGTTAATTGTGCATATTCGCATGGATGCAAAATATTAAAGTTTTCCGGTCTATGAGTTTGGAGCGTATTCATTTATCTGCATACTAAATTCTACTGCAGAAAAACTTGTTAAGATCTATTTAATTTAAAAGAGGGGGCACAATGAAAACTCTCGTATTAGAGATGCTGTTCAACATTTTAGTGCTGCATGGGAACAATTAAAGCCTGCACTAAAAAAATGGCAGAAATTTTCGAGGAAGAATATTTTTGATGAAGCAGATAACTAACATTTGGTCAGACTTCAAAAAATCAAGTAGGTGAATCAGTGCTAGAGAATCTCTCAGGTGCTGAGTATCAGCATGGGAACTGTCTATTCAATCATTCTTTCTTACCTATAGGGTTGAATTTGTTGTTTGCGCCCCCTTTAACTTTTTCAAGAACTTATCATACTAGTATTTTAAATTAATAATTGCTTCCTCCAGTTTGCTGGACTGGTGCGCTTGCCAATTGCGCACAGTTTTTACGAATTTAATGATGGATTGAGAAAGTGTGTATGTGATCAGGCAGAACCGAAATTCTGAAACTTCTGATTAGCTTTATTTACTGCCATATTAGCTATCATAAGTCATCATTCCCCGATCAAAGTATATACATTTAAAACTAATTTCGTCAGTAGTGTACTCTTTAGTTGGTTGTTAATTTATATTATTAGTCTAAGTGTTTAAAACGTATTGCAGTTATTTGTTTCGGAAAAGCTCACATTCAGATTAAAAGCTACGTTTGTGTGTCTTGTTACATAAATAACAATTTTTACAATAAATTCCGCTCGACTGCGCTTTCACAGTGAGCGTGTGTGTTAATCCCGACTGCAAGAATGGTACAAAAAATCGTATTAAGTAAATGGAAATGTCCGATAGAAGTTACCCCTAGTCTGCCCTATTCATCAAAAACAGACAGGCCAAATGAATGACCATCATCACCCTATTTGATCTCCTCGCATGCCAGTTTTCCATTACATTTACTGGAAAACAGGATTTACTCAGTTCAATACACGCCGCCGCCGGAAAATGCCGATCCGTTGCCTTTATAAGCTCCTTACGATACTAATATCTTGATGGTAGCTAATTTGCAGTTGAAATTTTTAAGTGCACCGGCGGATATCCTGCGGGGATAATTTGTTGCATCGAGGGTGTATTACAAATTAATTAATTTTCCACTTTTCTCCCTTACATTAAGGGGCGTGGGGGTGCGGTCAAATCCAGGAGGATGATAAACGGAAATAAGAATCATACACCGCATTATACACAGTCTATGAGCGTATCAGATATTCGCTGGCTTTTACGAATCACTGAACGAATTATTACAGTTCGACAACCTCCAGAATATAATATACAGAGAATAGAGTCGGCAATAGATGGTAATATGAAGTAATATTTGTTATTCACCTTTAGCATTTTTTTGGAGCTTTTACTTAATTATTTTATTTAGAGATTTAGTCCGACTGTTTCTCTGCAGCTTTTATGGTCAGCATTAACTCTGCAATTTCCTGAAGGGTCAAAACTGGCAGAACTTGATAACGTAGGTGACAACTGAAATTGATTAATTGTCAAATGCTCGAAACACTTCATAACATTTTTTTTAGTGCTAAAGTTATTAATACGTTTTAACTCATTAAAAAATTGCTTTGTTATATGAATTCCAAAAGAAAACATTGTTTCTCAACGTGGTCGATATCGTGCCTTGGTGGGCAATCGACATTTAAAATTGGGCGATTATATGTTTGGGGGGCGATGGTTACTTCGCGAATGTATTTTCAGTACTCGCCTATGGAGATCTCAAATCAACTACAAATTTACGGGTAAGGTGACTTAAGACTACACCTCGGGAAATTATAACCAAATATTATTCAACTTTTCGAAGATTATGAAACCTCAAGGTTCTCATTCAAAGTTTAATCTGTTAACATTAAAATAAAGCATGCATCGGAAGAAATGTAGACTTGCTTACGAAGCAATTTCATCAAAATTTGCAATGCAATGCAATGTTCGATTTTAAAGACACGTTATGTCAAAATTCGAAGCATCTGTTGAAAAAAATGTGGAACTTACAGAGCAATTACGGGAATAAGTGCATTCATTAAGCATCAAGATTGGGCTTCTAGCGCAGCAATATTTGGTATTGCAAAGTTAAGATTATTATCTTGCGATAGTTGTCAAGACGGGTTATTTTAGATTTAACCGTCAAATTTTCAAGCATCTGCCGAAAAAATTGTGGAATTTCCAGACCACCGTGCATTTTTAGCGCGACCATTTTCGTAACTGTCAACCTAGGATACATTTCTCAAAATAATTTCAAGGACACGTTATTCAAGGTTATCTGTCAATATTTCAGCTGCTTATCAAAAGAAATGTTAAATTTACAGAGCAGTTTCTAAAAACGGGGCATTGTTACCATCAAAATTTGCCTTTTACTTAAAAGATCACATATTTTTTTCCAGGTAATTACAAAAACACATTGTTCAAGATTATCAAAGTTTTAAGCTTTTATGCAAAAAATATTGGAATTTGTAAAGTAATAACTGGATAAAAGAGCATAGGTGGCATACAGTTGAGTGTGTTGATAAGACAACATTGCAGGAATGAAGAATATTGATTTAAAAGAAGTGATTTATCAGCATGGTCAAAGTGGTAGTTTAGAACAACTGAGGAATATGCGTAATATCAAAGAGCCAATTTTAGTTGATGGTTCAGGAAATGCTCTAGGAAGCTTTGGGCCTTAATACTTCTCTTCTAGAGCAACCATTTATGTTACTATAAAATAATTGTCTATGGTAGTTATGCTATTAAGCTATTAAGCTTTATTGTTATTATTATTATTCATTTTGATATTACGTCATTAGCAAACTTTTTTTGCACAGTTTTATAAATTCCCATCTTTATTTTCACAAAGCTATACGGCTTTCATTTTACATAGAAATTTAACAAGCGATAAGATGAAAATAATTTTGAAACATATTGTGGTATGGCATACACAAAGGTCTTGTACTCGTTAATTAAGATCACCAACATTACAACTAAAAAATATTTTAATAAAATAATCCGACCAAATCGTCCTTTGGAAAATTGATTAGGAAAAGAAATTGCCTCTCCGTTCGTGAAATAATATAACAAAATTCGGGCTAAAGATTCTCCTGAAATGTTTCTGATTAAAAGCAAGCGAATACTCTTTGATCATTGCGGATCGGCTTTTTCTAATTAAAAATTAATATTTTCAACATTTCAAGAATCGTTATATTAATCAAACATCATCTTAAGGCTTCCAAAAATAAATTATTTTATTATAGATGGATTTATGAATTTATGGGGATGTAAATTACACATTTAACAATCAAAGTAAGATCTGGATTTTTTTTTTATATGGTGGGTATTATAAATATAAATAATTTAAATTAAATAATAATAATAATAATAATTATTTTTTATTTATTTCCCAACAGATACATAGATCTAATAACAGGGAAAAGTTATCAAACATAGCGACATAAAGATAAGAAGTATCCTGATTGAATATACAGGGTGGAAACTTTAACTGGAACAAATTCGGTATTTATGAAATGAGAAGTTCCAGAAAAAAAATCCTCGGACACATCGATTTTTTATTGCGCACTTTTTAGCGTCTTTAAAAATAGTATGGCGTTACTAGTCTTTCACGTATATTTTTAAATAGAAACCATTTTTTTTTATTTCACTAAATTTGTAGCCCCTTTTATTACGATCTTTACGACTGTGTAAAGATATTTTGTTTTTTTTTTGTTTCGAATAATTTTAAATATCTGTTTATCCGTTCGACGAGTTCAACACTTTGCTGGAAGAATTTGTCATATTTTATTTATTTTTTATTTATTTATTTATTCATTCTTCACTTTGGCCACCATATTACAACATAAGGTACTTAAAGTTACATTGTGGCGGATGTGAGCGTCAGATTAATAGTATATAAAAAATATAGACAAACATAAATACATACAGTTGACACATTAAAAGTAGATAAAATATTAAATTATTATAGTAAATAGATTAAAAGCTTAGATTAAAATTAATTTGGTCATCCGTTCAAGATGAATCCTCTGAAACCCGAAAAATAATTGAACAACAAATTTACTTTTTTGGTTCTATTTACATCTTTCGGATGAATATAAGACTTTTACAAATCTCGTCGTCAGTTCAAAAGTTGGAAATTTAAAAAATGCAATTTTTACATTTTGTAATAATGTCAAGAAAAAAATTCTTAACCCGTTCTAAAATACATAAAATTTTCCATTTTTTGATGTTTGAATCGTCAAAATCGAACAATGCGTGCGGTAGTTGTGCAATTCAAAAAAAAATCAAAATCGCGTTTTTAAAATCTTGGAAATTTAAAAACATCAATTTTCCATTTCGTGTTAATTTCACGAAAAAATATTGGAATCCGTTTTAAAACAACACAAAATTCGCCATATTTTTACGTTTAAATCACCATAATAGGAAAACGCGTTCGGCAGGTGTGCAATTTCAGAAATCAAAATCGCGATTTTGAAATCTTGGAAATTTAAAAACTGCAATTTTTGCATTTCCTGTTAATTTCAATAGAAAATTTCGTAATCCGTTCTAAACTTACACTAAATTGTCCATATTTTAACGTTTGAATCATAAAAATCGAACAGTGCGTTCGGCAGTTGTGTATTTAAAAAATCAACACGATTTTAAAATTTTCGAAATTAAAAAATGAGATTTTAAATCCGTTTTAAAATTACACTTTTGCCATATTTTCAAAATCGAACACCGCGTTCGGCAGTTGTGTGATTTCAAAAATCAGTATCGTGATTTTCTATTTTCGAACATTGAAAACGTGCGATTTTGTCATTTTGCGTTGAATTAAACCGGATTTTAAATTGCACTAAATTTGCTACGTTCGTAGAATCAGTCAAAATTCGATTAGAATCTAAGATTCTCTTTGTTACACTGAGTAAAGTTTTCTGAGGTTAGTTTAAATAACGGGTACTAAATAACTAGTTATTTTTTAGTAACAGTAACTGTCACTTTAAACAGCGGTTACTAAATAACTAGTTATTTTGTTTTCATCGCTACAAGAACAGCTAGAACGATTTGTCATTTTGAGGTTATAATGTCAAAATCGGACAGTTGTGCAATTAAAAGAAATCAAAATCGGGCATTGAAATCGTGCAATTTGAACGTTTTGCATTAATTTTAAAGCACCAGAAATTAATTTAACGGCAAAATTAATTTTTTTAGCATCAAAATCTTCTTTGCTAAAAGAATTTGAACTCTGTCTTTTCGTTTAAGAGTTATCCTCAACAATATTATTTATTTATTTATTTATTTATTTAAAATATATACGGGAAACCCGTACTACAAAATTCTACCGCCAAGGTTATTAAATCATGTAAAAGTATGTATATAATCAGAAAATAATTTATTTTTAAATCTCATCTACATCTGTTCAATTAGTAGAACGCTGTGCCGAACGCATTTTCAAAATCTGTCCTTTCGCTCAAAAAACTCCAAATTACATTTTTTGCATCTTATCTGCATCTATTTGATGATTGAAACATTTTTCCAGAAGAATTTGCCAAATTTGGTCATCAGTTCAAGAGATAACAATTGAAAACGAAATAATTTTTTGGTCCCATCTACATCTATTCGATGAGTACAACACTTTTCTGGAAGAATTTTTAAAATCTGCCATTTTGTTTAAGAGTTATCTTTTCAAAACCGCAAAAAAATTGAACGACGAATTTAATGTTTTATCTTATCTACATCAATTCAGTGAGTACAATACTTTGGCGGAAGAATTTTCAAAATCAGATGAGTTATCCTCAAAAAAGAACGACTTGTAGAACACATTGCTGGATGAATTTTTAAAATGTTTTTCGTTTTTTCTCAATTGACATTTATTTAATGAGTGATGATAGTGGAGGGCGACCAGATGGTCGCAGCACTTACACCATTCGTTGGACCTGAGCCCTACTCCTCAAGCCAACCTAAACTTCTTGTGAAGACAAGTGGCGAGATTGGTCACAACTGGGCAACACTCCACACGGCCAACTATTTAATGAGTACATGACTTGCCTGCAAAAGGGCAAAACGGCAAAAGGGCTTATTCGGCAATGAACTAAGTTACCTAAGAACCTACGAAATGCCGTTCCAGAAGTAAGTTGGCTCTGTTTGCGCTGGGGAACAAATGCATTGCGATTTGTCTCCACTTAGTGATGGGATAATCGGATGATTTTAATAATCGGAATATTTGAATTCGGATGACGGAAATAATCGGATGATAATCGTAATCGGAGTATCTTTGATAATCGGAAAAATAAAAAAAAAATCGGAATTAGAAAATATAATCGAAATCGTAAAAAATAATCGAAATCGGGAAAAATATTCGGAGAGTCGAGAGAAAACAAAAAAAGCCCTCCCTTGAAAATTGTACCCCTACTACTACTTCGTAACAGCGGCGGCTCGTAGAACATGTTGATGGTAGAGCCACTTATACAATATACCCCCCCCCTCCTTTTTTGAAGAAAGAAAGAACTATTTATATTCCTAAACCAAAGTAACTAGCGAAAAAGTTAGAATTAGTTAAAAATTCTTGCTGAGCTTGATACCACAAGTAATACAATGGTTTCTTAGATCTATATAACGAGCCACCCCTGCATACAATAATCCAAGCGTAGATTTTAAACTTTAGTAACGAACCGAGAGTAGAGTTAAGAAAATTTACAAAAATATCCTGCAGTTGAAAAAAATATAAAAACAATAGCCATCGACTTGAAACTGTTCAATTGCACTTAAAACACATTCTAGATTATGATTATGTAAAAATCCATTCAATGCTCCAACCATAGATTTTGAATTTTTGTAACGAACCGAGCGTAGAGTTAAGAAACTCTGTAAAAATTTCCTGCAGTTGAAAAAAATATAAAAACAATTGCCATCGACTTGAAACTTTTCAAATACATTTAAAACACAGTCTAGATTATGATTATGTAAAAATCCATTCAATGCTCCAACCGTGGATTTTGAATTTTCGTAACGAACAGAGCGTAGAGTTAAGAAACTTTGTAAAAATTTCCTGCAGTTGAAAAAAATTTAAAAAAAACAATTGCCATCGACTTTAAACTTTTCAAATACATTTAAAACACAGTCTAGATTATGATTATGTAAAAATCCATTCAATGCTCCAACCGTAGATTTTGAATTTCTGTAACGAACCGAGCGTAGAGTTAAGAAACTTTGTAAAAATTTCTTGCAGTTGAAAAAAAATAAAAAAACAATTGCCATCGACTTGAAACTTTTCAATTGCACTCAAAACACATTCTAGATTATGATTATGTAAAAATCCATTTAATGTTCCAACCGTAGATTTTAAATTTTCGTAACGAACCGAGCGTAGAGTTAAGAAACTTTGTAAAAATTTTCTGCAGTTGAAAAAAATATAAAAACAATTGCCATCGACTTGAAACTTTTCAATTGCACTCAAAACACATTCTAGATTATGATTATGTAAAAATCCATTCAATGTTCCAACCGTAGATTTTGAATTTTCGTAACGAACCGAGCGTAGAGTTAAGAAACTTCGTAGAAATTTCCTGCAGTTGAAAAAAATATAAAAACAATTGCCATCGACTTGAAACTTTTCAAATGCACTCAAAACATATTCTAGATTATGATTATGTAAAAATCCATTCAATGTTCCAACCGTAGATTTTGAATTTTCGTAACGAACCGAGCGTAGAGTTAAGAAACTTTATAAAAATTTCCTGCAGTTGAAAAAAATATAAAAACAATTGCCATCGACTTGAAACTTTTCAAATGCACTCAAAACACATTCTAGATTATGATTATGTAAAAATCCATTCAATGTTCCAACCGTAGATTTTGAATTTTCGTAACGAACCGAGCGTAGAGTTAAGAAACTTTATAAAAATTTCCTGCAGTTGAAAAAAATATAAAAACAATTGCCATCGACTTGAAACTTTTCAAATGCACTCAAAACACATTCTAGATTATGATTATGTAAAAATCCATTCAATGTTCCAACCGTAGATTTTGAATTTTCGTAACGAACCGAGCGTAGAGTTAAGAAACTTTATAAAAATTTCCTGCAGTTGAAAAAAATATAAAAACAATTGCCATCGACTTGAAACTTTTCAAATGCACTCAAAACATATTCTAGATTATGATTAGATAAAAATCCATTCAATGTTCCAACCGTAGATTTTGAATTTTCGTAACGAACCGAGCGTAGAGTTAAGAAACTTTTTACAAATTTCCTGCAGTTGAAAAAAATATAAAAACAATTGCCATCGACTTGAAACTTTTCAAATGCACTCAAAATACATTCTAGATTATGATTATGTAAAAATCCATTCAATGTTCCAACCGTAGATTTTGAATTTTCGTAACGAACCGAGCGTAGAGTTAAGAAACTTTATAAAAATTTCCTGCAGTTGAAAAAAATATAAAAACAATTGCCATCGACTTGAAACTTTTCAAATGCACTCAAAACATATTCTAGATTATGATTAGATAAAAATCCATTCAATGTTCCAACCGTAGATTTTGAATTTTCGTAACGAACCGAGCGTAGAGTTAAGAAACTTTTTACAAATTTCCTGCAGTTGAAAAAAATATAAAAACAATTGCCATCGACTTGAAACTTTTCAAATGCACTCAAAACACATTCTAGATTATGATTATGTAAAAATCCATTCAATGTTCCCACCGTAGATTTTGAATTTTCGTAACGAACCGAGCGTAGAGTTAAGAAACTTTGTAAAAATTTCCTGCAGTTGAAAAAAATATAAAAACAATTGCCATCGACTTGAAACTTTTCAAATGCACTCAAAACACATTCTAGATTATGATTATGTAAAAATCCATTCAATGTTCCAACCGTAGATTTTGAATTTTCGTAACGAACCGAGCGTAGAGTTAAGAAACTTTTTACAAATTTCCTGCAGTTGAAAAAAATATAAAAACAATTGCCATCGACTTGAAACTTTTCAAATGCACTTAAAACACATTCTAGATTATGATTATGTAAAAATCCATTCAATGTTCCAACCGTGGATTTTGAATTTTCGTAACGAACCGAGCGTAGAGTTAAGAAACTTTGTACAAATTTCCTGCAGTTGAAAAAAATATAAAAACAATTGCCATCGACTTGTAACTTTTCAATTGCACTTAAAACACATTCTAGATTATGATTATGTAAAAATCCATTCAATGTTCCCACCGTAGATTTTGAATTTTCGTAACGAACCGAGCGTAGAGTTAAGAAACTTTGTAAAAATTTCCTGCAGTTGAAAAAAATTAAAAAAACAATTGCCATCGACTTGAAACTTTTCAAATACATTTAAAACACAGTCTAGATTATAATTATGTAAACATCCACTTTGTCGGTGGTGGCTCGTGGTACATGGTGGAGCCACTTATACAATGTACGATTTCGAATCCGATTAAAAATAATCACCACTCGACGATTATTTTAATAATCGGAGTCACCGATTATTTCAATAATCGGAGTCGCCGATTATTTTCATCCGAATCGGCTCATCACTATCTCCACTCATTAAACTTTCCCAGGCATTGCTTTAATATTTAGGTGTTTTTAGAAATACAAAATTCTTTGCGAGCATAAAATTAGAGGTAGTGCCATGGCTCTACATAACGAGCCACCCCTGTTCCTATAGAATTGCACTATTAAACGTTCACAATCTACGAAATATTGTTTGGAAAAAGTAATTTTACGCAATATATAAATATTCTAAACACCGTCAAAGATAGAAACAACAATGTGGCGGCATCTATTGCCTGAATTTTAATACAATATGCAGGCAATAGATGTCGCCACATTGTTGTGGCGAACCAGTAGGTAAATATGTTTCAAAAAATAAGTTAATAAATATCTTGATCTTTTTTTTATCGATTGTTTCTCTCTTGTATTTATTAATATTTCATTCACTTATCCCGTACCGGTAGCACGACTTTTGCAGATTGGGAACGTCTGGTCTCAGGTATAACAAGTACATGTACGAGATGACGAAGCATATAGACTGGTAAAAGAAGTCGTTCAACTGCAATAGTTCCGATTTTCTATATTTTCCTCTTCAACTGTGAAATAATGATTACATTTGTATTTATCGTATCATTATGTATGTTAAACATTTATTGATAATTATTAGTACTACAATTCCATAATACATTAGTTACGAATCATCAAATCAAGTACATGTAAACATGCGTACACGTCCAAAAATTGAGACTTCAACATCAATCCAAAAACACATTTAGACATTCCAGTAAGTATCCAAAAATAACATTACCATATGCAAGAGATCTCCCCCGGAAAACACGAGCTCCAATCATCCCAGTAACCGTGCAGCAAATACAAGTAATCACCCGTTGACAGCATCACTCAGGATTCTTTTCCCTCTTGTATAATTCCCAGTGAGAATATTCGCTCCATTTCTTTCCAACACGCGAACATCCCTTAATTCCAGAGGGCGGTGTATTTTAAATGAGCCACTCGTTAATCGCCGTATTAACGCCGGCATTTGTTTGTACTCCGCTCAAAAACCCACACTTGAGAGCAAAAACGCGGTTTGATTTTCCGGCGGTGATAAAATTTTAATCCGTGCACATCTTCTGAATTGTTGATTTTAATTGTTCGTGCCGTTTGTTTGCACAGCTCTTCATGATTTCATCGCGGTTCGTCAATACACCAATAGCATTATTTATTCAAATTATTTGCGAGCGTTCGTTGTCTCGTTGTTTTTGCAGGATAAACGCGTGGGATGGGATAATCGCTCCGTTTTCGTCCTTTTTTTTTATTTCGTTCTTATAAACGAGGACAATAGCCGAATAACTCTTGTCTGGGATAAGGACGCGAAAGTGTAACGTTTCCTTCAGAAACTGGATCTTGCGGCAAGATAAGACACGGCGTCTCGTGCACAAATTGGTGCAACCTTGAAAATTAAGAAATATGGGTGGAAAGAGGTCGTATTTTCATAGTGATTCTTATCAAAAGTTGCAGTAAAACGAGAGTGGAATTCTAAACATTTTGTTAAATGTTGCAATTTTTGTAAATCGTTGCTTGTAAAAACACAGAAAATGATGAAAAAGTGACGTAATCTCAATTATTGTATCCTCTAAAATTAACTTTCAGTAAAGATGTTGTACCTGTATGCGTATGTGATAAAGATACATCATGCACAATGATTTCCTTTATTAATGTGTTATGGTTCTTACCAGCGGCAGTTCGTGGATGTTCGGCGGTGAGGCAACGGAAGAAAATTTGACCGAAAAAGCAACGGAATATTTGCTTCCTCTATAAGAGTAAGTAGTGCAGCACGAACGGCATCTTTGTCTTTGCCTCACCTACGAAAATCCACGAGCCGCCGCCATTGCAGACATTATTATTTAACCCTTTAACGACCATTAGCCACTATGGTGGCTCAGATTTAATTCGTTTAGTTACCTATTTTATCATAAATTTTATAGTCAAAATAAATATTTACTGTAATTTCTATTTTTTATTGGCTCGTCTTATGTTGAGTTCTTATATTTCATAAGAAGAAACGTGTTGTTTGGGGAGTGATAAGTTCAGCAGTGCTCAGTTATTACGCCAGAAAAAAATATTTGGTCGTTAAAGGTTTAAGGTAGAAACGCCAAAGTGGCGGAATCTATTGCCTGAATGTTGGACTAAACCCAATTTGAATGAAATAACCACCGACAGATAAAGGAATATGCTAACAGCAGTAAATATAACGATAAAAATAATAATATTAAATATTGTTTCCTCTTCAGAACACCTTCAGACCGGTTTCGAACTTTCAGGTCTCATCAGTGTAATTAATTGTAGGTGGGAAACTGAATTAACTACACTGATGACACCTAAAAAGTTCGAAACCGTTCTGTTGGTATTCTGATGGGAAAGCCGAAGTGATATTTTTAGATTAAGACAATTGGTAAGTGAAAATTAAAACCTTAGCAATAGTTTAATTAAATGGCTCCAAGTCGGTCTTATGTCTGTCGACATTTTGTCCAAGTCGGCTTTATGTCTTTCGGCCTTTAAAAATAAATAATTACAGTTGGTATCGATGTGAAAGAAATGTTTCTGAAATATATTCCTAGAAGCTGTACGTTCAAGTAAGGTCTTAATCTTTGACATTCGATCGCTTCCTATAACGCACCTCGGAATCGGATAACACTGAACTACCATTAGAACTTTTCCCCCGAATAAATTTTTATCTTTGCGCTTGTTTGCCGTTTTTATTTCTCCCCTTTTATGTGGGAATCGCGGGGAGCATTTTATAAGCGCGGTTTATGGATACCTCCAAGCGTTGCTAAATAATTCCTCTGGCGGATTGAAAACGGCAACCAACGTCTGCCGCACATCACATTCATCCAGAATGGTCTTTAATCTTTTATGCGTGCAATGGGAAAGTATTTCCGGTTTTTTTTCTTAAAAATAAATCGGATTTTTTTATCTTGTGCCCAAAGTTTAGAAGAAAAAGTTACGCTCTGCTACATAAATCGCCGTGTTTATTTATTTCCCCTTCTGATCAAATCTGTCTTTGGGAAAACATTGACTTTTATTTATTTTATAACCACTGCAAGTTTATAACCACAAAATACGTTTCATACTAATTATTTGTAAAGTTTGCTATTTGTTAAATTCAATGAGAAGAAGCTATGTTTATAAAGTTAGTATATATATTTACACAATACATACTAACTTTATTTCTATAGCCTATAAAAAACATCGAATTTGGGCCACCCGGTATATTATTTTATGTTAAAAATAAATTGTATTCAAACTGTCGCGATTAATAGTTTATTTTTGTTTAAAATTAATTTTGATAAAACCTATTTTAATCTCTCGGAATGAATAGTTTGTTTTTGTTAGAAATAAATTTTGAAAAAAGTTGGACCAATGTGTCAGACCAACTAATAGCAGTTTTTTGTTCAAAATACATTTTGATAAAACTATTTTAATCTGTACGCGGTGGCCCAAACTCGATGTTTTTATAGGCGGTTAAGTGGTCTTCGCAAAATTCAGTGGCGTGCATATTTTTTTATTTCGATTTTTAATTTAAGAGTTGACACAAAATTTCTAATATAAACGTTTTCACTTTCTCCTTTACGAAGTACGAGAAAGTACTGTGACCGTGAAAATTTTTCCAAATTTTTTTTCGGAAATATCCGTCTTAAGGTCCCTAGAGGCGATTTCAAAGAATTCTCGAAAATGTTTTTTGTGTGCCAGTGTCTGTGCGCGCTGTATCTCAAAAACTAACAAAGAAATTGATATAAAACTTTGAACAAAAGGTTTATTTGTCAATTCGAAGAACTGAAAAGCTTTTTGTAAAATTTCATACACCGAAAGTGGGTGTTTACCTTAACTGTTTTTTGTTTTTTCCAATAATTTTTTAAATATGAAAAATATCAAAAAAAAATGTATACAAATATTGAAGACAGCAAAGAAATAAACATCTTTTGTTTGAAAATATTTTTTTTTAATAATTTTTATTCGAGAAAAAACCATACTTTCCTTTTTCATTTTCGGTTTATAATTATGAAACGATAATGGTTACATCAAATTTAAATTAACAATAATTAGTGAGAAGCCAAAATGAACAGCGTATAAAAAAATAAGTTTTCTTTGAAATCTATTTAGTTCTAGAGTAAATTAACTATTAAAATTTTAGCTATAATTCATTTTCATCTTGACGTTTTAAACGTCAGTATCATCCGATCCTACAAAACGCTGGATGCACTTTTCAATTATGAATTAAATTGAAAATAAATCATGAAAGTGTAAATATAAATAACTATACCATCAAAGTAAAGTAATATCACCATTTTTTTAATTTAAACTAAATTTGTATGTTACTGCAGGCAGAATTTAAGAAATTCATAACTTGTGTCTCAATTGAGATTTCTAAGAGAAATAAACTGTTTTAATTTGAAAATAGATGCAAAAGTATCGATTACCGCAAGAATTTCAATTTTTTAGATTTTTTTAAAATTTAAAGTAAGTATCTTACTGCAGACATATTTTTGAAAATTCATAACTTTTGTCTCAGTTGAAATTTCTTAACGAAATAAACTGTTTTAATTAGTAAATAGATGCAAAGGTATTTGTTAAAATTTACATATTAATTACGCAACGATTTCAATTATTTTACGGTTTTTCAAATTAAAACAACATTTGTATCTTACTGCAGACTTAATTTTGAAAATTCATAACTTTCGTCTCAGTTGAGATTTTTAAACGAAATAAACTGTTTTAATAAGTAAATAGATGCAGAATTAGTTGTTACAATTTACATATTAATTACGCAACGATTTCAATTTTTTACAGTTTTTTTAAATTAAACTAAATTTGTATCTTGTTGCAGATACAATTTTGAAAATTCATAACTTTTGTCTCAATTGGAATTTTTAAACGAAATAACTGTTTTAATAATTAAATAGATGCAAAAGTGTTTGTTAAAATTTACATATTAATTACGCAACGAGTTCAATTTTTTCCGGTTTTTTTTTAATTGAAACAAAATTTGTATGTTACTGCAGGCATAATTTTGAAAATTCATTACTTTTGTCTCAGTTGAGATTTTTAAACGTAATAAACTGTTTTATTAAGTAAATAGATGCAAAATTATCTGTTAGAATGTATATATTAATTACGCAACGATTTCAATTTTTTTGAGTTTTTTTTAATTAAACTAAATTTGTATCTTGTTCCAGACACAATTTTGAAAATTCATAACTTTTGTCTCAATTGGAATTTTTAAACGAAATAACTGTTTTAATTTAATAAGTAAATAGATGCAAAAGTTTTTGTTAAAATTTACATATTAATTGCGCAACGATTTCCATTATTTTACGTTTTTTTGTAATTAAAACAAAAATCTTACTGCAGAGATAATTTTGAAAATTCATAACTTTTGTCTCAGTTGAGATTTTTAAACGAAATAAACTGTTTTTTTTAATTTAAACTAAATATGTATCTTGATGCAGACAGAATTTTGAAAATTCATAACTTTTGTCTCAGTTGAAATTTTTAAACGAAATAAACTATTTTAATTAGTAAATAGATGCAAAAATATCTATTAAAATTTACATAATAATTACACAACGATTTCAATTATTTTACGTTTTTTTTTTAAATTTAAACTAAATTTATATCTCGCTGCAGACTCAATTTTGAAAATTCATAACTTTGTCTCAGTTGAAATTTCTGAACGAAATAAACTGTTTTAATTAATAAATAGATGCAAAAGTATCTGTTAAAATTTACATTATAATTACGCAACGAGTTCAATTTTTTTACGTTTTTTTTTTTTAATTTAAACTAAATTTATATCTCGCTGCTGACTCAATTTTGAAAATTGATAACTTTTGTCTCAGTTGAAATTTCTGAACGAAATAAACTGTTTTAATTAATAAATAAATGCAAAAGTATTTCTTGAAATTTCCATAATAATTACACGAGTTCAATTATTTTACGTTTTTTTTTTAAATTTAAACTAAATATATATTTCGCTGCAGACTCAGTTTTGAAAATTCATAACTTTTGTCTCAGTTGAAATTTCTGAACGAAATAAACTGTTTTAATTAATAAATAAATGCAAACGTATTTGTTGAAATTTCTATAATAATTACACGAGTTCAATTATTTTACGTTTTTTTTTAATTTAAACTAAATTTATATCTCGCTGCAGACTCAATTTTGAAAATTCATAACTTTTGTCTTAGTTGAAATTTCTGAACGAAATAAACTGTTTTAATTAATAAATAAATGCAAAAGTATTTGTTGAAATTTCCATAATAATTACACAACGAGTTCAATTATTTTACGTTTTTTTTAAATTTAAACTAAATTTATATTTCGCTGCAGACTCAATTTTGAAAATTTTTGTTTCGGTTGAAATTTCTAAACGAAATAAACTGTTTTAATTAGTAAATAGATGCAAAAGTGTTTGTTAACATTTACAAATTAATTACACAACGAGTTCAATTTTTTGCGTTTTTTTTTTTTTAATTGAAACTAAATTTATATCTTACTGCAGGCACAATTTTAGAAATTCTTAACTTTTGTCTCAGTTTTGACGTTTCAAACATCAGTGTCATCCAAACCTGCAAAACACTCGATGTACATTTAAAATGTGATTTAAATTTAATAATAAACGAAATTAATTAGATAATTATTTTACCATTAAATCGGAGAAAGTATCATTACCATTTTTCTCTTGAATTCACATGAATTTGATTAACCATGTTATATATAAAGCAGATTTAAAGTTCTATTCAAATACATAAAAATATATAGGGTGTTCTACTAAAAACATGCAACTGTGTGTCATAACTAAAATATAAGTCAAAATTAAAAAAATAAAAATAAATAAGCACGCCACATGAATTCTGCAATTTAACTGTTTGTTTTTGCATATCTTATAGTTATTGAGAAAAAGACGTATCTTAAAATGGCTAAAAATTGAAAAACGCTCGATATCTCAGAAACTAATCAAGTTAGCCAAGATGCAATTGTTATTATGTCAGAAAAAGTAGTCACGTGTATATCGCATTTTTTTAAGGTTACCGAGCCTATAAAGTATCGAATTTGGGCTACCCGGTACATTATTTCATAGTTTTCCTGGTTAATCGAAAGGAAATAGAACAGTTGCCATAAATATGAAACTTAATCAAGTTTGCTCAAAATTAATTATATTAATTGCTCTATATAAATTTACTAACACCTCATCTCTAAACTAAGAAATAATCAATTGATCAAATTTTATTGTCATGTTAAAGTTGAAAAATTAATCGCCGTAACCTTTAATTTTATAATTCTACTCAAAATGAGTTTTTATGTCATATTATAAAAACACTTGTTTTTTTTTTATAAAAGGAAGGATGGTTGATGGGATTGCAGGTTAAGGAGAGTGAATGATATTAGGGAAATTGGCGTAAGCTACTTGGCTATTCTGCCACAACCGATTCTTTGTAATAAATTCATATATTGATATGAAAGGACAACCACTAGACATCCATGGACCCGTGCGGCCATTTTTCATTCAGAAAAAGTGACCGCCCGGATGGGATTCGAACCCATGACCACGAGGCCCAGAAGCAGGAGCGCTACCCACTAGGCCACCGCGGCCCCCGCGGCCCCCGCACTTGTTTTTTAATTTTAATTTTTGTGATTATAGTAAACTCTGCATGTCATTATCAAACTCGAACATTGTTTCATTTATGGTTGCTCCTCCTAGTTTAAGAAATACTTGTTTAGACGCAATGTACTTATTTTTAATATCACCCTGTATATATTTGTAAATCTAAACGATTTGACATTAATACAAATTTCATTTTTTGCAAACGCAGACAATAGGTAGACGCTTCGTAGGCGTTGGTCAGTGCAGACTTAAGCCGACAACGTTGAGTAAGACTTACATTATTAATGGTCTCTGTAATGTTAAGCAACATTTTACTGCTTACACATGGCGAGCAATTTATAAATGAATAGGTGCGGTCGGTTGCAGCGCCATTTTTTCGCTTGCGATTGATAACTTGTCCTGTTAGATAATTGAATTCCTGTTGAGTACAAGAACGAATCCGTTTTGATATTGAATTAATAATCTGCAAAGTGGGTTTATCCTCTTATTAATCACCGTACAAAATACTGTGGATGAGTGTTGATTCAGGCCATAGGGGTTGACGAAATCATGGCAACGACATCCTATATCAATTTACACAATTGTTCAGTTGTATTTATAGTTGCTAAACTAAATATTTGTATTATTAGATTATGTCCCATTGTACGAACTTTGAAATATGGGATTTATATTCATTGGTAATTTTTATTATGCGAATAAATGAAATAGTCTTACCAGCCCCTATGGTTCAGATGGTACTAGGGGTCCTCGTTTTAAATCAGGGTTCGGTCAGAGGTTCCCAATCTTTGGTACGCATACAGGTACCAGTACGCGAATGTCAAGCAACCGGTACGCGATAAGTGAACGAAATAACAATGAAAACAATATTTTTGGAAAAGATAAGCGCTGAAAATTAATGTTTTTTTTAGAACTCATTTTTCCAAAAATATTTACCCACTGGTACGCCTACTACATATCGGTACTACTTCCTAAAAATATTGGGAACCTGTGTGTACGGTGATTGTTCATCATCGATGTATAATTCTAAAATTTCGTAAGTGGGCGAATGATGATAAATCCACCCCACAAATCTAACATAAAACAAATATATATACATACATCTTAATTCAGACTAATTTGTACATAGAAGTTTTTTTTTTGCGTGTATAATTATTTTTTTGTTTTTGATTTGGTTAGTCTGTCTGGGCTATCGACCACAGGTCTTTCTGCCCAAACAAATATAATTTGTTTCATTTCTATTTTTTTTAAATTTTAAACGTTGGTAACTAGACCATCTGTCACAATAATTTCCTATTAGGTTTCAAGATTTTGGATTAATTTCGAAAATTAATGGGTTTTCTATTATTACATTTTAAAATATTCTTAGTTGAAGTCGTAGATTTTATTGCGAGCAGACAATAAAGAAATGCACACGCTCCGAAATGAATCATTTACACATAGTCTCACGTAGAGGGCGACACTGTTTAACTATGGATCACCCGTTGAAATTCGGCGGAATTTATGTGCGCTTTTTAACATAAACTGTAAGGGCTTTATTTTTACAACATTGCGATCATGTTTATTTTACGTCCGTCCTCTCTGCCGACGATTAGGGAACAGGGAGTAGTTTGTGAGGGTCTCCCCATAAAGGCGCAGTAACAATCAAACGTGATCTAGAAATAACCGCTGTAAAAATATTCAAAGCGCCGCGACGTTTAGGTGACAAATAGTTAGTCGTTACCCTAAAACAACATCGTTATTGAGCCGCCATTTTACGGCCGCCGTCTTCACCCTACCGAATAATCGCTTTTATTTTCGTATTTTCACTCGCAGACTGTGTGGATACATTTAGAAAAATTTCCATTTATAGCATAAGAATGAGCGTCTTGGAAGATAATATTCGTTGATACAAAATTTTAGGAAATAAACTGCAATATTATGATAATTTGTTTATTTATTGTGGTCGTAAAAATGAAATTAATCAAAATAATTTCTTGATGCATCTACAATTATACTTTAAAATTAACTAACGTAAGCATTGCAGGCATCACTATCAAGCAATAAATAATAATTTCTTAAACCTCGGCCAATTATAACATATTTGTACGTTTTTTTTACAAAACTTTTACCAATTAAATATTTATTACTTGTAGAGTTGCACCAAGCACTCGAGGCGTGTTGCATAGTGACCATCTTAAATTTCAAGAGACAGGACACCGGAAAGTCATAATTATTTAACATAATATGATTATAGACACAGAATCGGCAGCGAAGTGATGATTCGTCTTCAATTCTCTCCGAATACTTTCTCACTCTCTGCAAACTTTACCCCCACACGCCTCGAGTGCTAGGTAATACTGTACCTATTATCATCAATGCAGTAGTCCCGCATTATTTATTTGAAGGAGAAATATTTAATTCATATGCATACGTAAATATTCGTTGTAAAATTGGTGAATTTTTTAATTCACTGTAATTATCGATAGCGGTCGTAACTACCCTATTGACGTTTTGTATTAATTTTGATTGTAATTATACGGCTTATATGTGGTTTCATATTATGTTACTAAATTACACATTTTTAATTTAATTTATTATTCATGCACATACCACTCCATTCCATTTCCTTTTTAAAGGTAAATAACATTGGAAAAAAAAACAAATTTATAGAAGAATGAATAAGTTCGCTGCCACACAAAATAACCTTATGCGAAATACACATATAAACATTTGGTGAGTGATGTAAATATTATGAAATGTAATTATAAAGAGAATTTCTTTGTTTTTCATTCAACCCCACAAAGCTGTAGCCTGAAGGCTTAATAAATTCAACGTCAAAAATATTATTTTTACGAAGTCTCCCAAACTGAATGTTATTTTAAAAAGCTTGAAACAATTTTTAATAACACCTTTTTATATTAAAGTATGATTGATGCGCATTTCTACTGCATGCATGACTAAAATGGGATAAATTGGTCATGTTTTCCCGAATAAAAACAAACTCGCACTCTTAGTCCTCATCAATGCAGTAGTGTAACTGATAGGAAAACGTATTCACTATGAGGGATATAACCCATTCAGTCACCGAAATTGGTGGATTAAGAGTTTTACCGCCATCTGTGAGTGTCAAATGGCAGTGAGCTTTATGATGATACGAAACAATTTGTTTATTGTTGGCGGCGTTTACTTCGTGGTACATCTTGATTGTAGATTGGAATAAAACACTTTAACTTTTTTATACCACTTTTTTGTACCAATATAGTGGTATAAAAAAGTTAAAGTGTTTTATTCCAATCTATGAAACAATTTGTTAGTTTTGTCTATTTGACAAAATAATGGGACATTACCAAAATGAGCAACTGATATTTGTAAAATTGAGAAAGCGCTAGTATAATTTCCACGAAATTATCAGAAGATGAAAATGAATTGAACGTGTTGAAAGTAGTATTAAATTATCAAATACAATACAATAAGTGGTTCTTGCAGGCAATTTTTGTCAGTCAGTTAAAGAGTAGCTTTTGCGACAAAAATCCAAAGGCCAAAACTACGAATTAAACTGACAAAAAATAGCAAAAGAGTCCGACCACGAATTGTATTTGGCTAAACAATCAAGAGAATTACTCATGCTTTTCAAGGGTTCGGTCGGTCGTTTCTGTAGCAACCATGTCAATAAATAATAAACGTCAAATTTGCTTGACGAAGGCCCCACCCCTCAAAAATTCTTAGGTGAGTTTAATATCAATAGGACTACGAGGCCGTGATTTCCCCTTCATACCAGGGCCGGTGTCTTTAGCAAGAACCAAAAATATTCTAAACCAATCAAAAGTGAGCATAGTGAAAAGAATCGAAAAGAAAACGACGTGTCCTTTCTTGTCACTATGAGCACTTTTGATTGGTTTACAATTTCAGAATAGAGCTATTTGATTGGAGGATATGTGAAGAGTTGGATTGCCAAAAAAAGAATTTGACGAAGATGACACTGAAGTAAAAGTTGGGGGAGAAACAGGAGCGGAAAGGGAGAGAGAATTGCTGCTGCATAAAACCCAGTGGGTCTCCTCCTCGACTGCAGCTTCAGCAATTTTTTTCGCCCAGGCCAGAGGCATCCTAGCTACGGCCCAATAGGTGGCTTTATCCGGCACGCGAAGGTTTTTGACATTCAGAAAACTCTTTATGGAAGGAACCATCGTTAAATAGTATATGATGAATGCCGTTGATAAGTTATGCCTAGAAGAGTTGAAACTTTTCAAAATGATCAGTCTTTCCCGTAATGTTGTTGCTCGTCGAATTGACGATATTGGAAACAATATTCACCATCAAATTACTGGGAAAGCACAGCGTTTCACTCAGTATTGTCTTGCGATGAATAAATCAACTGATATTAGGTTTTTGTTCGTGGAGTTGTCAATGAACTTAATGCCGCACAAAAATTAGCTGCTATTAACAGCATGCACGGCGCTACAACTGGAAGATAAAGTGGCGTCGCCTTGGCCGTGGAAATTATGAAATCAAGGCACCGAGGACGGCATCACCATGGATACAAGAAGAGCAAAAATAACAACAATACGAAAAATATACACAATTTTTCTGTCTGTAATTTGTTCACTTCTAAAATACTAATTAAGAGAACATTTCCAACCAGAAACAAGTACGTTCTACTCATTCATCAACCTTCAATCTCTTCAACGAAGTACAAAATACGTTCGAAAAAAATAACTTGGACTGGAAACAACTCTAAAGTTTGACAGTTGCCGGAGGAAGAAACATGTCTGGTTCAAACATTAATTGGGCAAATTATAAAAGCTTGTGAAGGTGCAGGAGGAACAGTACCAATTTTTCTTAAGGCTCCAAGGTAGAAACAATTTAACTCGTGAATTATTCGCGCAAATCAAAGCATTCAGATCAAAGCTGATATTGCTCGAAATTCAGATGAATGAATGTAATTTTACCCATCTCTGGGTGCCGTGGAGAATTTAATACAGAAACTGATGAACAAATTTGCAGTAAAAATTATCGCCGATTTAAAACAAGAATTTCAAACGATATTTTCTGACCTTTACATAAACTCAAAGGAAATTCGGTTGTTTCAAAATCCATTTCACTGCAATGTTGCCGATGTTTCAAGTCAATTTCAAATGGAAATTATTGATCTTCAAGCTTACGATCAAATCAAGGATAAATACACAAAAATTTTGAATGCAAAAGAGTTTCCAAAAACAATTTGCTTGTAAGTTTATTTCTATGTTTGGCATTAGAATCAGTTCGAGATAAAATTTTTAAAAAGAATTGCCTGATGGTAAACCAATTTCTGAAAACGTTTTTTCTAGACACACATTTTTATGTACATTTTTAAATGATCTTATTCGAGGATTGTGATGTAAATTGTATAGCGAAAAAATCAGATTAAAACAATGGACAATTTTCTTTAAATTTTATGAGTTACTTGACTTTTGAAGTGGCTCTTGACTCTTTTGGAAAACTTAAAAGGTGTCTGGACATACTTGACATATACAGAGTGTTAAAGAAAGAGTGTAAAATATTTAAGGGGGTGGTAGTATGAACCAAAATAAACAAAAAAGTCTTAATAAACATGGGTACACAAAGTAACGATTTCGGAGACATGGAATGTTATTCTTTTTTACCTCCTTTTATTCTGCAAAAACTTGCATTTTCTTATCATAGTTGGCTGATGTTTTGTGAAATAAACATATATAGGTATTGTAGGCGTAGGCGACATATTTTTAGCTCCTGTTGTTTTACCAAACCCATTAGCAGGCGCTGCTTACCTAAACTTTTTGCAGAACACAATGCATGATATTTTGGAAGACTTTCCTCTGCACCGCAGGCAACACATGTGGTTCCAGTATGAAGGTGCTCCAGCTCATTTTTCTATTGACGTTAGAATGGGTAGGAAGAGGCGGACCTGTCTTATGGCCTCCAAGATCGTCAGATTAATACATTCTAGATTTTTTTTTCTTTGGGGATATTTGAAAACATTAGTATATTTACTCCTGTAAAACTGACAACAAATCCGATCCAATGAGGGTATTTTAGAAAGAGTTGGAATATCCTTTAGACAAAGGGGTCGTGCCTGCTTGGAATAAGGACACTTAGAACATCTTCTGTTACTCTGTTCTTTGTTTTTGCTTGTTTGTTTGCACATAATCAATAAGTAATAAACAATTGCAAATCAATGTTTCAAACAAGAATAATCTTCCATATCTCCGAAACCGTTACTATCATGACTTTTTTGTTTATTTTGGCTCAGAGTACTACCCCCTTAAATATTTTACATTATTTTTTAACACCCAGTATAACATAAAATTAGCTTCCGCTTGTGCAATTTAAAAAAGTTAAATTCGTAATTTAGGAGGCTTAGAACTTGGAAACGGTGGAATTTTGTAATTACATAACAACGTCTCTATACTTCTTGAATTATAAGTTTTAGAACGTAAATTTGAAGTCGGTAATAATCTCGCAAAAGAAATTCAAAAAAGTTAACAACTGTAAAAATCTTAATTTAATCTTTGATTCGCCAGGAGGAGATATATTCTCTACCATTTGCATATTTGAGATAACTTTAACAGGAAAAAAATGGCATCAATTAATCAGAATTTGTTACAGTCAATTATTCATGTATTCAAAATATTTTAAATTATTATATGGAACTTAGTCAAGACGATCCATCAAGTGGGCCCTTCAATAAGCACCCCATGTGGCCAGTAGTAAATGCACCCTGTCTCCAATTTTACCAACTACACAACATACTATTATTAATCAAAAGAAGAGTTGCAAATTTCAAGAGGTAGTACTGTATTAAAACCATTCAAAAATAATTTTCGCAATTCAGTTGAATATATCCGGACCAGAGATGGGTAACTCATGAGTGAGCAGTGACGGTTCGGCCGAGGAACAAGAGGTGGTAATACAGATAGGTAGGGTCAGTTGCAGAGACGGCTGGCTGCGTGACCGCACCTATCTGTATTACCACCTCTTGTTTCTCGGCCGTACCAGAAAAAAAAACCGCGATTGAGTGAACCGACTCAATGAGTCAACTTTAAGAAGTGAGTCGCGGAGTCGAGTGACTTCTTTGAAAATATGCAGCTTTTCGAGTCATGAAAAAAAATTTCGAAGTGAGGACCGTTATTTGCTCTTCACTTTGTTTTCACAGTAAATTTTAAAATCGTGGAAGTGAGGACCATTTTTTTTTGCTTTCCAGTATGTTTTCATTGCAAATTGATTTTTGTTCATTTTTAAAAGTAATAGTTTTCTTTTGTAGCTTTTTCACTTCAAAATGAGTCGTCTCTTTTTAATTATATTAGCTCTGCACTTCATATTGAGTCGACTCTTTGTAAAGAAACGTGTGTCCCAAAATTTTAGGAGGATCTTTCGTTTTTGCTTTTTTGGGAAAAAATTACTTGTTCTAACATTTTACATCGGAGTCTTGTACTGACTCCCTGAGCCTTTTTTTCACGGAGTCAGAGCTGGTGAGTCATTTCGCCCATCTCCAATCCAGACTGCTGGATAATATGTAGGTGAGCAAGAAAGGAATTTCGGATTTCACACATAGAGAGCGTTATTTAAATTTTTTTTAATGAATTTTGTGAGTTTTTTTGCTTTTTGATATCAGTCGTATTGAGATTAGGTTAGTTGCTTTTTAGTTATTTGTAGCTGTGTTGGGGTTCAATTATAACATAGAATGTGAAAACGAACATTTTCGGCATGTTTTACTTTATTTCCGCAAAGGAAAGAAAGCTGCAGAGGCTCACAAAGAGATATGTGAAGTTTATGGTGTTGATTGCATAACAGAGTGCACGTGTCAGAATTGGTTTAAAAAATTCCGTTCTGGAGATTTTTCAGGTTCTTGGTCGACCTACTAAAGTTGATGATGACCAAATCAATGACGATATTAAAGAGGATCGTCATATAACTGTTCGAAAGATTATAGAAAGGTTAAATCATCGCATACAACCATTAAGAATCACCTAAAACGTCTTGCACTCGTTAAGAAGCTCGATATTAGGGTTGAATTGAAAGATACCCACTTAACACAACGAATCAATATTTGTGATTTGCATCTTAAGCGCAATGAAAAGTATCCGTTGTTGAAAGGAATCATCACTGGTGATGACAAATGGGTCACCCACAGTAACATCATTCGGAAATGATCATGTTCCAATCATGAACCAGCACAAACCAGCATCAAAAAAAGATCATGCTGTCAAATTGGGTTGATTATTTTGTTGTGCATTTTAAGCTGCTTCCAAGAAACCAGATAATCTATTCAGATGTTTACTGTCGACAACTGGATGAAGCAATCAAAGAAAAACGGCCAGAATTGGCAAATCGTAAAGGAATGTACCACTATGATACATCTTTGGTAACTCGTGGGAAATTATTAGAGCTTGGAAGTGATATGACATCCCCCATACAGCCCTGACCTGGTTAAATCTGATTACCATTTATTTCGAGGTTTGCAGAATTCTTTGAATGGTAAAAATTTCACAAATGGCGATGGTCTTCCTTCAATAGCATTAGGTTCAGTTTTTTTCTGGTAACGATCAGAAGTTCTATAAGCGTGGAATCATAAAGATGGCAAAACGAAAATATACAGGGTGTCAATTTGAAAACTTTTAATGCGAATATCTGTGAAAATAAACGAGTTAGAAAAACGCAATTTGGTACAAATGTTATACAGGTAGGGGAACTAGAACCATCATATTTTGGTTAGGGGGTGAGTGAGCCCTTGGGCCCCATTCACCCTAACCCCAAAATTCTAAATGGCATCACCCCTTTTGTGATTCCTTGTATTAAAAACTGTGTTTTTTTATACCACAAAACCGAAATTACTTTCTTGCCAAGCATATATTATATTCACTATTAAGACAAGTGAAGACATACTTGTTACCCATTTATTACAGACAAAATCTGATGAAAAATATTCCATTGACATTTATAATCTCAATGGGGCCAATACCTAGGCGACTGCATGGTGATCGCATAGTTATATTTTTTTCCTGCAGCTGTTACAAAAATAAAAGCATCCACATTGCATTCCGGATTACATAAAAACAATGCCCCGGCCGCGTTTGTGACATTAATTCCATCAAATGTTCATCACCTGTCCATTTCCTGGATGAATTTTTACTGCGACCGCTAAACAGCGCGAGGACATAAAACTGCAGCAAAATGTTTATCATACGAAATAACAACTGCCGGGCAATTACTGCAAGTCTGTGAATCATCCGTATTACATTACTAGCAGCAATTAGCAAGTCAGAAGTGACTTATCGTCGGATTAAAAAAAGATCTTGAAAATTTTGCATGCAAAAGACAAATTCCTCGTGTCTGTTCTGGGAATGTACGTGGCTTGTTAATGAAAACACCGTGGGTAGATACCAAGTGCACCGACCATATGACTAATCCGTAGTACCTCTGCGTCCCGGGTATGATGTGACCTAAATGTAAATACGTTTTGTAATGTTTGTATAAAAAGCTGACCCACAACTACTCAATTATTTCACAGATGCTGCGTGCAAAAGCTAGGAAACTGTTAATTCGCACATTCCACTTGTGTGTGGGAACACGAACGCGAGGATTTTATTTTGCATGCAAATCGCGCACGGTGATATTTTTACTGTTTTTTAATTGGTAGCGAACTCAGATTTTTAATTAGCCAGAGATTGCGGATTCTTGCAAAAGTAGTATTGCGTATTTTCTGCAGTTGGGGAATTATTTAAAAATTATGAATACACCAAACGTTACAATAAAAAAACTGAATCTCAGCTATTTAAGCCAGTTAACACACTCGACCGCACTCTTGCTATTTCTTGTTAGGCCTCTTCGAAATCGATAAATAAAACCTCTATTGCGCTGTTTGGAGTTTTTCTACCATGTGCTTCCAATGACCTCTGGGACTTAAAAGGTTAAAAAGCTACGTGTTGAATTAAAATATTGAAAATGAAATCTGAAAGTGAAAAAAAAGCGATGTGGAGTGTGGAGTGGAAAACAAGTGCTTATTTTAATTTTTAAAAGGTTGCATCACTTTTATGGCGATTAGAAATTTGTATAAAATATTACGAGTTTCTTGTTTTTAATGTTAAAGTTTGTTTAATGAAATGTAACTACTAGTGATTTTGTATTCCAATGCATCTTGCAAACAAGTTATTTACTCTAAAGACTAAAGCATTGCCATTACCGGATACGCAGCAAACGCGAAAATACCCAAGGCAACCATACACTACCCCACTTAATAATCAAGTGGGCTGTGTGCTTTTCATAAATAACCCATTTCATTTGCAAACTCAAAGAATTATAAAATTTTCAGAATCCCCTTTAAAATTTCATCCATCCGCATGTAGACGATTTATTAACCATAGAGAGATTTTTGTCTGAATACCGTCCGGAGGAAATTCCCAATTGCCAAAGTGCATACTCTGTCCTGTGTGTAGTGCAGGTTCGCATTTACGTGAGTGGATTGTGTGCGGACGCAAAATAATTTAATAAACAAAGTTTTTCTTTAGAAAAGGGGGAAATCTTTTCTCGTTAAAGGAAAAACCTCCGATTCAACACATAAACGGCAATCGTTTGATGTCCGCCCAGAAAAGAGTTTGTATTTGCGGTCATCTGCGAAATCGAATTCTAATTCGAGTGTTCAAGGCGCGCTCTCAACTCTTTATGGACTGGGGAGTTTGGATAGCGTCTCCACACTATCACACACCAAATTAAAAATAAATATAGAAAACTGCGCTGGTCGTTCCGTTTAAAGTTCTGCGAATGATATTTTAGCATAATAGAATATGCTCTTTCAATTTAAGTCCAACAAAGAACATTTCGCCAACTATATCCTTGTGTCTATTAAATGTACACACTGTTCCACTTGTTGTATAATGATAAGGTCCTTTATAGGACAAAAAGCGTTATATTTATGTTAACTCGTGTTATTTCTAAAGGAAATAATATTCATTATCTAGCCTTTGTAAGACAAATGTGATACCTCTTTTCTTACATTTTATCGTAATGTAAACCTCTAGTAGTGGAAATGCCCCTGTTCTTCAGAACTCCAGATCTCCAGAAAAGTACATTTTATAGGAAAGCAAAAACGTTTCAATTTGTATAATTTGTATCTACATGAGCTATCACTTTCTGCATTTTAATATTGTTTTATTGGATGTTTATCTGTAAGTTTGCACAAGAAAAATGTTTTAAAATGTTTTAGTTTGATAACAATATACATTTGGAGAAGTGACTTCGGTCTCCGTGGTGCACGTCTAGTAATTTGCTCTTCTAGAAATCCTGTTTCGTCCATGAAGTCCAGGAGCTTTTGCCATGGTTTCAGCTCTAGTTTAGTTCAATTTTAGGAGCGAACAAATTAATTCCTCGCATCCTCATTGCCTCAATAAATACTCTCAAAAGATCATTTAATTTTGTAACCCTGAAAATGCCATACCTGGATCAGTACAGTACGACAGTACTACACTTACAAAATACAGTTGATTATGAATGGAATACAAACTCGTTGATGCATTATTTTGGCGAAGCTTTCTATGGTATGTTTGTATAATTGCAAATTTATTTCACCTTGATCACGTAGAATGTTATCTTTCAGTGCTAGTTTTTTGATATAAGCCATTTCCTCAAAAGTATGCCAAGAAGATGTAAAGACATTTTTATTAGAGAGTTTAGCCGTTGCCGCCCTAACAATATATTTTTCCCCACATTTGATGTAATAATAGCGGTCCAAGGTTCCAAACCTCACCGGCATGTTTAACTTGTTGGTGTAAATGTTAAAAAGTGAAATTTTTACTGTCTTAGATTCAAATATCTGCAGAATACGTCCTTTGTGTTGTTGTTCAAGATTATCCAATTTTGTTTGCAGATGGCCGACACGTGTAAGGATTGAATTCACATTTTCATCGATGATATTGATTTTTAATTCAAGATGTGCATCTATTGTTTCTGCTACATCTGCGGTCTAATTTAAAGCTTCTTACATTTTTAGCTTTGAAGGTATGGTATTGAATGCTTTTTCAGTGAGGATCTTTATAATATCGGAGCTTACTCTGTTAGGTTTCATTTGCTTGCTAAATATGGCTTTTGGAATAAAAAAATCTTTGGCTATTTCGTTTCGTAATGACTGGTTTTATGTCCTCAAAACTTTTGACAAATATGGGGGGTTGGCGTGTGTATCTTTGTATTGCAAATGGCTTGCTTTCTTAAATTCCTGTGTTAAATGAAATAAGTTCTTCAATGAAGATTCTGTAAAAAAATTGTATAAATGCTATTCCTAGATACAAAATGAGGTATTAGGCTCTTTTTCTATATTTGTTTCCGGCCACCAAGGCTTAGTCGAAACCACGGTTTTTAATAACCATACCAATATTTGTCACAAAAGCAAATTTAATTTTGCGATATAACCTTAACCACTTCAACAGAAATTCCTCAAAGAAATTTAGAAGCGGTTAATGAGGTTCAGTTTCTAGTTTCTAATATTCCTGGATATTTTGGCCAAAAATTCGATGGATATTTTTGTAGCAAATGCAATAAAACATAATTGCCTGGATACAATGTAAATTACATCATTTTAACTTGTGACATAATTTGCCGTAAAAATTAATAACCGCCGTTCACATTATTTTACAAGTGATAAAAGCTTCATTAAACACAACCTAATCCATCTCGAAGAGTAACAATTATAAAAGCTTGTAAACATTTTTTTAATAACCCATCATAAAAACACTCGTCCACCTCTCGAAGTTGATATAGCACTTTTTACGCGCCGGCCATCTATTCTCTTTACAAGTCAATAAAATTCCGGGCTGTTTAAAATCCCGGCGGAGGATCTTGTGAACACGTCAAGATTCATGAGCCAATTTAGTTTCAATGATAATAGTGCTCTGGGTCTCGGGGTTAACTCACTGTGGAATGTCGAGTCTGCGGAACAATTTGTATTACAAGCTTGCACTTAGGCTTTATCTACGACTCATTAACGAGCTTTTAATTTCACGTTTCTCTTGTCCGACTTAATTTCCCCGGCAGTGCACCGTGCCTTGCACACCAAACCAACTGCGAAACGGACCAACAAAATTGTTACGGTCGCTGATAAAACTTATCTCGTTAATTCCTTAATTGTTACTCGGCTTGCCGTTTTGATAAATTGTTTCATTCTCATATACGTATTTACAGCATAATATGAAACTTTACTCAAATACGAATGGTTTCTGACAGCGGCGGCTCGTGGATTTCCGAAGGGGAGGCAAAGACAAAGATACCGCTCGTGCTGCATTACTTACACTAAAGCTTGTCGGAATCGGACGGACGGCACGCATCGGATAAAATTGCTTAACACAGTTGTAAACGAGTCAATGCACATTTATCGGTACGGCATTGAACGGATAAATGTGCGTTGACTCGTTTACAACTGTGTTAAGCGATTTTATATGATGCGTGCCGTCCATCCGATTTCGACAATTGTGCGCGTAGCTTTATAGAGAAAGCAAATATTCCGTTGCTTTTTCAGTCAATTTCAGTCAATTTTCTTTGGTTGCCTCACCGCCGAACATCCATGAGCCGCCGCTGGTTTCTGATATCTTTCGCATTTGCTAAACTATTTTCATAATATTCGTCTGTTGAGCATTCCCTGTCGTTAGCATTCATTTTCCCTACATTCTTGACAACCTTAGCATATCCTGTCTTTCTGGTGTTATCAATTTCATACTACCGGTAACGTGTCAATAAACGTTCGAGTCATTCAATTTACAAAGAAATCCCTGATGTTCAACTCTCGCTGTACACTCGCTTCATTAATCTAATTCTAAAAATATAATAAAAACTATTAAAAAATTCCGCCCTTGTAACGACCAAATCCACGTCAGGACTAATTTGTAGCAATTATACCCCCATTAAACCCCATATAAAACAACACAGATTAAAAAATTAAGTTTTATGCCGTCATAAAATATCAACAAAATCCAGCAATATAAAATGCATGATCTAGATACGAGCCGGTTGCATCATACGAATGTGCAGAAATCCGTAGTGGTCGTGCTTATGTAAATGTCGAAACGATGGAAGCCGCGAAAATATCATCTAGATAAACAGTTTTATGCAAGAAGAATGGGCCATGCCTCGGCATAAAGCGGGCAATTATTTCACAATTAAATAAGTAAATCAACAATAAAAAGATATCATCGTGGAAACACTCATGAATAAGGATATAAAACTGCCTATTCCCCGACAATAAACCGTCGCATTTAGCGATTTCCATCGTACTTTCTACTCACGTTTAATTTTTACTGGTGCCCATTATGGGGAAATAAAAGGGAAAACGACCCCGCGTGTTTGTCAACGCTGGATCAACTATTCATATAACTCATAACATCTTAATTTGGCGAATATATAAAATTCTATTTCTTTTATATGCTCCAGTGCGACAGTCACGTTTCTTTTTAGAATTTGTCATACAAATCGACTTGTGGTGAAGTGAAATTATCAATGAGTGGTTGAAGAAACTTAGTTTTCCCATTTTATTTTTAAATAATATACTACGCCGCTTCAGCAACGGTCGCCAGAGGCGTTGATTCCCTCTGAACATCAGCTCTCGATTTTATCAATAAATGTGGTTCATCCTTGGATAATCTATACTTATGAATTTTCTTTTAAGAGTTAAGCAACTTTTTTTTTTTAATTTATTAAATCTGAGCTCCAATATCACATTAATGATTTAGTAAGAAGGTAAATCTCCGTAGATTGGAATAAAACACTTTAATTTTTTTATACCACTATATTTTATTTATGTGACTAGTTTCGACCATTCACTGGTCATTTTCAAACATAAGTGAATGGTCGAAACTTGTCACATAAATAAATTATAGTGGTATGGAAAAGTTAAAGTGTTTTATTCCAATCTACAATTAAGATGTTCCACGAAGTAAACGCCGCCAACATTAAACATTTAAATCTCCGTAAACCAATAGAAGAAAACAGAAGATATATAATAGAAGTATCAGTGGCGGCTCGTGGAATATGTTGATGGTAGAGCCACTTCTTGAATACACCCCCTCACTTTTTGAAAAAAAAACATAGAACGATTTATCTTCCTAGACCAAAGTAAGAATTAATTAAAAATTCTTGCTTAGCTTGAAACTACAGGTAGTACCATGGCTCCTTGGCTCTATATAACGAGCCGCCCCTGACTGCGATTACTTTCTATTTGAAACACATTGTATAAATTAATCAATAATAAAGCTTCTGCATTGCTTACAATTGATTTCCAACAATTTTTTTTTGTTTTTTAGAGGATAATTCTTGAATGGATGACTGGATTTCGAAAAAAATCAGGTTTGGTGTGGATAAGATACAGAAATTAAATTCATCCTTCAGATGTTTTTCAATTGTTTGTTTTTCTCGGATAACCCAGCGGCGGCTCGTGGATGTTCAGCGAGGAGGCTACGGAAGAAAATTTGACCAAAATAGCAGTGGAATATTCGCTTCCTCTATAAGAGGAAGAGGAGCACGAGCCTCATCCACAAAGATCCACGAGCCGCCGCTGCCTTGAACGAATGATGAATAAAGTCTAGTATTGTACTTAGCAAATAAGTTTAGCTCAGATAAAAAAAATCTAGGTTATACATTTCATTGTTTCATGCAAAAAAATCCAAAATTCCTGCAAATATTTGAAAATTAAATAATTCTCTAGCATAAATCCCGCAGACTATATTTTCCAAATAAATATCAAAGTAAATTAATTTAATCTAAAAATAAACCCCATTTTTAAATTAAAACCCACCGAATATAAAAAATATAAAATTAAATAAATAACCTGAAATGAATACAAAACCCTTGAAAATACAGGTCAAAAATTCCTAAATGTAGGTGGTAAAATCTAAAAGACAAAAATCAAAAACTTCGACCACAAAAAAATCCGCAAAAAAATAAAAAATTTCCGGGTAAAAATAAATAATTCAGATTAAAAAGTGTAGTACAAAAAATCAAAAATTTTGACCAAAATGTCGGGCCTGATAATGGAAAATGCGGAAATATTGAAAATTTTAACTAACCAATAAAAAATGTAGGCCAAATAAAAAATTATTGATTTATATGCGAGATCTTTTTTCCGGTATTTTCTTTTATTTGTTGAAATTTTCGATTTTTTGGTCTGCATTTTTTATGTTTATTTTTATTTTGTCTAAAGTTAGGACAATAGGTCAAAAACTGAGGTCTAAAAATAAAAATGCAGACCGAGAAATCCAAAATTTCAACAAACGAATCGAATATTTTGGCCAAAAAATAAAAAAATTGGAACAAATCTAAAATATCGGCAAAAAATTAAAAAGAAAACCTGATCTAAAAATAAAAATGCAGACCAAAAAATTGAAAACACAAGCAAAAAAAAATAATTTGCCACTTTCAACCCCAAAAATAACTCTTTTTATCTTAAAATATATTTTTTTTAAAAGATCGCACAATAAAATCAATAATTCAGGTTAAGAAATTCTAAAATATGGAACAAAAAATAAAAAAAAGAAGACCAAAAATCTAAAATTCGTACCTAAAAATCAAAATGGTGGACCAAAACATATTTTTTCTTAACAAACAAATCGAAAGTTGAAATAAGAATAATAAATAAACGTTTATTAACTGGTAACCCCTTTTTTACAATATATACATGCATTACAGAAATGAGATTTAAATTATAATTGATTAATTAATAACTTAAATTATAATGTAAATGTGTTAATTAAATTAGTAGGGAAAACGGAACAATTAAATGAAATAAAGAAAATTTCTGCCGAAAGACCAAAAATTGAAACCAAAATAATCGAAAATACAAAATATAGGCCAAAAAGTAAAAATCTACAATAGGGCCTAAAAAGGTGAAAATTTAACAAAATATCGAAAGTGGGCGTAAAGATAAAAATTGTAAACAAAAAAATCGAAAATTCTCAAAAAAACAATCGAATATTTTGGTCAAAATAAAGAAAAAAAAAATGAAACAAAAAAATCTAAAATATGACACAGAGAATCAAGAATCTTGTTCTAGAAATAAAAACGCAGACAAAAAAATCGAAAATTTAGGTAGAAGCAAAATTATTGGCTACTTTCAGCCGCCAAAAATAAGAAGTGCGAAAATAATAGCCAAAAAAATAAAAAGAATCCCGAAATGAAATCAATAATCCAAGTTAAAAAATCTAAAATTTAGGATACAAAAATATACCAAAAATCTAAAATTCTGACAAATAAAAAACAATAATTTTAGAGCAGAAGATAAAAAAATATAAATCTTTAATAGACAAAAAAATAATTTGGACAAAACATTGAAAACTCGGGCCTAAAGATAATAAATGCAGACTAAACGAAAAATCATAAATGCGAAAATTCTAACAATAAAATCGAAAAGTTAGGTCAAAATAAAGACATACATATAGGTCAAAGATTTAAAAAAAAATAATAAAAATCTATAATGTTAAGTCGAAAATTTAGACAGTAGATCGAAAACTCGGGCCTAAAGATAATAAATGCAGACTAAAAAATTGAAAATTTCAACAAACAAAACTCGAAAATACCGGAAAAAAAATCTCGCAAATAAATAAATTATTCAGGATATTTTAATCAAAATAAATTAAAAAATTTGGAACTAGAATTACAAATTCGGCCCGCAAAATAAAAAATGCGGGCCAAAACATAACATTTTTTAATAATTAGTTCGAAAATTAAGTCTAAATAAAGAATAGTTAGGGTAAAATATCAAAAAATTGAAAATACAGGTCAAAAATCTACAAATTATAAATACGGCGGGAAAAATCAAAAATGCGCTCCAAAACGTCGAAAATTTTAACAATTGAATCGAAAATTTAGGTTAAAATAAAGAATATTTAGGCCAGATGATCAAAAATTTAGACCGAAAAAATCGAAAAAACATGCTTAACCCTTCACATCAATAAGCGTTTTAACGTAACTTCTGCGACAGCCGGGTAGCATCAATAAGCGTTCTGATGAATTTACTTGTTTTTATATCCGAATAACGCTCATCATTGACGCTGCAGATATGTTTTAAGTTTCGGAGCAAAATCCAACACTAGAAATCGATGTTTGAAAAATGGACATTTTTTACGTCCGTCGGGTGTGATATTGCCAGATATACCCGTACCGAAAGGGTTAATGATAAAAAATTCAGAATATTTTAGTAAGAAAATTGTAAATTAGTCTGAAAAATCACTATTGCTCAAAATAATTTTCCAATTTTTTTTAATTGCAAAACATTTTTGAGCTTGAAACTACAGGTAGTGCATGGCTCCGTGGCTCTATATAACGAGCCGCCCCTGCCTGCCATGCTCTATACCTCTAAGCTACGTTACCTCATGAAGAGATTTGAGTGTATCTTTTTACGCATTGTATGCCAAATGAATAATATTCTAACGATTGGATTTATTTTCCCTTGTTTGAAAAAGTATTGCTGTTAAATTCACACATAGAAAGATTATTTGATTATTTTTTCATAGTTTTTTAACCTACTCAACGCATTGAACTCATTGAAAACAAAGTTGATGACCCTATAAACGTGATTGAATAAAATTCAACAGTTGCGAGACGGTTTGATGCAATTAGATTCAATTAAATATGAATTGATGTGATATCAATTTGTGAGACACTTATTGACCTAAATTCTAATATATCAACTGGCCAAGACTCTAATTAAAATCAATCAGTATATATCACCATTGAAACTTTACTTCACGCGACATTGCATCCAGTTCATTCCCTCATTGTAGTGTCTGCATTTCAAATATTTAATTCATACTTTTAATAAACTAAATAGCATATGGATTGATAGACATTTTACATTGAAGTGACGAATACCATTACATTCACCGTGTTTCATGATAAAAGTTTGAGGTATTATCACCTTTGTCATATACCTGAAATTAAAATATAAATTCGAATTTAATTAATAGATTGTAGGATTCAGCGTGACTGGAAAGGTCCTCAGCCGTGACAAAAAAATTCCAATTAACAATGCAGTTGTAAAAATGGGAGAACACTGTATTGCAACTACAAAACATGATGGGACAGAAATGATAATGTCAAAATCGAAATGTACACCACTCAGATCGCAGCTGACTACGCATTTAAGCCAAATTTAATGAAAGCAAATCCTATCCAGTGGCGTAGCGAGCTTAACTCGCGCCCGGGGCACAATACCTTTATAGCGCCCCCTCCCCATTTTTTCCTTTGTATTTACGAATTAAAATTTATTATATTACATTGGCGCTAAATTTAAAATATATTTAAAAATTATCCAGCAATTTTTTGTTTTGTGAACCATTTGGCGCCCCTTTGTGAGTAGCGCCCGGGGCATGATGCCCCCCCCCCTTGCCCCCCCCCACCCTACGCCACTGATCCTATCGTCACAAAATTAGCTCCACTGTTTCCAAATTCTTACAGGGATTGTGGTTCAGTTGTAAGTGATAAGGTCGAATCTGTTAACATTTTGATTGCGTGTGTTGGATCTACATAATTCATCACAACAAAATCAGATGCCAGTTCCGGATAATTCTGCGAATATTTGAGTGCCGGAACTTACAAATTCAAAGTTAGCAGTGAGAATAAAGAACATGGCATACAGTAATTAATTTTTGTATAGAAATAATTAGTAGAACTAGTAGAACTTGTTTAAAAATTCTGAAATAATTCTACACAACTCCAAAATCATTATATTTTACGAATATAATCAACTTCTTAAGATTCTCGTGAAGTATATAATTAGCAGTGTTTCTAATGTTCTTCGTCTTATCTCGACCTCCGTGTTAAAATTCGTCCCGGGCGATTGAAGATTATCAAAATATTCGTATTTTTTTCTCCGCTCGGAACGACATTAAATTCTTATCACCAATCCACGGCTCACCTGTTGATATCAATTCAGTTTGTTGATCGCGGCCGCGGAAGACGTCTGTTCTGGTTCGGAATTTTGATTTTTCGAAAGTTTTAGTGCCCGTTGTATTATCATGCACCTTCAGGATTTGTGTGTGTTGGTGTTTGTGTTTTCCGCTCCATTCCGCCCCAACAATCCGTAAGCGAGGCAAAGAATCATCATCTGGGTTACATCTTAGCCGCCAAAACGCCTCCTTTTTCGTAAGTTTTTATTTTCTTGTATTTCTTCCTTTCACCGAAAGTTAAATAAAGTATTGCTACAGTGGCTTTAGACAATTTCAAGCGTTTAGAATTGAGCATTTTCTAAAATAAATATAAAATAGTAGAAATTGTTTAAAGATTCTGAAATAACTCCCAAATTATTATTTTTTGAGAATGTAATCAACTTGTTAAATTTCAATAATTTTTTAATGGGTTATAACTGTTCGTTGTTAAACATGCATTTTCCAATTCCGTTCAAAATTGAGCATTTTCTAAAATATATAAAAAATGGTAGAAATTGTTTAAAAATTCTGAAATAATTCTATACAACTCAAAAATAATTATGTTTTATCAAGCACAATAAATTCGTTATATTTTGACATTTAAACTTTCAAAATCAAATAATAAAACAAAAATCGTATCTTTTTTGGTTTTGAAGAAAAGTGTACCTAAACTTGAAAAGTAAATTTTTGAGGAGAGTCAAAATAGTCCGTACAATATCTCGCCTCACCTATTTTGTTTACAAATTTCGATCAATTCCACTAATCGGAAAAATGAGAAAAAGAAAAATAGAAATTTTTCTATGCAGAATTGAGTGTCGAATCAAAATCGATTGTGCGATGAGAAGCTTTTCGGAATAAATTGAATTTCCCCAAATAATTATAATTATATGCCCTGATAAACGTTGCCGCCGCCTGCTCTGCGCCCAGGGCGACGCCACAATTTCTTTAAACATTTTTTTACAGAAAAAGAGAAAACTTGAGATCATTAAAAATTCGATTTATTTAAATGTATTTCATGAATTATGCACTTCGTCATCAATGTATGTAAAATATCTGGAATCCAAGAAAAATGTTAGGTAATTACGGAACGAAGAAACCAATAACGTTCCCAAAATTAGAGCATTCTATTGCTTCCCCGGGACATTATAACGTAATTAAGGTTAAATTCTTGTGTTGGTAATTTTAACGAGGCCCCGCGATCCTCTCTTCTTCTCATGATTTTTGATAAAATCGTGTACGATTTAATGGACCACAGCGAGAGATTTTATTCGGCCACGAGGTCCGTCCTGAGAACTTCGCAGAGGTGGCCTTGGCATGCAAAAGCCGTTTCCTACGATTGCGAAGTTTCGACAATTATTTGATGTGGAGTAATTGGTTTCCTAATCAAAACCTCTTTGTTTTTAAACAATGCGAATGGAAATAGTACAGCTCGTCTACTGGGAAATTATTCTGTGTAATGTTGATTATCTGTGGATTTTACTATGTGAGAAGTAGGATAAGAATTAAATTTCTCATGTGTAATTCAGCAGTAATAATTCAGTATCTACCATTATTTAATAATATCAAATAAGGTGTGTTTCAAAATAAAATTAATTGTCGTTAATGTCGGTCATTAAATATTTGTAGTTGTTAAAAGCGCTAATCAGAAACATGCACATTTTAGTTAGGCGACTGTAATTAAATTATTTTTAAAACACACTGTATATGCAAATAGAGGATCATTGGCAATTAAGCTACAGTTTTTCAACCAGCATGATACAAAATTTAAATATAATGTTAAAAAAATTACTTTCACATTCCAGCCGAAATAATGGCAAAAAACTGCAAAAAATAGTATATTATTGTATGAGTGATTATGGCAGCCATAATTCACGAAGATAATGGGCGCGTTCGTCAGACAAAATAGTTGAGAGTTTACTACCAACCGTTGGGGTATTTTCTGATGAACAGTGCGATCGTGAATAAGTTCGTTCAGCGGTCGCCATTTTCCCAAGCGTACAAACTAGACGGATTGGTGTCGGAATTAAGCGTTGGAGTTGTCGAAGTCATGGAGATTACGAAAGTCTTAATGCGTTTGTGTAAATAACTTAATTTAAGTTATATTAAAAGTATACAAAGCACTGCAATCAGAATGGCCGAAGTAGCGTTCATATTGACAGTTGAAAATTCTGACAAACGCGCACAATGTTTGCGCAAATCATCTGTGTGAACAATTTTAACACAAAGTAGAGGCACATTAATCATTGATCGTATAAAGTGCATACGGTGAAAAACGTAAACAAGCTTTATGATGATACCATATTTGTATTAGTTCCTATTATATTCTTATTGTTCGTTGCTCGTAAACAACGCAAGCGCAGAGGAAGCGCGCACAGTTATCCACCTTTTTTTTGGGAAACACTGATGCGTAAGCGTTGTATACATAGTACGCGGTTTATTATTATAAGTCTATGGGTTAAACTCTTGACTGTCACGCGAGTCAGTCATGGAAAGAGTTGATCCCAGGTGATTGGATCAGCGCAATAGTTATTTTTAAATCCATAATTCACTACAGTGAATTATGAATTAATTATTTCATTATTTCTACAGTGTATTATGGGTATGCTAATAATTACAATATAATTAAATTGCGCAGAAAAAGGTATGTTAAATTCATTCAAGCACGTCACGTACAATTTGTGTCATTTAAACATAACGTCGCAATTAATTTGAGACTGGTACACAAAACATTCTTTTCCTGCGGATATGTGACCATGTACGGTCTGTCATACGACCATACGAGGGCGGATAATACCAAGGCAGCAGCGATCGTACACATGAGAAATCCGCAAAAAAGCGGCCGCCACGCGCTTATTAATATGACGTGTAATTGCACGTAAAAAATACACAAATTGCCCTTTTCCCTTCGCCATTGTGTCCGATATGAGTGCCCCGTTTTATTGCGTATGTACATGCGCTCAGAATAAATTCGTATCATTCCGTTGGATGGTGGACATGCGAAAATTGTCGTGACCGATCATTTCATCTTGGCCATTTCACTGATGTAATAATTGGCTGGAATACATCAAACTGAACTATTATATTTTATCTTCAGATTAGTGCTCAGCATATAACTCGCTTATTTACGGCGTTAACTTCTGTGTAATAAATTTAAGCACAAGTCTTATGAGTATTTTTATAATATTCTAGTTGAATAATTCGGGTCAGCAACATTCAATAAATGATAAAACGCCATAACTAGAAAATCACATTAACAAGGAAACAAACCCAAGTGTTTCTCTCCGATTTGAATGAAATTTGGTAAATTTGTAGAGGGGATCAAAATATTCGGTACGTATTTTTTTGTTTCGACTAAAAACATACACAGGGTGTCAATTTGAAAACTTTCAATGCGAATATCTCTGAAAATAAAGGAGTTAGAAAAGCGAAATTTGGTACAAATGTTATACAGGTAGGGGGAACCAGAACCACCATATTTTGGTTATGGGGTGAGTGACCCCTTGGGCCCCATTCACCCTAACCCCAAAATTTTAAATGGCATCACCCCTTTTGTGATCCCTTAAATTAAACGTTTTTTCGAGTAGTATTCACCAGTACAAGAATTTTTTTAAAATTTAATACAGGGCCGAACAAAAAAGTATAATTAAAATAAAATAAATTCTATGAATTGCTATTTTATTTAATTGGATTCTTATAATTCATTCCATTTTGGGCTACAAAAAAGGATAATAAATTTTTTTGCTCCAAATACTCGAAGCAGTGGGTCAGGTTTCAACAAATAACAATAACCTAATGCAGTGTGTTAGATTGTACGTCAAATTCAAAAACTGAAATAATTTCAGACGAATTCACTATTTAATTTTCTTTTTTATCCGGTATTAGACATGGTTTACAGTATGGCTAAAAGAATTGCGATTTAGACTCCTGACTGAAATAGGTGAAAAATATACAAAAAATATCGTAAAAATATTAGTTATTCGAATTTGTGAAGTTGTCGCACCAAACGTTGAAAGATGAAAAAATCACATAGATGGTATTTATTGATAGCAATAATATGACGAAATAAAATTGTAAATTAGACTTTTAAGAATTTTTTTCGGGCCAATTTTTTTTTATTACTCTTAAAACTCTTTGGCATTTTTTCAAGACAATTTTTTCTAGTACTCTTTCTGGCACTTTTCAGTTCAATTTTTCAAGACTTTTTAGCATTTTTTGGGACAATTTTTTTAGTACTCTTAAGACTCTTTGGCATTTTTTCCAGTACTCTTTTTGGCATTTTGTCCAGAACAATTTTTTGCAGTACTCTCTTTTTGGCATTTTTTTTAGTTCATTTTTTCAAGACTTTTTAGCATTTTTTGGGACATTTTTTTTTAGTACTCTTAAGACTCTTTGGCATTTTTTCCAAGACAATTTTTTCCAGTACTTTTTTTGGCATTTTATTCAGGACAATTTTTTCCAGTTCTCTTTTTGGCATTTTATTTAGGACACTTTTTTCCAGTACTCTTTTTGGCATTTTTTCAATTCAGTTTTTCAAGATTTTTTAGCATTTTTTTGGGACAATTTCTTTTGGACTCTTGAGACTCTTTGGCATTTTTTTCAAGACAATTTTTTCCAGTACCTTTTTTGGCATTTTATTCAGGACAATTTTTTCCAGTACTCTTTTTGGAATTTTATTCAGGACAATTTTTTCCAGTACTATTTTTGGCATTTTTTTTTAGTTCACTTTTTCAAGACTTTTTATCATTTTTTGGGGACAATTTATTCTTTTCTTTTCCAAAACTCTTTTTGGCATTTTTTTTTAAGACAATCTTTTTAGTACTCTTTCTTAAGACAAAATCGTTACTTCTACAGCAGGCTTTCTATAGCATAACATAATTATAGAGATAATAAGAGTCTCTTTTAACCAAGTTATTTTAAGTTGTTTCGTGAATACATGTCTGAATTTAACTTTATGTATTTTATACCTGACGTGTCCAATATTGTAAAGGCAATTTAATGATCTAATAAAATTGTATTTTATTCTATTCTATTTTTAAGACTCTGTTAGTAATTTTTTTAGACAATTTTTTCCGGTACTCTTTTTGGCATTTATTTTCAGTACTCTTTCAAGACTACTTTTGGCACTTTTTTTTCCAGACAATTTTTTTTCAGTACAATTTTTTTAGTACTCTTTTCGGTATTTTTTTAGACAATTTTTTCCAGTATTCTTTTTGGCATTTTTTTGGACAATTTTTTTTTAGTACTCTTTTTCAAGAATACTTTTGGCATTTTTTTTTAAATAATTTTTTCAGTACTTTTTTTCAAGACTCTTTTTGGCATTTTCACTTTCTCCGTTACGAAGTACGAGAAAGTATTGTGATTTTTACGGAAATATCCGTTTTGGGGTCCCTAGATGCCATTTTAACAATTTCTGGAAACAAAAATTGTGCTGTGTGCTGTGTGTGTGCGTCTGTCTGTCTGTCTGTCTGTCAGTCTGTGCGCACTGTATCTCAAAAACTAATGGAGCAATTGATATGAAACTTTAAACATAAGTCTTATTTGAGAATCTGAATAACTGAAAAGCTTTTGGTAAAATTTCATACACCCGAAGTGGGTGTTTACCTTAACTGTTTTTCGTTTTTTCCCAATATTTTTTTAAATATGAAAAATGTCACAAAATCATTTAAACAAATATTGAAGACAACAAATAAATTAATATCTTTTATTGGAAAATAGTTTTCATAAAATCATTGTTATTCGAGAAAAAAATTTCTTATTTTGTTTTTCATTTTTGGTTTGTAATTATGAAACGATAATAGTTACAGTAAATTTATGAATAATAAAGTGAACTTATAAAGAATAAGTTTTTTTCGAAATCTCGTTGGTTTTTAAGTAAACTGAGTTTTTGAATTTGAAGTTATCTTTCATAACTTTGAGGTTTCTAACGTCAGTTTCATCCAAGTCGACAAAACGCTGGATGCACATTTAAATTGAAAATAAACCATGAAAGCGTAAATATAAATTATACTACCAAGTCGGAGAAACTAATATGATGGCCACATTACCATTTTTTTTTTCAGGACAATTTTTTCAGTACTCTTTTTGGTATTTTTTTAAGACAATTTTTTCCAGTACTCTTTTTAGCATTTTTTTCGAGACAATATTTTTCAGTACTCTTTTTCAAGACTACTTTTGGCATTTTTGTGGACAAATTTTCTTTTTTTATTTCCAAACATCTTTTTAATATTGTAAATAACGTTTAATGACCTTAACAAAATTCACCTAATTTGGTATTTGGATCAATAATATATGTGATTTTTTCAGATTTTTTAAATAATTTTTTAGTGGTTAAAAAAAATTATATTTGAAAGAATCTTATTTTGGGGATTCCCGGGTCATGTAGGGTTTTTTTTTGATATACGGCTACTTTGGTTTAAGGGCACAACTAATGATATTTTCATATTTATTTAAAAATCAGTGTCGGGTGGCATTTTGACCATCTTATCTCGGGATACCCTTTTATTAGCTCATAAATGGATTTTAAGCAGTAACGGGATTCGAGCGAACTAAGCACCGACATGCGGCAGCATCCCTCGCTGATCGAGTTTCGCATTTGTATTTTCTCTGACTGTACATTTACAAAATTATGCTATCAAGATTTGTTCAATAGTTATCAAAAAACAAAAATATGGCTGATTTTTGAAAGGCGAGTTCATTCCCTAAATATGTTTTTTAGCCGATACAAAAAAATACGTATCGAATATTTTGGCCCTCTCTCCAAATCCAGCAAATTTCATTAAAATCGGAGAGGAATACTTGGGTTAGTTCCCTTGTAAGTTATTTCTTGGTATAATTTGAAAGTTCTATTCATTAATTTCGCAGAGATGTCATAACAAATCACACGAAGCAATAATTTATTCGAATTTATCTTGACAAATTGTATGCAGTTGTGATATATAAACCAAATCAAAAGAAATGGAGCAAAATTATTTATTTCCTTCTACTCGCGTCCAGACTGTTGTAAATTAACCGACAATTAAGTGTTTGAATGATCAAAAATTGATGCACGCGATTGCGCATAATTAATTTTGGAAAACACCAAACTTCAAAAATCGGTAAGTTTTGCCCAAATTCCTTTGATTTCACAAAAAAAGTTTCTAAACGCATAAAAATTCGCTCACAATTTGGCTTTTAAACTATTCTCCGTGGCTTTATTTTTTCTCACTTCTGAGTTTAAAATCATTGGAGGGATCATCGAACCCACAGAATTTTCACGAGCCACAACTGTGACTCTTTAACCACAATATGAACTCAGGCTGAAAATATTTCGATCCTTATGGAGGTGGATGCATCTTTTTCGATATTGAGAACTCGTTCTGGGAATATCAAGAAATTGTATTTGATGAAGATTGTAGTTTCACAGAGTTTCGCAAAGCTATGAATTTGTTTAATTTCTGAGCCTGTTCTGGGTTCACTCTTTTAGATATCTATCGTGCAATGTCAGGGTTCTCTTTAAAAAAAACTGTCGAACCACTTACGAGCAGCAATCTCTTTAAAACCATATTGGATGTTGTTTTGTCATAAAGGAAGATAGTTGTGTTTAAGGATGGTAAAAATTATTAGACAGTACACAGACGCGATACGGAAAATTCTTTGAAATATCGATTTTTCGTCTCTAGATGACAAGGTGAGGTTTGCACCAGTGAAGGTTCGCGGTTTTTTTTCTGTTATGGCCGAGGAACAAGAGGTGGTAATATAGATAGGTAGGGTCAGTTGCAGAGAGGGTTGGCTGCGTGACCTTACCTATCTGTATTACCACCTCTTGTTCCTCGGCCGTACCAGAAAAAACCCCGCGAACCGTCACTGGTTTGCACCCATCTTTGTTCAAATAACGGTGTAAAGTACGTCTGGGTAGCCAAAGCTTGTTATTTGCCTCTTTAACCAAGAACTTCCCACTCTTTCGCTCACTACCACTCATTGGCTTCTTCTGACCTCAATCCCCTCTTCTTCGCGTTGCCAGACATTATTGTATAAGATCTGAAACAAAAAATTAATAAAATCTGTCAGGTTGGATGGTTGGTTTTATCTCTCTACGTTAATTTTATAAACAGGAGAGCCAAACCACGAGAAAAATCCATCCTCTAGCTTGAGTCACACGAACCAAAGTCCAGAACGCCAGGCGCAATTTATAAATTATAAAAATAATAAATGATAAAAGTGCTGTATACTTAACAAATAGATCTTTGGTCGCGTATTTTTTTGTGGAAATGTAAAAATTACTAAGTAAATATTTCAATGCATTTAATCCATATTATGACATTTTTGTAAAATGCCATAAATGCACACAATATTTCAAAACACTATAAACCATTATTGCGTGAATAAATAAAATGTAATAAAAACATTCGATTATTCATTTTTTAAATGTGCTCGTAAAATTTTCCCGTTAGGAATTCAGTCATCATTCATTTAATAGAATTTCGTTTGAATGTATAATTATTAAATAGATTCCTTGTTTCCAGACTTTGTGCGACAAAAGTGGCATTTGGGGAGAAGTTGTGCGAGGCTAAAATTGTACCATTCAATTCCTCAAATATTTTTCTTTATGAGTAAAGCTTCGGAGCTCAGGGAGCATTAGCAAAATTACTTTCTATGACCATGCAAATTTGCCATCTTTTCAACATTCATCTTAATCAATATTGAAACGGGGCTCGCAGAAGCCGAGCACCTCACTTTGTTATTATTTCAATTATAGCTTAAATCTAATTTTAGCATCTTAATAGAATATTATATTTAATTAATTGGACTTTAAAAGGGGTAAACTTTAACAGCAAGAAACTTAATATAGATTAAGAAGTTGAAAATGCAGGTGAAGGAATATTTCTTGTATTAAATAAATTTGAGACAACCTCACTTATTGCAGAAACATTAAATAACGAGTTACGACAAGGTTGAATATTCATATATTCACTTCATCAATTCATTAGATCGCATCATCCGGACAGTTCCACAAACTTACATCAAACAAAATTAAATTTTCCTTTTATTTTCTGAAAACAGGGCAGAAAGACCGATGGTCGATAGCCCAGACAGTGACGTACTAACCAAATAGTAATAACTGAGAAACTTAAATATGTAAAAGTTACTGAAATAAAGATGTTGTATATATACATCTATTCAGGCTACTTTCCAACTCTGATTTTATAGATTTTTGTCTTGTGAAAGAAACAAAAAATTGTATTTCTTATGACAAAAGACACTTACTTCGGTGTCCGGATTTCTTTTACCACGAGTGTATATATACATTTATATATTATAATTTTGGCGGTATGACAATATTTTCGTCTAGTTGCCCCTAAAATTGCGGCGATCTGCAGCCCCCGAAAACCCCATAAAAAAGCCATACGATCGATAATTATTTAAAACAATTAAATTTTACGCGGGCCTTGTCCAACACAATAAACCATTACAGTTAAACGGCCGTTAAACAAATGAAAGCTCGCGCGCCAAATTACATGTTTCTATTACAAAACGGAAATACAAAATGCCACCCCCCTGTGTGTTTACGATACAACTGGGCCAGTTGTTCACATTAATAATCGGAAATATTGACGTGGAAATTGTGAAAAGTGGTCAGGTAAAAAACTCGTAATATAGCGGAAAACGCACGCTCCTCTATAATTACGTGAATCGAGAGCTTAATCGCGGTGCCCGCTCCCCCGGTCCTCTTATTAAAACGAATTAATGGACTTGAAAATTGATGCATTTTATGAATGTGGTTAAAAAATTACGACACCTGTTATGTACTTCCTTTTATTGACACGAGATAATTACCGTTATGTAATATTGCTTAAAATTAGGATCAGGGTACATCTAAAAATTATTATTTAGCACTTGATACAATATTGTCGAAGATGGTTTTATGACAGGAAATCGGATTAAGGACGCGCGAATGCTAGGAAATTGGCCTAGGCAGCTAGCATATTCAGCCACGACCAATTCGTGTAATACAACCTTGAACCAAGATTCGTTAGAAAAGTAACCGGTAGAACGGGACCCGAACCCAAAATATCTAAATTACTTTTCTAACGAATCCTGGATCACCCAAAATATGTAAATAATCGGATTAAGGACGCGCGAATGATAGGAAATTGGCTTAGCCAGCGAGAATATTCAGCTACGACCAATTTGTTTAATACACGGCCACGACCAATTTGTTTAATATAATTTGTTTAATACAAACAAATTGGTCGTGGCCGAATATTCTAGCTGGCTAGGCCAATTTCCTATCATTCGCGCGTCCTCAATCCGATTATTTACATATTTTAGGTGATCCAGGATTCGTTAGAAAAGTAACCGCTCGGACGGGACTCGAACCCAAAATATGTAAATAAAGTTTTGTCATCAATTTAATCATTCGTTTATTAGTATATATCTAACTAGAGCGTTAAACATTTAAAAAAAATTACATTAACAGTATTAACGGTCACCATCAAAGTGAGCGCACTTAAAGCGTGCTTTTTTTGTGCATATAAAAATATTTACAGTTAATACCGTAAAAACAATCGATGAGTATCAAACCGTACCAATGTGTAAGTCCATTTTTCATCTGGTCGCGCTAATAAGGAATATTTCAAAACGACAAACTACAAACTGGTCCGCATTGGATGGAATTGATCGGTGCAGTCGAATGCATAAAAAATGAACATTATGCAAACACCGGCATCCAAATCCGGCGATCTCGATTATGCCATCAAAAATAAATTGATCCGAAAGTTTCGATTTTGCGTTCTATTAAAATCCCAATAAATCTTCCGTCAGTGAAGCGCCGCCTCGTTTATCAAACGCTGATGCCCCCGTGAAAATGTACACTTTAATTTTTTCGGGATTTGACGCTTTCAGCGCGGCAATGTGAAAGGTAATTTTTGTTATGCAGTGCAAACGAATAAAAAAATAGTCAAGGTTGGCCATGACGTAAAATACGTACGTTTTTTCCTAAAATTATTTGCAAGACGTATTTTGGTACGAGAAAATGTTGTCGACGCAAATCAAAGCTTTTCTTTTACAATCTTATTTTAGAAATAGAGTCAATAGCTAGATAGAGCATTTTCCAGACGAAGCAGCCAATCATTCGTATGACGATGTTTACCAAGTTATAAAGAGAATTGTGGAATTATTTAGAGAAAATGGAAATGTTGAAAGGAAAACAGGTCTTTCACTCCAAGACAACGAACAGCTAAGGTAGAGTTGTACCAAGCACTCGGGACGTGTTGCGTAGTAACCACCGTAAATGCTATTGGCTTCGGAGATTTGTTGTCGCGTTCTCTTGCGTTCTTAGAATACTTTCTCACTCTGCGCAGACCCTCACACGTCTCGAGTGCTCAGTAATACTGTAGCGAATAATCCAAGGGAAATTATAGAAGCAACTCGATTCACATCCATTCAAAGACTAGGTCAACAATTAAATTCATCATTTGGTACTACACAGCTAATTTTAAAAATGTGTTCATACAAAGATCAAGTTTATCATCAGATTCCGCCGTGATTTTTAAGCTGGAATAAATGATTGCAACTGGTTTATGGAGAATCTCAACAACAACGAAATTTTTGAAATTATTGTCCAGAAAATCCACGCGTGTTTGTTGAAGCGCTCCTTTATCCTTGGACTTTGGATTGCAATTTCAAGAATGCGTATCATAGCAATTTTCTTCTAATTCAAGCTAGTTGAAATATGTTAACATCAGTACATTTTACCAGTCTGCTTGACTAAAGTTGCATATTAGAATTTTAGATTTTTTTTTAAGACAACCATGTTTTGAAAAATTATATTTAAGAACAGGTTAAGAAATGTTTACATGATATTGTTTAAAAACGGAAAAAACACACATTTCCCAGTTTTAGAACCAGGAAGGCTCTAACATCGCGGTTTTGATATTTGGAAATTGCGCAATTGCGGATAGTTTTGTTTAATTTTAATTGCCCTAACATAAAAATTTAGCCAATTTTATATAATTTAAAAATGCATTCGGAAATTTTCCTATAAAATCAGCGCAAAACCTCAAAATGCCTATATTTTTTAAGTCATATTTAAGCTTCAATAATCGTAATATTGTTTTAGGTAGTTGTACAGGGTCCGGGACAAAGTGCCGAATGCCGAAAGTGCCGAATTGATATTTTGCTCAAAGTGCCGAATTTCATACTACCGACCATGCCCAAACTGCCGAACGACGCCAATCGACGTCGCATCTTTCGTGAACAAAGCGTCGGAGCCGAATGCGAATCGGCAGTTTGGATATTCGGCACTTTGTTCTCACGCCGACCTGTCAGTAAGGACCAAACTGCCGAATGCACGCCGATTCGGCACTTTGGTCGCACGAACCTACGAATAAGGCCCAAAATGCCGAATATTTATGTTATAATACGTTTAAAAACGTTTAAAACAAAACTACCTACCTTCCATTGATAAATTTGTATTATCAAAAATTATTTTCGCACATTAGGAACATGCATAAGGATATACATTCGGCATTTTGGTGCAAAGACATTCTGCCAAATGACGAAAGTGCCGATTAGCATCCGGTTCCGACGCTTTGTTTATGAACGATACGACGTCGCTTGGCATCGTTCAACACTTTGGGCATGGTCGGTAGTATGAAATTCGGCACTTTGGACATTCGGCACTTTGGGCAGGCCCCGTTGTACAACTAAAATTGGACACTGTAATTACTAGAGATGGGCAAAACTGCTACTTTTAAATCAAGGTTGCTACCTGTGATTGCTACTTTCTAATATCAGTGATTTTAAACTGTGACTGTGACTGTGATCACGGTTAGTAAACATCGTAACACCTTCTGGAATTGTCAATGGTTTCTCAACAATATTTTCGATACGATTTTGCTAATATTTGTCCACCCGGTCACGTAAATAGTGTTCCTTTTGATATTATACCTGTGACTGAAGGTCATATTTTGGCTATATTATCTGCTATACCAATTAAATATACCACTATCCTTGATTGAGTTCAAAATTCGAGAAGTATTTGGAGATTTTTGCAGAAAAACAGAATGTTTGTCCAGTAAATTTGAAAAGTTGGAAAGTTTTAGGTTTGTGGCAAATGTTTTCCTATTTTGGTTTTACCTCTGAAAAAACGCATCTTTCGAAAGATTATTTGCTTGAAGAATTATTTTGAAATAAAATCATTAACCAATAGAGATACGGATTTTTGAACATTTTCATTTTCATTTTTTGAGCACTTGGCCAAAAACATATAAAACGTGCAGGCAAAATTCCATAAAAAATTATCCTCAATGGCCGAAGTACCGCTTATTCGAAATCAATTTGGTTTTTGTAAATTCAACAATTTTCAATACAGAAAATCCTCAAAAATCCTTTGAAGATTTTCGTTTTAATTTTTTAACACTTGAACAAAAACATGGCCGAAAAAAATATAAAAATTCAGGCAAAATTCCATATGAAATCATCCTCAATGGCCGAAGTATAGCTAATTCAAAATCGATTCAGTTTTTGTAAATCCAACAATTTTCAATAGAGATATGGATTTTTGAAGATTTTCGTTTTAATTTTTTGAGCACTTAAATAAAAAAATAAAAACATCGCAGAAAAAAATATAAAACGCGTAGAAAAAATTCCTTAAAACAATATCTTCAATGGCCGAAGAATCATTTATTCAAAATTAATTTGGTTTTTGTAAATTCGACAATTTTTAACGGAGATATGGATTTTTGAAAATTTGAGTTTTATTTTTTGAGCACTTGAATTAAAAAATATAAAACGCGCCGATAAAATTCCATAAGAAATATCCCGAATGGTAGAAGTATCACTTATTCAAAATCAATTTGGTTTTTGTAAATTCCGCAGTTTGAGATATCTTGTACACAAATTGCAAAAATGCAGCTTTGAGAAAAAGCCGTTTAAAGTTTTAAGAGCGATAACTTTGGGATTTCTGAACTTACCGCTTATTCAGCAATTCCAGGGCCATACAAATATAAGTTTAATTTAACTTTAAATATTTTAAAGTTATTTTAAGGTAGTTTCAAAAAATCGATTTTTTCTTAATTTTACACTAGACCACCTCCTTAATGGAGATATGGAGTTTTGAAAATTTTAGTTTTAATTTTTTGAGCACCTGAACAAGGAGCATTTGGAGATTTTCGCAGTTTGGTAAATTGTTTTTTTTTTAATTCATGAAGTTTGCAATTTCAGAATTAGTTTCGAGGTATTATTTTAAAATTTTAAGTAGCAGTGATTTTAAGTAGCAGTGATTTTAAGTAACAATGATTTTAAGTAACAGTGATTTTAAGTAGCAGTGATTTTAAGTAGCAGTGAAATTCGCCTATTAGTAACAGTAAGGACCTGTGATTTTTCAATACAAGTGAAAAATCACAGATACGTGAATTATCGCCCATTCCTAATAATTACAGCACTAAAACTGCTTAAATACAAATCGGGATTTCAACCTTCACCTCAAAAAAGAGTAAACGTGTTGGCCAATTTTGATTATTTGAATCCGTCAAAATGTGCAGAATTTAACTACGAATCCCGTTCACAAAGTAAGTTTCCTAACTGCTAGACGAATGGGAAACTTACTTTATGGACGAGCCGCGTATATCCAAAAATTTAATGAGCATTTAAGAAATTTGAAGATTTTTATTTTTTTAAATTTTTTTATTGTTTTTCACTATTTAATATTTATATAAATTCATACAGGGTGAGTTTATTGAATATAATTTATTTTATACCACTCATGAAACTGCACTACTTCACCCATTTAAAGTTTCCTTCTCTTTTGTATTTTCCGAGAACATTTAAAAAAACTCACCCTGTACGTTTTCATATATTTATTTATGTTTTACCAATATTCATAATTTCTTACACCCTTTCCGAAAATCCATGTTGCCCATGAGGTTAAAAAATCGATTCACCCTACTACATATAATTATGCAGCAAATATTTAATATAAATAAAACATTACGTTATTTCTCGTCAAGCCAAATAGGCTATCGACCTGTCGTCTATCTGCCTTCGTTAAGTTATTTAATCTGAATAATGCACAATTCCCTTGAATCAATATTAATGATAAGAAAGTTTATACAATTTATATTTATGGTTTATTTATACAAGTGCAGCATATGTGATAACATCTAATACTTTTAAAAGTATTCAAATTGTCCATTATACTGGGAAATGAAAACAATGGTCACGGAATTAAAGTTAATATCGCATTTCCACAAATACTGCACATATACTACACATTTTATTGCCTAAGTACGCGCGAGCTTTCAATATACAGTATGTATAAATAATTTTCTGTTCGGAATCGATTTATAGCCAGCGGTTTTCTAGTGATTTTTATTAGTGACTAAGATTAAGAATAATAAAGTGCTTGGTTTTTAAAGAAAGCGATCATTTTATTTCTTGATTCATCAGTGCAGTATTATCGGGCACTTAAGACGTGGGGGGGGGGGGGGGTAAAGTTTGTGCAGAGTGAGAAAGTATTCGGAGAATGCTAGAGAACACGACTACAAATTGAATTTAAGATGGTCACTGCACTCGCCTCGAGTGCTTGGTACAACTCTAACGGTTTTTGAATATCAAAAAATTTGCGACCGAACATAATTAACTAATAGAAATTAAATATTGAAGCTTCGGTGCTTGAAATCAGGATTTTTTGTTAATGCAAATATGGTTCGATATTTTCAAAAAATTTCTTGATATATTTTTTGATGATGAATAGATTTAAATTTAAATCGCTCGGAATACTTGTAATCAAGGAAATGAAATCGTTATATTAACGAAAAATTGATTAACATGAAGTTAAAAAGTATTTGCTTGAGATTTTATTTTATTTACGAATCATTAGAATTTAGGGCAATTTACCACATGTTTTTCGAATCAGTTTTTTTACTTTCTCCGTTACGAATTAAGTCTTTTTAACATTTTGAAAAGAAGTTTCTGCAAGGATTTTTTTAAAGAACTTTTTTTCAGTACGTTTTTAGGACTCTTTAAAGTAATTTTTTCAGGTCCTCTGGTGTTTTGATTGAAGATATCTTTCAGGACTTTTATGCAGAACTCTTTCATCACATTTTTTTATGACTAAATCGTTGTTTTTTCAAAATTTGAAACAAGCAGGGACTCTTATCTTTTACAGAATTATTCGTAAAACACTGGGCTTTCATATTTTATAAAAATCCAGGCTCATTAATCGCGTAGTTTTCCAAATAATCACTGTCAAATTCCAAAATGACCATTTTCAGCGCTTAAAAATGGATAAATGTTTTTTTTTTAATTTTGCACAAGTACTTACTTTTAACTTTCATGGAATCATTAATAAAACACTGGGCTATCATATTGGAGAAAAATCCAGGCTCATTAATCGCACAGTTTTCCTAATAATCACTGTCAAACTCAAAAATTACCATTTTATGCGCTCGAAAATCTAAAAATCGTTGTTTTTTTCAAAATTTGAAACAAGTACGGACTCTTAACTTTTACAGAATTATTCGTAAAACAATGGGTTTTCACATCTTAAAAAAATACAGGCTCATTAATCGCGTAGTTTTTCAAATAATCACTGTCAAATTCGAGAATGACCATTTTCTGCGCTCAAAAATCGAAAAATCGTAATTTTTTCAAAATTTGAAACAAGTACTCACTCTTAACTTCTGCAGAATTGTTCATAAATACTGGGCTATCATATTTTAGAAAAATCCAAGCTCATTAATCGCGCAGTTTTATAAATAATCACCGTCAAACTCAAGAATTATCATTTTCTGCGCTCGAAAATAAAAAAATTGTTATTTTTTCAAAATTTGAAATAAGTGCGGACTCTTAACTTTTACAGAATAATTCGTAAAATAGTGTGCTTTTATATTTTAGATAAATCCAGACTTATTAATCGCGTAATTTTCCGAATAATCACTTTCAAATTCAAGATTGACCATTTTCTGCGGTCAAAAATAAAAAAATCGTTGTTTCTTTTTTATTTGAAACAAGTACTTACTCTTAACTTCTACAGAATTGTCCGTAAAACACTGGGCTATCATATTTTAGAAAAATCCAAGCTCATTAATCGCGCAGTTTTATAAATAATCACCTTCAAACTCAAGAATGGCCATTCTCTGCGCTCAAAAATCGAAAAACCGTTGTTTTTTTTAATTTGAAACAAGCACTTACTCTTAACTTCTACAGAATTCTTCGTAAAACACTGGGCTATCATATTTTGGAAAAATCCGGGAATTTTAATAGCGTAGTTTTCCAAACAGTCACAAAAATTTCTACGCACGAAAATCGAAATATTATTGATTTTGTAAAATTCGGACTCTTAACCTTAACAAAATCAGGAATTATCAGGACTCTTTTTTCAAAATTTTATTTCCAACACTGTTTCTCCAGAACTATTTTTAATTGTATTAACAGGAATTCCTTTTCAGGAATTTTTTTTTCGAGAATTTGTTAAGTACTTCTTGTTTAAAACTTTTTCTAGGTATTTTTTCGAGAACAACGTTTTCAGAATTTTTTTCAAAATATTTTTTTCGGGAATTTTTTTTCACGACCTTTTTTGAATTTTTTATCAGACTTTTTCAGAATTTTTCTTCAAATTGATTTAAAAAAAAAATCCGGAATTTTTTTAGGATATTTTTTTGGGACTTTTTCAGGCCTTTTTGCAGGATATTTTTCAGGATATTTTTCAAGACATTTTTATAGGACTCTTTTTCAGGACTTCTTGCTTAGGACGTTCTTCAAGACTTTTGGGATATTTTTTTTCAGGACATTTTCTTCGGAACTATTTCAAGACTTATTTTCAGTACTCTTTTTTTTTTAATAGATTTAGAATATATTATCACGACACTTTTTCGGAACTTTTCCCAGTACTTGTGTTAAGACTATTTTTACGACTCTTTTTCTGACTTTTTTCAAATCATTTATTTCGGCTGTTTTGTATTAAGTCAATTTTTCAGGACTTTTTATCACTTTATTCCCTTAATTGTTTCTCCAGGACGCAAATGCGTGTTTAAAGAAATTGAGTGTTAAATGTGCCCCATTAATGCTGCCTATAGAATTAAATAATACGCACATACAAGAATCTGTAATTAATTTCCGGCGATGGTCATTTTAGCACGTCGTATAACGCATGTTTATTAAGCAATCATTAGAAATAAATCGTTTTTTTTTTAACTTAAAAAAATCAGAGGGCAAAGGCCGTAGATGCGGTGTAAATTTGTGACTTATACAACAACAATATTTTTTTAAAGTGTTATATCAATTCAGATCACGTATTTAGCTGATACCGAGTATATAGAGAGACTATGCTAGACTACCAGGACGCCCCTATTGAAGGCGCAAATCCTTTAACGGTAGGGTATAGGCTCTATTCTGTTGTTGGGAAAACGTATTTTTTAGTCATTTGCTATTTAAATTTATTTACGTCGTAAATGTATGTTACTCTGAAATGTATGAACAATATACAAATGTTTAAAAAAATTTTTTTTGTCCATTAATAAAAAAGTTAGATTTATGTTAGTAATCAGAAAAAATATAGCAACTATAGAATTTTTTTTTTCAAAAGTTAATTGTCATAGTATTTCATAGGTCGTTGTATATTTTCATGAATATTGAGTGAAAAATATAGGAGAAATACAGTGTTATGTGTTGTAATGTATGGAAATAAATGAGTCATCTCTCATTTTTGCTAATATCTCTACCAGAATATAAAAAAAAATGTTAGAGATACCTTGAAAATGTTAGCAGCTTTTTTCTGAGACCAAGTTCATGAAAATTGCATAATTAATAAGAGCAATAATAAACATACAAATTTTCGTTTTTTTCGGAATTACTAGGACTGCAGTAGAGAAAGATAGACACAATTTACGCTTTCGCCCCGACATCGGCCGAATAATACATCTGTCAAAATACATCTGGAGACTATTTTCAGTGGGGATAGACGGAATTTAAACGAATAATCGAGATCACCTAAAAACGCATCGGCACGGAAAACGAAAAAAATACATGACTGTGTTTACCGCAACACTCGGCCGGATAGGAATTTTAATGGGGTAGTTTTACAGCGGTCGGACCTTTTCGCCTGCTTTTTTATTAGTAATAATAATAATTTATTGGTGCTATTAACGGAGCGTCTTACACAGGTCATAAAAGGTATAAAAATTAACGATGATGGCACAACATATGAACTTAAATGATTAAAAATTAAAAATTAAAAATTAAAAATTAAAAATTAAAAATTAAAAATTAAAAATTAAAAATTAAAAATTTAAAATTTAAAATTTAAAATTTAAAATTTAAAATTTAAAATTTAAAATTTAAAATTTAAAATTTAAAATTTAAAATTTAAAATTTAAAATTTAAAATTTAAAATTTAAAATTTAAAATTTAAAATTAAAAATTAAAAATTAAAAATTAAAAATTAAAAATTAAAAATTAAAAATTAAAAATTAAAAATTAAAAATTAAAAATTAAAAATTAAAAATTAAAAATTAAAAATTAAAAATTAAAAATTAAAAATTAAAAATTAAAAATTAAAAATTAAAAATTAAAAATTAAAAATTAAAAATTAAAAATTAAAAATTAAAAATTAAAAATTAAAAATTAAAAATTAAAAATTAAAAATTAAAAATTAAAAATTAAAAATTAAAAATTAAAAATTAAAAATTAAAAATTAAAAATTAAAAATTAAAAATTAAGCACTATTTTTTTATTTTCATGGCAACCTTTATTTTCGCGAATATTATCATTTGTATTTTATTATTTATTTCGGGTTTTTACTCTAAAATGATCAGGGAAGATAATATTCCAATATAAAAAAATTAACAGTGAAAATCCTATGTTCTATTTTGTTCCACTACTGACTACACCCTGTATATATTTCTGATAATTCCTGACCCATTCAATTGGTAATAAATATTCAATTGGTTGCACATAGGAATCTTTTGGTATTTTTTTGTAAAATATTGATATTGGAATAGATTTAAATCTACTGCAGATTTTGGAACACGGTTGGAAGAAAGAATACTTATACCAGCTGGATACATGACATCTATAACTTGATTTGCTGTCTTGAAAAATTATCCAAATGTTCTTGTTCCTCAATTTTTTTAGCAAATGTAATTTTACATTTATTATGGAACGATGATGATGAATGATGTCACAATCTGTAAATGCATGTAAAAACAGCACGTGCTCTCTTTACATTTAGGCATTTTATTGAGACAGGCTTACAAATAGACCATTTGTGGCATTTTACTTCTGGGTGATTTTAGAAAATAATTGTCTTGTTCTTCTGGTGTCAAAGCTATTAATAAAAACAACCCGCTTATATCTTTGACTGCAGTATTATAAAGAATATTAAATTATGCAACACTAAAAATACCGTGTATAAGCACTACGGCAAATTTTCACTTCTGTCAAAGCTAAGACTAGTTTATTTTAAACTGATAGTTTCAACTTTTTATTGCTAAGGTAACTCGCTTCTATTATTTTTTTTGTCAAACTGTTGCGAGATTGTAATAATAACCGATTAGTTATAAAATTATTTGACGTTTCTTTTTGGTTATGTCATAGTTACACAGCTTACTTCTTCAAAATTGAATTTATAAATTTCATAAATATTACTTCCATTACATTCTTCTAAAATCGAGCGATATTCTTCCGAATATCCCACGTGCATCAATTTTTGCGATTGCAATCGGTCGTCTTTGACTCGTGCCGACTGCGAATGCAAAAACGCACTCATGTTAACAAGTTTAAGTTTAAATTAAAAAGTTTTTACTTCTAAAATTAACTCAAAATGGTGCATTTGACTGAACAAGAAATAATAGTTATGAATGATGATGGAATATGGCGATAGGCTAAGAACTTGTGAGGAATCATGCGATTTGTTCAATCAATAACACCACGAAAGAGTTAAAATTTCAAAATCCACAGTAAGAGCTCTGCAAAAGTTGCTCGTCAAACACTAGTAACGTCACAATATTTTTGAGCACGTCAAAAAGTGCGCAATAATGAACAAAAATCGACCTGCTAAGCTGTTATGAATTTTGTGCTGAACTTTTTCACCATTCTGTATATAAATATCCATATTTAAAATAAAATAGAGTGTTTACTAATAATTGCTAATTATTTAATCAAATAAGTATAGTCAGTATTGCGATTATTTAAACTATTACATATACACTCAATGGTGTTGCAGGTAATCAAACCCAACCCTCGTTCATTGTAAATTTCCCTTTTTTTGGTATTCTCGAAATTCGATATGGGTGATTAACACCCTGGAGTTCTCTGGGGTGGGCCGCCGGAGGGCTTGGTGACAAATTCTTGCGGACCTGTCATTTTTAGCGGCTCTTCGGGCGTTTCCGCCGCGCAGTTGAAAAAGGAAAGAACAGTCGCGGTATGCACTATCGCCGCCTAGCGAGAATGAGTGGAACATTTTAACCAATACCCTACCCTTAAGACCCTTAGCTAGGATGAAATGTACGGAAAATTACTCAGGGATAGGATATTTCGGAATATACACACACTCACAAAGGACTCATGCATTAAAAATGAGGGGATAAAGTTTTATGCTACTTTTAAATAGCTTGTTTGTAATTCGTAAAGAATTTGAATTCGTGATAAATAGGTGACAAACACACTACAGGCTTAGTTTGATTTAAAATTTATGAACAGGAAAAGATTCGTTAATTGTTCGTCCCCTAAAGAAAACGAAAACTACCATCTGAAATATTAAAAAAAAAATTACAAATTGCAAATTACGTTTCTCATTAACTGTGTTATTAATTAAACAATACTTATTATGAGAAATTTCTCCAATAAATTATGCCGATGAGAAAATTGATCGAAATTCCATGTCAAACATTCGGCCCGAGGAGGATCCTCTAATTGGCTGAACTCAACGATAATTAGTTCCGTGTAGGGCGCTCTAACTTCGGTCCATTGAAGGGCGAATGGAAATGCCAACTAGCTTTTCCATCCCGTACATTTTTCTGAGCTGGCCCTATGCAAAATCCGTCCGGCTAAACGTTAATTTAAAACTCGGCCAACTTGAGTTACACGAGCAATAAAAACGCATTCCGATCGGATGCTACCTTTTAATATTGTTGATAGTGCAATAAAGGAATGTTAATCGTAAAATAACAATAGAATTGGAATAAAATTGCACGGCGTTGCTACTTTAAAATTCAATAAAACCGTATCCAATTTAAGTGTTAGTGTCGGGGAGAATGTTGGAGTTTTTTTCACGGCATTTACACCTAATTTTTATGTCCATATTTCTTGCAGATAGAAGTTAGAGAGTAATTAATTAGGTTAATTAGATTTGCTGATGAAATAACTGAAATGCCCATTCGTTTATTCTAAAATTACTCGAGTAATAATACTATTTACAATTTTTCAAGTATTTATAAAAAATCTGAAAGAACTTATTACCTTGAATTTCAACCCCATGCAAAAGTCAAGTTAGACATAATTGATGGGAACCAAATTTCATTTTTTTTTTGTAAAGACAATAGATTCCGCTCCAGTAATCCAGATATATTTATTGCTCAAACCGTTATTACAGCCTGCAGTAATTCTCGTAAAATTTACCAAATAGCAATAATTATAAATACATTCCGATCTGAAACCTGCCAGTTTTTATCTGACAAAGAAATAGTTTGTATCTCGCCCGAATCGGAGGAGGTGTTTCAAAGGGAATATTCAACTGAATTCCAACTAGTGTTCAATTGCTGCATCCCCTAAGGTCGTGAAAACTTTATTACACGGTTTAAAGTTCAGTCTATTTAGATATCAAAGCATAATGCGGAAATTCTATCAATTCTGTATTCATACGGCGGATTGAAATTTAAGTCCAATTTAATCTTTCCGCCTGTATTTGTTAGATTCATATTTATCATTTAAACGTAAAGCAAATACCATGGCTAACTTCGTTATGTGCAATTAGTCCGTGTTTATGTCAAAGTTATCACCTGACATGTACTCGGGTTACTATTCGAATTTCACGTAAACAGATATGTACGTAGGTGATGATTATATTACTAATTCCATTCGCCCAGTTTAAACTTGATATTCTAATTGAATTCGATTAAATTATAACCACAAAATCAGAAGTTATTTGTTTCAGTGTAAATTTTAAAGTTGAGTAAAGTTTATTCCGTAATGAACCAATTTTATTCATCGTCTATGGCGCAGAAAAACGACACATTCGCGATCAAAATTTTTCTGGTTTTTTTTTCAGATTCAGATAAAATGGGGGAGTGATGAGGTCACAGTATGTAAGCCCTCACACTAATTTTCTTATTATCAGTCAAAACTCGACATTTAATTGATGTTCATCACATAATCACTGTTTAAAAGATAAAAGGAAGAGTGATGAGGTCACAGTATGTAGGCCCTTGTAAGGGCTTTTAATGTCCACCACTCTAATTTTCTTATTATATTCTAGCCGCGCTATGAAGGCGTCTGAGAAGATAATGAAGGGTCGGAAGTGGTTTTTAAAAGGTTACAGATAACTTTAGAGGTAAATGTGCATGCAAGCCAATATCTCGTGTTCGCTTATTGAGAACCTCAGGCATTTGAGACGCATAACAGGCACATGAGAGCTGTCCAAGTTGATCACCTCAAATGTCTTCATAGCGCGGCCAGACTTTATCACTCAAGACTCACCGACCTTTAAATATATTGATGTTTTTTTTTTGTAGAGAGGAGAGAAGATCTTTTATAGTGGAGCAGTGTTGGAGTCCTTGCCCTGAAGGGCGGGAATATACCAACTAAAAACTATCCTCAGAGTAGAGCGGAAAGAAACTGAACCTTGACCGTGGTCAACCGCAGGGGAAAGTATTAATGTTCACCACGTAATCAAAATATCGGTAAGTATACTTAAGTACAGTCAAAAAAATAGTGGGAAATAAAATTGATAATAAAATAAAAACAAAATTCTTCCCCTCTATTACAGAGTGTAAAAAACTATTGGATCTTTGCGCAGAGTATGTGGTGCAAAATCACACCGCCTACCAACTGCTGAAGGAAAGCGTGTGGAAGATGGTCAACAGCAATAAGTTTGAGGGCGCCGCTTTGGAAAAGCTTTAAATCTGAACAAGAAAATTAAATGGATGAGGCTGCTGAACGCCGATGTTGTCACGGATCGAGTGAGGTTTTCGTTAAAGAGAAGCATTTGGATCCGCTGCACCAAGAAGATCCTTTTGTCATCAAAGGCGAATTACTGGAAGCAGTTACGAATTTTTATAAAATGTAAAAATGTAGTTTGTGATAGGATAAATAATGTACTTCTGATTAAAGATGACATTAGATTTTATTTCCGGACTAGTTTCGATTCATCTGATGAATCATTATCGGCGGAAACTACAAAAATTATTAAAAGATATTTACATTTTATATTATTTTTAGTATACTGTTCAAATAAAGTTATTGTTCTGAAAAACATTATATAGAAGTACATTATATATCCCATCACAAATATTCAACCAATTAAATGGATCACATAACTTATATAAAAATGTAGTGTTTATCCAATTATTTTCAAATGTTCACTCGTTAACCTTCCATCAGGGTTGATATTGATCTTCTAGCAAACATCCATGAACTTCATCTTTCTCTCAGACACAGCGACTGCTCGCGGGGTAACTTATGGCACGGCCGAGGTAGCAATACAGATAGGTATAGTCGGTTGCAGAGATCTGTATTACCAGCTCTACTACCTCGGCCGTACTATGAGTCACCCCGCGAGCCGTCTCTGCCCAGACACCACTTTACTGTAGTAATCAAGGCATCATCTTAATACAAAAGTAAGTATTATGATTCACCTATTTATTGATGGAAATACCGGCTCGTGAGCAACAGGTTGGATTGTAGGATAGTGCCCACCCACCACCCGCCAAATCAGCTTTATTTTAACCTACAAATCTTGTTGGGTTAAATGAACTTCTTTGGCAAATAATTGTAAAAGTTGAAAGTTTACAAAACGTGAGTTTGTAGTTTAAATCTAGGTGGAATGAGGGGTGGTTGGGGGGGGGCACTGTCCTACCTTCCAATTTATGGATGATAAGAGTTTATTTACTGAAATTAATTAATAACACAAGAATAACAAAGACTTTATGTTATTGTGATTCACTTATTTATTGGTGGAAATATCGGCTCGTGGGCAACAGGTTGGATTGTAGGATAGTGCCCACCCGCCACCCATCGGATCAACTTTATTTTAACCAACAAATCCTGTTGGGTTAAATAAACTTCTTTGGCACATCGCGTGTCGTCACGAAGTAAGTTGGCACTTAAATAAAAGTGAAAACAGCGGATGGTGTGTTGTCTGCCCTTCGGTTTTTCGAAAACCAGGGTTGCACAGGTAAAAATCAATTCCATTTTATTGAAAAAAAAATTCTAAGAAATACGGGTGTGGATTACCGTGGGATACTTCAACACGTTTTTTTCTCAAACATTCAGTCATAAAACAAATAGATTCGTATCTACAACAAATATGTATTTTTTCCATATACTTGAAAATGTGGTTTTAATGTGTCTAATTAGAATCTAATAAAAAACAAAATGTAGCCTAAATGACCTCAGATTGACAGCTGAGAGGACTAAGAAATTGTATCCTCGATACCCCATTCGGGTATAAGAGGGACTGATTAAAAAAAGAAAGAAAATATACCGTTTATAGCAGCTAAAAAAATATTTTGATAAGTTTGTCTTTAACCCGCTTTTTCCCAGTAAAAAAATAGAACACTGGATTTATTACCAAATTTAAAAAAAATCTTGTGATCGCACGAGTTTGTTTCCGTTATGCACTTATGCTGTTATTAGTATTTATATGTTTATTAGCGTTTTGTTGTGTTTTGAATTTCACAAGAAAAACAAAATAGATGTGTCCTTTGCCAGTGGCGGCTCGTGGAACATGTTGATGGTAGAGCCACTTATACAATATCTCCCCCCTCCCCACTCCGCTTTTGAAGAAAGAAAGAACGATTTACCTTCCTAGACTACAGTAACTGGCGAAAGAATTACTTAAAAATTCTTGCTGAGCTTGAAACCACAGATAGTGCCATGGCTCCTTGGCTCTACATAACGAGCCGCACCCGCCCTTTGCAAGAATTCCACAAAAAAATGCGAGAAATGTGATGTAAATTAACATGAAGGTTGTTTCAAATCATTTTATTTATTCTAAGTTATAACAAATATTTGCTATATACTGATTGTTTAGTTTATTTTCAATAAAAGACAATACTTAACAGGCCAAGTGTTCCATTTTTAGTGAATAAGAAAAACAATAAAAAAAAGTTTTAAAAAACCAAATGTATTGTTATTTTATGCTTTAATAATTTTAATTTAACCAATATCAGTTTAATATTATCAGGAATTAAAATGAATATATATTATTCGGGAAAACGGGTTAATTGCAGTCGCAATGCCCGGCGAATTCACCATTACATAACCCAGATATATAAAAGCAATTTCCTTCCAATGGTTTTCGCACAATTTTATTAACAATATTTTTACCAATTAACATAAATAGTTTTACAATGTAGCATTAGCAACATGTTAACTACGATTTTGGTGTAAACTTTTTTTTTAAATTATAAGGTTTGTTGTTACAAGTAATGTATGTCGGACTGTTCCCCGAGTGGCATCGGACCTCCCTTTGCTGCAAACTTGTTTTTGATATATTTTTTTAAATTTACTTAATAATAAGTATATAAAACCAATGCCGATTGGAAGTTAGCCATAAATTTCAGCCACGAATCCGTCACCTCCTTAATTTTTGCCTTCAGTAAATTTCGAAGTAATCGCTACTAATTTACACAAAATGGATTAAAATTCATAATTAATCAAATTGCTGTAATGCCGTAGTAATAATAATAAGCTTTTAACTTAGGATTTACTCGGATTTTTCGATAAGACATTTACTGAAACATAGTCAATTAAAAAAAAATCAAAAGTCATCGTAAGGCCTAGTTTAGGTTCAATATTTTCGGACGCAAATGTTTTATGGGGCTTTGTTTACAATATTTAAGGTTAAACAAATCACACATATTCTTCATTTTTATTTAAATAATTATTTACCTAAACACTTTAACGAAATTTCATCTATTTAAAAAAAAAATCATGAGTCACCGTTGGGCCCAGTTGGGGTTCGATATTTTTGGATACAAATGTTCCATGGAGTTTTGTAATAAATAATATTTAGGCTTAAAAAATGACACATATTCTTCATTTTTGGTTAAATAATTTTTAACTTAACGCTATTATGAAATTTCATCTATTTTCAAAAAAAAATCAAAAATCATCTTTAGGCCTAGTTTAGGTTCAATATTTTCGGACACAAATGTTCTATGGGGCTTTGTTTACAATATTTAAGCTTAAACAAATAACACGTATTCTTCATTTTTGTTTAAATAATTATTTACCTAAAGACTTTAACGAAATTTCGTCTATTTTCAAAAAAATCAAAAGTCACCGTTAGGCAAGTTTGGGTTCGACATTTTTGGCCACAAATGTTCTATGGAACTTTGTTTATAATATTTAGGCTTCAAAAAATGACACATATTTTTCATTTTTGTTTAAATAACTTTTAACTTAACGCTATTATGAAATGTCATCTATTTTCAAAAAAAATCAAAAGTCACCGTTAACGCCAAGTTTGGGTTCGATATTTTTGGCCACAAATATTCTATGGAGCTTTGTTTATAATATTTAGGCTTAAAAAAATGACACATACCACTGACAATCCTTCGAAGGCTCTTTCAGCTAAAGCCTCAGGCCACAGCTTCTTCCATGCAGAGGTTAAGGTCCTCGTTGTAACACCCAGCCAGGCCTGATCAATAATTCTTAGCCATATCACGATGTCAAAGTGGTCCTTCCAGAAGTCTCGAAGGGCAAGGTTTGTGTTCTCCGTCACTTCAAAGCAGCCCCGAAAAATGTGCTTGGTGTACAACTTCTTAAAATTAGAAATCACCTGCTGACCCATGGGCTGCAGGATAGGAGTGGTGTTGGGTGGTAGGTGCAGAACCTTTATAAACTTGAACTCATCGAGTAAATCATCTTCGAGATTTGATGGGTGAGCAGGGGCATTGTCGAGGACGAGAAGGGCTTCACGGGTAGGTTGTTTTCCTGTAGATATTTTTTACCAGAAGGGCCAAACACCAGGTTTATCCACTCCAAAAAGAATTTTCTAGTGACCCGCACCTTCGGATTTACCCTCCACATAACTTGCAGTGTTTCTTTTAAAATCTTATGTGACTTAAAGGCTCTGCGATTTTTCGAATTCGCAGAGGCTTGATTTTGCAATCGCCACTCGCATTGGCGCAAAGTGCTAGAGTTAATCTATCCTTCATGGGTTTGTGACCTGGCATCGTCTTCTCCTCTGCCGTTAAGTAAGTCCTATTCGGCATCCTATTGCAGAAAAGCCATGTCTCGTCACAGTTGAAGACTTGCTTCTATCAGTTCGGAAAACGTTTTGATGTAAACCTCAGCTGTCTTCACATCCGAACTTGCTGCCTCACCATGCCTGACGACGGAGTGAATGCTGGTCCTTTTTCTAAAGTTGTCAAACCAGCCCCGACTGGCTTTAAGCGAGCCTTTAGATTTCTCGTTTGTGGAAGTGTGTGGGATCTGCTTTAGCAAATCATCGTAAATCGCTCGTGCCTTCTAACATATGATGCTTTGTGTTAAGGTTCCTGCTTCTCTGTCACCCACACCATCAGTAGTTTCTCCATCTTTTCAGGGAGAGAGATCCAGAGCTTAGAAATTATTGTAACGCCCTTAGCTGGCGGTGTAACCTTTATCAACTCCTTCTGTTTGAACACAGTACATATCATTAATATGCTACGCGCGTACATCCTCGCCAAGTCAATTACTCGCACTCCTTGCTGTTTTCTATGATTTCACGCTTTAATTCAATAGACATCATCTTCTTCTTCGGACCCATGGTTATAAAAATAAATGTGAAATAAATGTGAAATGTACAAAAAGCAAAAAAAGCAAACCCAACTTATCAAAAATGCTTCGAAAACACGGGAAGCAAGCACACAGACTGAGGAGTTCTAGTCTGAGGTGGGAGAAACTGTTAGACGCTGCACACGACCCCTTTTTCAAACAACCATAACTTGGTGTCCGATCATTGTAGGAACTTCGTTCTTTGAGTCCTGTAATTGATCAAATTTTAATGCCTTTAAGGTGGATCGAGTCGACAAAATTTTTCCAACTCCGTAAAAAGTCGGGCCTGGTTTCTTAAAAAAAAAAAATTACAGGAGTGTTAGAGGGGGGCAGAAGGGGTTACGCTTAAGTTCGTATGCATGATTTTAAAGAAGACACTTCAAAGTTTTTCGCCCTCAAGATTCATTAAAATTGATTGAAAATACGCCGAGTTATGGCGGTTTGAAAATGGTCGAAATTACACGAATTTCAAATGTTTCATTTTTTTCCTTCTGCATAAATTAACGCAGATACTAAATAATGAATATACGATTGAATGAATAATTTTTGGGTTTAAGGCGCATCGACAACAATGGTCATTCGCGCATCGGATTGAACAATGTGCATTGTGTGATGTATGGATTTTATGATAGAACCGAATTTCATCTACAATATTAAGCGCAGAATCTAAGTATCAAAATCGTTCAACACATTAAAACTTAATAGACGGCATTATTTATCTATATTACTGATAAAATGTTATTAGAGTGCACAGTAATTCAATAACAGCATTTTAAACGTTAATTAGTAAAGCAGTCATGCTGCAACACGGACACTAAACGTCACATTAAATTAATATATTTAATAATTAGCCATAATGGCAGGCCCTAACAATTTTATATCTATGTATATATGTGCAAACGCAATAAGGTGTCCGGGTTTAAGCCATAAACAATATATGTATATGTATTAATGTTTTAATGCAGATTTAACGACGTGAAAGCACAGCAAATACTGAACACCGACCAATTCAATATGGTAGTTGATGGTATATGCATATTCGGTGCGGCCAGTAATTGTGCTAATGTATTTAATTAAGCGGCCATCGTGCTTAACTCTGTTGTTCACAGTATGCACATATTCGTGTTCATATAATAATCATCGAGGAGATTTGTTCATTTAATAACGAGCTGTTACACTGATTAATCCAGACTTATACGGCAAAGGAACATTATCCTAATAGATATTTTAACGGAAGCCAGCTACTGTCGATTCCAGTCAATGATCTACAGACTAACATCAAGCCATAAAAATATTACTAGCTTAAATGTGTGGAATAAGGGATATTTGAAAACACATTCAAATAGTTAATAATATAGAAAAGATCCGTATATTAGTTAATCGACTATGTTTTGTTCATTAGGATGCTTGAGGCCGCAACTCTATTTTATTTTGTCTTTACTCTTACTTTGCCTTACAGTTAGGGGCGGCTGGTACTACCTCTAGTTTCAAGTTAAAGCAAGAATTTATAATTATATCTTAAAACACTTTTTCGCCAGTTACTTTGGTCTAGGAAGATACATCCTTCCTTTATTCTTCAAGAAAGAAGGGAGGGGATGGTATATTTTATAAGTGGGTTTACCATCAACATGTTCCACGAGCCGCCACTGCTTACAGTAGCTATTTTTTAATATAGAAAATATATCAAACCATCGAAGAAACTACAGAAATTGTTCAATTTGCTCAATGCATGTTTGTAAGTTTAAAAAAAATCATAAGTGAATATGATCATTCAATAATTAACAATCACACTGATTTATTTCAAGGAAGTATTGTACTTTCTAAAAATTAAATATACCAAAGTAATTGAGCTGGTTAATTAGCATTGTTTAAAAAATGGATATTTTTAGTGGATGAATCTTCTGAAATCGTTGTGAAATAAACACGTCCAGGATAATTCACTAAAAGTGCACTCCCGCAAAATTATAAATTTCAATTATAAAATTTACAAACTTATCATAATATAGGAAGGAAGGAAGGAAGATGTATACCCCACTTATTATTATCAAGAAATATTGTTTCCCCTAGCTGCGTTATTATTATCATCTCCAATAAGTTAGCACTTATGAATTCAGTTCGCATGTTTGCCAGATAAACGAGGGTTATTTAGCCCTCTTGTGGGAAAACGTGGTGAATATAAAAAAGTACAATAACCCTACAAACTAGACCTATTGCAGAAATATGCGATAATGTAGCGAGAATACGATACGACTGTAAAGGGCCATAAATTTCCGCGGTTAATTGTTTTCTTTATTTTTCTTTTTTTTTCTTGAAGGAATTCATTGCGTTGTCGTGGAATTATGTAAATGTCGAACGAAGCACAAAATCGTTTGAATATTCTAATCTCGAGTAATTTATCGATTTTTTATTACGTATTGTGTTTGGCGACCGGTCGTAAAATTTTACTGATATTAGTTCGTTGGGAGATATTACCTTTTATTTTATTCACACTTTGTTTGCCGTTACATGAATCCAGTTTCGAATACATTGCTGTATAAATCGATAAAGTTTATTTTATTTCAGGTTTTATGTTTAAGTTGCAGTATACGTGAGTATAAATAAAATACATAAACTTATGAATTATTACACATAGATCTACAGGTAGGTATGAATGAAATTTTATTGGTTTAATAAAGAGAGAGAAAACATTTTATTAAAAAGTTAAATAATATTAATGAATTTTACATTTAATCAATTGATTGTGGTCTTTAAAGAATATAACCTGGATATCGACCCGAGATCTTTAAGCCTTCATTCTAGACTTGTTCAACAACAACGATAAACTTAAAATTTAAAAGAAAAATACTAAGAATTGATGTATTTTATGATTCTACACAAATCTGTACAGAACTTAAAAATAATCGTATTTCAACAGACCTTATTTAGTCTTATTTGGAGGTTGCGCAATTTTCAAGTTAATAAAAATAAAAAATACAACTGCCACAAACTTGAAACTTTCAAAATTGACTTAGAGTTGATTCTACTTTATAATTCTAAACAAATTTTTAATAAATCTCTCTCGATATTTCTAAATAATCATATTTGAATGCACCATGTCTCATTTTTAGTTTGCACATTTTTCAAGTTTGTAAAAAAATAAAAACAATTGCCACTAAATTTCACTTTTAAAATATTTCCATTGTTGATTCTGCTGTATGATTTGTATACAAAGATGTAACCACCCATTATCGAAATTTTAAAATAATCACAATACACCGCGTAACATTTTTCAAGTTAATAAAAAAAAAAAATTTGAAATACAACTACCACAAACTTAAAACTTTTAAAATATACTTAAAATTATTGGTAGAAACGCCAAAGTGGCGGAATCTATTGCCTGAATGCTGTACTGAACCAAATCCAAACCACCGACAAGATATGGAAATGCAAGCGGTGGCAAATATAACAATAATAATGAAAACATTATTAATATCGACAGGTCGAAACCGGTCTGTAGGTGTTCTGATGAGGAAACAATATTTAATGTTTATACTTAAAATTGCTTCCATATACAGGGTGTCTCATTTCGAGTATGCCAAACGAAAACGAATCTCTTTAGTTTTTGAGGGAACTGACTTTAAAAATTATTACAATTTAAGTATAATTTATCATTTTCATCTTTCATAGTTTCAACATTGCAAGGCTCGTTATATAGAGCCAAGGAGCCATTGCACTACCTGTAGTTTCAAGCTCAACAAGAATTTTTAATTAATTCTTAAAACACTTTTTCGCCAGTTACTTTGGTCTAGGAAGATAAATCGTTATCTTTTTCTTCAAAATAGAGGGGGTGGAGCTACCATCAACATGTTCCACGAACCGCCATTGAAATTAAGTACAGTTTTTGAAAATCCACGAGTTGCGAGTTTTTACAAATTTTAATGTTTGAATTGTGTAATACTCGAGCAAAAAATTTAAAAAAAATATAAATCGTGTTGAAAAAATTCTGCAAAAATTAAAATACATTTGAAAATCATTTTTTTATCAAATTACGTGCAGTTTTTGAAAATCCATCAAATATTGGGCGAGTTGTGAATTTTTGAAAATTTTAGATTTCCGATTGTGCAATACTCGAAAAAAAAATAATATAAAACGTGTCGACTAAATTCTACAAAAATTAAACTAGATTTGCAAATCTTTGTTTTATCAAATTAAGTGCAGTTTTTAAAAATCCACCAATTACTTTGCGAGTTGTAAATGTTTGAAAATTTTAGTTTTCGAATTGTGTAAAACTCGAGCGAGAAATAAAAAAAAGTTAATAAAACGCGTCGACTAAATTCTATAAAAATTAAATTGGATTTGCAAATCATCGTTTTATCAAACTAAATAGAGTATTTGAAAATCCACCGATTATTTCGCGAGTTGTGAATTTTTGAAAATTTTAGATTTCCAATTGTGCAATACTCGAAAAAAAAAACTAGAAAAAATATAAAACGTGTCGACTAAATTCTACAAAAATTAAACTAGATTTGAAAATCATTGTTTTATCAAATTAAGTGCAGTTTTTGAAAATCCACCAATTACTTCGCGAATTGTGAATTTTTGAAAATTTTAGTTTTCGAATTGTGTAATACTGGAGCAGAAAATAAAAAAAAATATGAAACGTATCGACTAAATTCTACAAAAATTAAACTGGATTTGAAAATCATCGCTTTATCAAACAAAATAGAGTATTTGAAAATCCACCGCTTATTTCGCGAGTTGTGAATTTTTGAAAATTTTAGTTTTCGAATTGTGTAATACTCGATCAATTAAAAAAAATATATAAAACGTGTCGACTATATTCTACAACAAATAAACTAGATTTTCAAATCATTGTTTTATCAAATTAAGTGCAGTTTTTGAAAATCCACCAATTATTTTGCGAGTTGTGAATTTTTGAAAATTTTACTTTTCGAATTGTGTACTATTCGAGTGAAAATAAAAAAAAATATATAAAACGTATCAACGAAATTCTGCAAAAATTAAATTATATTTGCAAATAATCGTTTTATCAAATTAAAGAGAGTTTTTGAAAATCCACCAATTATTTCGCGAGTTGTGAATTTTTGAAAATTTTACTTTTCGAATTGTGTGCTATTCGAGTGAAAATTAAAAAATATATATATAAAACGTGTCGACTAAATTCTACAAAAATTAAATTGAGATTTCCAAATCATCGTTTTAGCAAACTAAATAGAATTTTTGAAAATCCGCCAATTATTTCGCGAGTTGTGAATTTTTTAAAATTTTAGGTTTCGAATTGTGTACTACTCAAGTGAAAATTTAAAATAAAATATATAAAATGTGTCGACGAAATTCTAGAAATATTAAATTAGATTTGCAAATCATCGCTTTATAAAATTAAGCAGGGACAGTTCGTTATATAGAGCCAAGGAGCCATAGCACTACCTGTAGTTTCAAGCTCAGCAATAATTTTTAAAACACTTCCAGGGAGATAAATCGTTCTTCCTTTCTTAAAAAAAAGTGTGGGGGCGGGTGTGAGGAGTATATTGTATGGGTGGGTCTACCATCAACATGTTCACGAGCCGCCACTGCAAGCGAGAAAGTAACATTTTATATTAATGCCTAAATCGCTATAAAATCACGAAATAAATATTCTAGTACATAACGTTTCGGCGAAGGCTAAGCCACCCAAATGTTTATCCTTATGTTAATCTAGAGGATAGTGTAATGCAATCTCTTTAAGCTAACTGTGGTCTAGGAGTACTCCTATCAAAGCGATACACAGGTATACACAGTAATCTGTAATTCTGATTAATTTCGCCACGTTTGAAGCCCAGAGGCGCGACTTAAAGCCCCTCATCTTATAATGCATATTAATCACTATTAGCTCTAGACTTTATTAGTTATTAGATGCAGTGTAGCGTGCAAGATTTATACAATAGGCTTAATTATGCATGAAACAACGACTCTGAGCTATTTGCGCTCTGCGCTGGCAAATATTACCGCTGTCTGTTAACTATCGTAAGAAAACAAGAGGACGAATCAATTACCGTTCCTCGATGATGTTCTTAAAGTTTAATTATAGGTAAAAAGAAAAATATTATAATAAAACACTTTCAACTTTGTTTTGTATAACCTATATATTTATTTATATATTTACAAAACAAAGTTGAAAGTGTTTTATTATAATACTTAAAATGTATAACGAAGTAGAAGCCTCCAGCATAAGCAAAAAAAATATCAGCCAGAAAAGTGTTTGTTATTAAAATTTAATTCGTTTATTTTGTCAAATCTCAAAAGTATTAAATATTTACTATTTTCGTTACTGACTATTGCAGTCGTGAAAATGTTTTTATCCATCTTAAGGTCGCTACAGGTGATCTCCCCAATTTTTGGAAAACAAGTTGTATCCATGGGCCTCCGCAGAAATTTTTAAAGAAGGGGGCGCAAAACTTTCACACAAAAATTGCGAATAAGTATAAAATGTACAGTAATAACACAGCGAGATTGAATAAAATATTAGTCAAAGCAGGTCATGAACAAAAAGCCGCATGTATTTTTTTAGTTCATAATTTTGAAAATATCAATATACGTCAGCCAATAATTTTAGGAAAAGTATTTTTTTGACTAATTTTATTTGATACGCACTGTGTTATACTATTTTCGCGTACATCGAAGCACTTTTTGTTATAATTTTCAATTTTTATGGGATTGAGAAAGTATACATTTAGCGACTGCATACAAGTTTAATATACAGGGTGAGTTCTTTCGATGTTCTCTATGGGGATCTCGGAAACTGTAAGAGATAGAGAAACGGTTAAATGAGCAAAGAAGTGCAGTTTTACGAGCCCAATTAAATAACACTTTCAAAGTTTTCAAAAAAGTGAAGGGAATCTAGATATTTTGAAAAATGTAAAAAGTGTAATTTTTTCAAATAAAACTTAAAAACGACTGTAACTCACTTGTTTTTAGAAATAACTATGTCATATGTGATATCGGATTAAAGAGAAAAGATAGTCTTTCAAATGAGGTCATAGCCAACTATGGTTTCCTTTAAAAAAATGTAAGTTTGCGCCTTATCTCGGAAAATAATGGCGCTAAAAATTTTCTAAATTTATTTTATTACGCTGCGTAAAATTATCTACAACTGTTCTTTACAATTTTTTTGAATCCGAAAAAAGTTGACGTACAACGATGATCGGACACGTTTCCACCCGACGCGTATAATACAATGTGATCGAATAAAAGTTAGTCAAAGTTGGCCATGAGCCAAAATTCCTAAACTTGTTGGCAAGTGTCAAGCTGGCGTATATTGATATTTTCAAATTTAGGAACGAAGAAAATATTTGCGGTTTTTTGTTCATGACCTGCTTTGACTAATTTTTTATTCGATCTCGCTGTATTATTACTGTACATTTTAATAGAAATTAACCATTTTTGATGGTTGTAAATTGTTATTTTTGAATGTGCGATTTTTAACAGTTGTCATTTTAGCAGCTGAATTTTTTTTTTCTTTTAATATAAAAAATGCCATTTTTGATTGTAAAAAGCCACAATTTTTGGATGCTACTAATTTCATTATTTACTGTTGAATCTTACCGTTTGTGGTAGCTGAAATGCAGAATTTTTGACAATTTGTAATTGTTATTTTTGACCGTTGGAAATTTCCCTTTTTTAATATTGAAAAATGCCGATAGTGATAGTAGAAATGCTCAAATTTTGACAGTTAAAAAATTTTGGCATTTGGAATTTTTCTCTTTATTGTTGAAATGAAACCGTTTTCAGTAATGAGCAATTTTTGACAGTCCTGAATAGGTATTTTTGGCAATTGAAGTTTCCTTTTTACTGCCAACGTGCCATTTGTGGTGGTAGATATGTGCGATTTTTGACAGTTCGAAATTGTCATTTTCAGCAGTTCAAATTGTCTTTTTTAAATATCAAAAAATGCCGTTTTTGATAGTAAAATTCCCCAATTTTCTGCAGCTGCTAATTTCCTTATTTACCGCTGAATCGTGTCGTTTGTGATGCAGAAATGCAGAATTTTTGACAATTCTAAATTGTCATTTTTGACAGTTAAAAATGTATCTTTTTACTATTGAAAAATGCCGTTTCTGACAGTAGAATTGCATAATTTGTAATTGTTACTTTTGGCCATTGGAAATTTCCCTTTTTTATTATTGAAAAATACTGATAGTGATAGTATAAATGCTCAAATTTTGACAGTCTAACATTTTTGGCATTTGGAAATTTTCTTTTTATTGTTGAAACGAATCGTTTTTAGTAATGAACAATTTTTGACAGTATTGAATGGTTATTTTCAGATATTGAAAATTTCCTTTTTACTGCTAAGTGCCATTTTGATAGTAGTGCTCTTTTTGATAGTTCGAAATTGTCATTTTTAGCAGTTGAAATTTTCTTTTTTTAATATCAAAAAATGCCGTCTTTGATAGTAAAAACACATAATTTTTAGCAGCTGCAAATTTCTTTATTTACCATTGAATCGTGCCGCTTGTCATAGCAGAAATGCAGAATTTTTGACAATTCGAAATTGTCATTTTTGACGGTTAAAAATTTATCTTTTTACTATCGAAAAATGCCGTTTCTGACAGTAGAATTGCGCAATTTGTGACAATTTAAATTTGTTACTTTTGGCCGTTGGAATTTTCCTTTTTTTATTATTGAAAAATGCTGATAGTGATAGTAGAAATGCTCAAATTTTGACAGTTAAACATTTTTGGCATTTGGAAATTTTCTATTTATTGTTGAAACTTGCCGGTTTCAGTAATGAGCAGTTTTTGACAGTACTGAATAGTTTTCAGCAATTGAAAATTTCCTTTTTACTGCTAAAGTTGCATTTGTGATAGTGGTGCGATTTTTAACAGTTCGAAATTGTCATTTTTGGCAGTTGAAATTTTCTTCTTTTTAATATCAAAAAATGCCGTCTTTGATGGTAAAAAACGACAATTTCTGGCAGCTGCAAATTTCTTTATTTACCATTGAATCGTACCGTTTATGGTGGCAAAAATGCAGAATTTTTAACAATACAAAAATGGCAATTTTCTTTTTTAATACCAAAAAATGCCGTTTTTGATTGTTAAAATCCACAATTTTAAGCAGCTGCTAATTTCTTTATTTACCGTTGAAATCATGCCGTTTATGGCGGCGGAAATACAGAATTTTTGATCATTCGAAATTGTCATTTCCTTTTTTTTAATATCAAAAAATGCCGTTTTTGATAGTAAAAATCCAATTTTTGACAGCTGCAAATTTCTTTATGTGCCGTTTGCGGTGGCAAAAAGTGCACAAGTTTTGACAATTCGAAATTGTCATTTTTGACGGTTATTTATTCGACATTTCTGTATGAAAGTTTTGCCCTCCCTTGGAAAAATTTCTGCGGACGCCCATGGGAGAGGGTGGTGGGTGTGCCCCATCCTACAATCCAACCAGTTAAACATAAAACAATCCTTACACAGGTAAATTAGTTTACAAAATACAAACAAAAACAATATTAATATTCTTTCTTTGTTCGTTACTTCTGTAAAACCCTTGTTTATGTTCCACTCTTGGGAATAGGGACCACCCACCACCCTTGATTTCCACGTTTACTTAACTAACAAACCCTGTTTCCATTTTTTCTGTAAGTGTAATAGTAATATCAACAAGAAATGCAATACAGTTTTTCTGCTTTAAATAGAAATTGAAGGGGTGGGTGGTGGGTATAGGAGCAGCGTTGCCAGCTGATTACATAATATTTCCGCCAGATAGCCTACCTAATTCCACCAGAATTCTGCCGGAATTAAAATATAAAGTACGAAATAAAACCATTTCTTATTTTAACATAACGTTCAGTACTTAAATTTGACGTTTTGCGTACGGATTAGGTTCGAATATTAAGTAGAACAAAGTACAAATCGAGAAAGAAATACATATGAATAAATTTTTCTAAATTATTATTTTTAGTAGTTGAAGACTTGAACAAAAAAAATCTAAAAAAATAAATAGTGATATAATACAATTCCACAAAAAATTTAAAACCTTTACGAAACATCCACTTTTAAAACCAACAAAAATTTTTGAAAATTAGCCAATTTCTCCGTGAGTTATGAATTTTTGAAGGGAAACTTTCATACATGGATGTCAACTTTTACGGAGTCATCGAACACAACGTGGAACGCACTTTTTGTGATAATTTTTCATTTTGATGTGATTGTTAAAGTAAACATTTAGCGACCACATACAAGTTTAGCAAATAAAATATTACTTTAATTTAGTAAATTTTCTAGGAGGGGGCAGCTGCCCCCCTTATGGACGCCCTTGGTTTTATCTGTGTGTGATGTATCTCAAAAACTAATACAGGAATTGACACAAAACTTTGAACATAAGCTTCATTTGACAATCCGAAGAACTGAATAGCTTTTGGTGAAATATTTAAATAAATATTGAAGATAACAAAGAAATGAACTTTTGTTAAAAATGATTGTTCTTTTATAGACCGCATTATTTTTTGTCATTTTTGGTCTATAATTATGAAATGATAATAGTTACATCAAATTTATATTAATTGCAAAGAATGCTGAAATGAACAACTTATACAGAATACGTTTTTCTCGAAATATCATTATTTCTTGAGTAAACTGCCGGCAAAGATTATGAGCATCTGAAGTATAATTTGTTATTTTCAACTTTCATAATTTTGATTTTTCATCCGATCCGTCAAGATGCTCAAAATATATTTTTCTATTTTGCGTCTAAAATGAAGTCATTAACCCACTCATATGAATTCGTTAATGGCTCGCTGAGTGCTTTAATAATTTAATTTTTCAAGGTTAGCATCGTTGAAATTCAGAGGCGTCAACCTGTGCTAAATTATCGGCGAGATAGTTTTGAGGTTATGTGAAGTGTGGAAATCGAAAACTAATTTTAAATTAAAATGTCAATTATTAGTGTTACCAACCACCATGCAATTTTCTAAATATGTATGGGCAATTTTTGTAAATTTAGAAATGGAATAAAAGGGGCATAATAGAAAAAAATACTGTAAAAAACTCGTTCATAACGCCTTTTTCATGATGGCCACATCACCATTGTTTCAATTTTCTCTTTACTTGACTTTTTACCTTCAGTTTATTAGCTATGCTTTTATAATTTTATGGTGCAGATTATGAAAATTTTAACATTTTTAATTACTACCTAACTAACTTATTTATAACTAGGCAGGGTATTTTTTATATTATCTATTAATACAACAAAGTTGCAATGGTTTTAAGTTAAACTACGGAAACTTTGAAGGAATTTTAATGTAAATTGTTAATTGAAACTCTGTACGTCAAGGAAGAAAGATATAAAGCTTATCTGGAAAATGAGTATTTTACGGCTAATATTTGAAATGTATGTAAAAATAAAGAAACACAACAAGCAGAGTTATTACTTAAACTACAAATAGGTAAGTTTATAGTTTAATCATAATAAAAATATTCTGGGAGTGAATAGCTCCTCCGTTAAACGTTAATTGCATTATGTTAATTAAGACTATGTGCGACTTGTGGCGTACGCATGGGGAATTTTGGTGCATTTTTTTATGACTTAACTGCAACGAAATCAAACGCGAGATTTAATTATTCTTAATGGGAAAAGTTCCTCGGTCCCATATCACGAAATTATTTAATTGAAGTATGTAATACTGGCGGAGCAGGAGAGATAAGTTAAGACGGTAATTAAGAGGTGCGAAGTTGGGCCGGAGAAGGCGGTAATGACCGCACAGAAACAGTAAGTGATACAAGCGATACTTCGGGGACTTAGCGGTCACGTCTTGGGGACATTCGGGGAACATTAGTAGGGATTTCGGTGGAGAACTTCCTTAATTAGTTGTTTATACCTTCCGAGCACGTCCACTCAATGGAGGACGACACCAAGAAATTTTCACCAGTCATTCCATATTAAATGCGGTGCGGAACAAAGGAGATGGATTCGTTAAGAAAAGGGTGGAGAGGATGTTAAGGCGCGTGGGGAAAATTTTAATTCCGTATGGCCACACGTGCGCCACTGCATTAAACATAATTTTCGGCTAAAATTACAATATTCAATTTTAAAACCTCCGCTACAAGTGGAATATATAATACGACATTATTATCTTGCAAAAGTTAATTTCATACGCGCAGAATAAAATTAAAACCTCAATTCAATTGCAGCGATACAATTAAACAGGAACGCATTCCTTGCTACAAATAGTTTTGTTAATTTAAACATTCAGCATGTTTTAATGATTGATATTAATGTCACTTACGGAGTTATGCAAGCAGAATCTGCAAATATTTTTAGAATAATTAGTGTAATTAACAAGCCCCAGATGGCCCACTCGTAACTAATTTACTGCGATAACAATTGTTATGAATATAAATAGGCTGAGATGATGATAATAAGCACGGCGCTTCTAAAAAAGCCAAGTGATTTTAATGAAGATTTCACGTGTTGGTTAAGTTATTTCACGTGCTCGCGGGGTTAGAAGTTACCTGTCATCATCCTCGTACGCCCACGAAGAGATGTTGAGAGAGTTGAGTCGAGTCTCTGTCTCATGCCTGTACAGATCAAAACCTCTATAAATACAGCCAGTTTAATTATGTCAGAATGGTTTATGGTGCGTGTGCATAGTCCAAGTCGATCATTCTTGAATATTTATTAATAGGCCGGTTATTTGTCAAGATCCGAGCGACCGATTCCCTTCCAGCTAACAGCATTATCTGTCCACTGGTTCGGATCAATCACTACTTTCTGTACCTAATTAAAGTTTAAGTGTATTAGTCTAGAAAGCCTGCTCTTAATGTCTTTGAATTAGGAGGTTCGTGCACTCTAGAAAAATATATCAATTATGTTCTTAAATATTTGAGAGAAATCAGCATGAGATTATTAAAAAAAAATAATGATATCAATTGTATAATTCAATATTTATCTTTGATATTGGTATATATTGTATTGTAAGTGGCTCTACCATCTCGTTCTTCTGATAAAAAAAGCTATTACATGAAGGTTTACGATGATTATTTAAAAAGTTGATTTTTTCGATTTATTCAATTTTCGAGTTTTCTTTGCTGACGCATCACGGGATTCAAATAGAAATTTGTGGTTGGGCAAGTATATTTTCTGAAGCGTCTTAAAGGGATCTTTCTGGTGGCGTATAGAAACCCAGAATCTAACCAGTGGTTTCTTCAGGAAATAATTTTAAATGCAATTTTCGGGCAAAAGTAAGAAGGGGGGACCCTTGGGCAGTTTTTCAAGTTTTCGTCTAAAATTGAAAATTTCCAATTTTAATTGAATCCTACTAATTGGCATCCAAGGAGCACAAATTTGGAAACCACGTTCGAATTCGATTCTTCGTTTAGCCGCTAGGGCCGTTCAAAGTCTCCAAATTTTTCATAATGTTTATGGTCAGTGGCGGCTCGTAATATAAAGCCAAGGAGCCGTGGCACTGCCTGTAGTTTCAAGCTAAACAAGTATTTTTAATTAATTCGTCGTTGTAAACAACGCATACGATTGGTCCGCTCAGTGATGCGAGTTCTCGCCGGATTCAGTTTGTACATCGCAGAGCGCGCCGTGAATTTTGTACATGCCGATTGAAAGTGTTTCCACCGACTGTATCTTCTCCGTGAATGGACTATAGCTTCGGAATTTTCAAGATAATTATAAGTTAAAGGTTGTTGAAATGAGGCACTTGTTGGTTTCACAATTTTTTACAATTTATTCCGAGTAATTTCGATTTGTACATCATTATCTAGGAATCCTTCAAATTTCAACAACCTTTAATATTAAAAATGTTTCACCACGTGATAAACGAGAACCAAATTCAACAAATTTTAAGTTTATTGACATAAATAATATTTTTATTTATCTTTCATAATGTATGTCTTTTATTTATTTAGAAAACGAGGGTTAGTAACCACTGCAAATGTATTTTATAGCGATTATATTATGTACTTTATAACGAGTGTAATGTGTATTTTGTAAATGGTGGCAAAAGTGAAATAAATAAATGAAAAGTAACACAACAAAAACTTTATTTATAATTTTTCTTTATGCGATAACATTTTTTACTGTAGCTACAAAAATAGTTATATCTAAATTATTTGTCAGGTTAGAGGTAAACCAGTTATATATAATTAACCAATTATTATTTACATTTTTATAATGATTACAAATTGAGTACCAGTCAACCGTGACGTATTTATAAACAGGAAATACAAATTTAACTAAAATAAATAACGCTCGTCGTTATGTAACGCTAATCATCATTCTCCACGAACCCTTCAGCGAATGCAACAGCCTATTAATAATTTTTTCCGGCGGAATTTAAATTTGACAAATATTAAATATGAGGCGATCAATCTTAGAAATGGAACATCAAAACACTTTCAAACATTCACCGGCCGAAATGCCTCAACATGTGCACCCGTAAAGGTATTTTAATTGCCCCACACAGTGGGGATTCCTCTCGGCCGAGTCACACTGATACCAGATTTAAAAGAAAGTAAAAACACGTTCACCGGAGAAATGTAACAAATGTATTTCCATCAAAGTTTAATTACGAAATTTTTTGTAAAACCGATAAATCGAGCCCTATGGAATATACAAAATCAAGGATAGTAGTATAAAATACCGATGGTCGATGGCCCTTTATCAACTAAAAATAATATTTATTGTCGGTAAACTGGTTATTAGATTAGTAATTAGTTTACCTACAATAAATATTATTTTTAGTTGATAAAGGGCTATGTTACAAAAGCATGATAATAAAGATTATTTACTACTACTATTATGAAATATATGTTAATTCTACTACACAAAAATTCCAAAATTGTCGCTCCTCGTTATATTTCTGAAGCTTGGCAATTGAATTGAATGAGCACTTTAAACTTAAGCATAATTTCTTGTATTAGGTTCTAACCACTGATTCTAATTTAGCACTAGGTGAAACATACTGTAATAATTACTAATTACTTTTTTTTGTTTGAAACAAACTAAGTGCTGTTTCATTCTGATTATTACAAACCTGGTACTATTGTTGATTTGAATTGGATAAATTGCAAAAAGTTGTGAAATCGATTGGAATCATTAATTAACTTAAGATGGAATAAGGTACACATTCTGAACCGCAAAGTTTCGATAGATTTTTGAACAGTCTCAGGATACAAATCGTATGTTTTTTCGAAATTAATTTAGGGTAGACATTCTGAACAGTAAATTTTCAATCGATTTTTGAAGTGAAAAATAATTCTTTTCGTTCCTAGTCTTCTGATAATCTTGGCTAAAATTTTTCACTATTTTATTATGAGAGCACTTTGGTTTTCCTTGTTTAAACACATGCATTCATTCATTCATTCATTGACAAAGAAGAATCTTAGAATTAGTTAGTTTTTATGGCCCTTAAAAGGGCCGTTGTTTTCGGGGGTGGGGCGCCCAAAATTTAGCGTTGTCATATCTCTAGAAGATGTTGGTGTGGTCAACCTCCTTCTCTGGGGAGCTGGTTTCTCGTGACGCTCACAAATTCCTCTTGCTTCTTCTTATCCTGTCAATCTTTGTGCAATTCTTGGATGCGTTTTCAATTATTTTATAGGGTCACCAATATTTAGGTAGGAAATGATTAGGGTACTAGGTTTTATTTATATAAATCAACAAGCCTTCTAAAATATCCACCTGAAAATGGTTAAAAAACGTTGACGGGTGTTTTAGTCAAAAAGTTAAAACAAAATAATTCGAACTTATACTATAACTTGCATTTAACTTAATGCACTAAAGTCCACTTTTCGGAATCATATCATATCAAGCTGAACACACATATACAGACACATGATGACACACACAACATTTTTGTTCGCATTTTTTCCCGAGTAATATTATTTAAAAAAAATGGCGAACATTTTACGATTTGGTATCAGGATCACAGAAACGAAAAGAGGAATTTTGGTCTTCATATTCTCTGCCAAATTCTTTAAAAAATTTCATCAAATTTTATGATTTGATATCAGGAGCACAGGAACGAAAAGAGGAATTTTGGTCTTCATTTTCTCTGCTAAATTCTTTAAAAACTTTCATCAAATTTTACGATTTGGTATCAGGATCACACGAACGAAAAGAGGAATTTTGGTCTTCATATTCTCTGCCAAATTATTTAAAAAAATTTCATCAAATTTTACGATTTAGTATCAGGATCACAGGAACGAAAAGAGGAATACGTATTCTTTGCCAAATTCTTGAAAAATTTCATCAAATTTTACGATTTGGTATCAGGATCACAGGAACGAAAAAAGGAATTTTGGTCTTCACTGTCTCTGCCAAATTCTTTTAAAATTTTCATCAAATTTCACGATTTGGTATCAGAATCACAGGAACGAAAAGAGGAGTTTTGGTCTTCATTTTCTCTGCCAAATTCTTTAAAAATTTTCATCAAATTTTACGATTTGGTATCAGGATCACAGGAACAAAAGAGGAATTTTGGTCTTAATATTGTCTGCCAAATTCTTAAACAATTTTCATCAAAATTTTACGATTTGGTATCAGGATCGCAGAAACGAAAAGAAGAATTTTGGTCTGAATATTGTCTGCAAAATTCTTAAAAAAATTTCATCAAAATTTTACGATTTGCTATCAGGATCGCAGAAACGAAAAGAGGAATTTTGGTCTTAATATTGTCTGGCAAATTCTTAAAAAATTTTCATCAAAATTTTACGATTTGGTATCAGGATCGCAGAAACGAAAAGAAGAGTTTTGATTTGAATATTGTCTGCCAAATTCTTTAAAAATTTTCATCAAAATTTACGATTTGGTATCAGGATCGCAGAAACGAAAAGAGGAATTTTGGTCTTAATATTGTCTGCCAAATTCTTTAAAAATTTTCATCAAAATTTTACGATTTGGTATCAAGATCGCAGAAACGAAAGGAGGAATTTTGGTCTGAATTTTGTCTGCAAAATTCTTTAAAAATTTTCATCAAAATTTTACGATTTGGTATCAGGATCGCAGAAACGAAAAGAGGAATTTTGGTATGAATATTGTCTGCCAAATTCTTTAAAAAATTTCATCAAAATTTTACGATTTGGTATCAGGATCGCAGAAACGAAAAGAGGAATTTTGGTCAGAATATTGTCTGCCAAATTCTTTAAAAATTTTCATCAAAATTTTACTTTTTGGTATCAGGATCGCAGAAACGAAAAGAGGAATTTTGGTCTGAATATTGTCTGTCAAATTCTTTAAAAATTTGCATCAAAATTTTACGATTTACTATCAGCATCGCAGAAACGAAAAGAGGAATTTTGGTCTTAATATTGTCTGGCAAATTCTTTAAAAATTTTCATCAAAATTTTACGATTTGATATCAGGATCGCAGAAACGAAAAGAAGAATTTTGGTCTGAATATTGTCTGCCAAATTCTTTAAAAAATTTCAACTAATTTTACGATTTGGTATCAGGATCGCAGAAACGAAAAGAGGAATTTTGGTCTTAATACTGTCTGACAAATTCTTTAAAAATTTTCATCAAAATTTTACGATTTGCTATCAGGATCGCAGAAACGAAAAGAGGAATTTTGGTCTTAATATTCTCTGGCAAATTCTTTAAAAATTTTCATCGAAATTTTACGATTTGGTATCAGGATCGCAGAAACGAAAAGAGGAATTTTGGTCTGAATATTGTCTGCAAATTCTTTAAAAATTTTCATCAAAATTTTACCTTTTGGTATCAGGATCGCAGAAACGAAAAGAGGAATTTTGGTCTGAATATTGTCTGCCAAATTCTTTAAAAATGTTCATCAAAATTTTACGATTTGGTATCAGGATCGCAGAAACGAAAAGAGGAATTTTGGTCTGAATATTGTCTGCAAATTCTTTAAAAATTTTAATCAAAATTTTACCTTTTGGTATCAGGATCGCAGAAACGAAAAGAGGAATTTTGGTCTGAATATTGTCTGCAAATTCTTTAAAAATGTTCATCAAAATTTTACCTTTTGGTATCAGGATCACAGAAACGAAAAGAGGAATTTTGGTCTGAATATTGTCTGCCAAATTCTTTAAAAATTTTCATCAAAATTTTACGATTTGCTATCAGGATCGCAGAAACGAAAAGAGGAATTTTGGTCTTAATATTCTCTGGCAAATTCTTTAAAAATTTTCATCGAAATTTTACGATTTGGTATCAGGATCGCAGAAACGAAAAGAGGAATTTTGGTCTGAATATTGTCTGCAAATTCTTTAAAAATTTTCATCAAAATTTTACCTTTTGGTATCAGGATCGCAGAAACGAAAAGAGGAATTTTGGTCTGAATATTGTCTGCCAAATTCTTTAAAAATGTTCATCAAAATTTTACGATTTGGTATCAGGATCGCAGAAACGAAAAGAGGAATTTTCGTCTGAATATTGTCTGCCAAATTTTTTAAAAATTTTCATCAAAATTTTACGATTTGGTATCAGGATCGCAGAAACGAAAAGAGGAATTTTGGTCTGAATATTGTCTGCAAATTCTTTAAAAATTTTCATCAAAATTTTACGATTTGGTATCAGGATCGCAGAAACGAAAAGAGGAATTTTGGTCTGAATATTGTCTGCCAAATTCTTTAAAAATTTTCATCAAAATTTTACGATTTGGTATCAGGATCGCAGAAACGAAAAGAGGAATATTGGTCTTAATATTGTCGGCCAAATTCTTGAACAATTTTCATCAAAATTTTACGATTTAGTATCAGGATCGCAGAAACGAAAAGAGGAATTTTGGTCATGAATATTGTCTGCAAATTCTTTAAAAAATTTCATCAAAATTTTACCTTTTGGTATCAGGATCGCAGAAACGAAAAGAGGAATTTTGGTCTGAATATTGTCTGCAAATTCTTTAAAAATTTTAATCAAAATTTTACGATTTGGTATCAGGATCGCAGAAACGAAAAGAGGAATTTAGGTCTTAATACTGTCTGACAAATTCTTTAAAAATTTTCATCAAAATTTTACGATTTGCTATCAGGATCGCAGAAACGAAAAGAGGAATTTTGGTCTTAATATTCTCTGGCAAATTCTTTAAAAATTTTCATCGAAATTTTACGATTTGGTATCAGGATCGCAGAAACGAAAAGAGGAATTTTGGTCTGAATATTGTCTGCAAATTCTTTAAAAATTTTCATCAAAATTTTACCTTTTGGTATCAGGATCGCAGAAACGAAAAGAGGAATTTTGGTCTGAATATTGTCTGCCAAATTCTTTAAAAATGTTCATCAAAATTTTACGATTTGGTATCAGGATCGCAGAAACGAAAAGAGGAATTTTGGTCTGAATATTGTCTGCAAATTCTTTAAAAATTTTAATCAAAATTTTACCTTTTGGTATCAGGATCGCAGAAACGAAAAGAGGAATTTTGGTCTTAATATTCTCTGGCAAATTCTTTAAAAATGTTCATCGAAATTTTACGATTTGGTATCAGGATCGCAGAAACGAAAAGAGGAATTTTGGTCTGAATATTGTCTGCAAATTCTTTAAAAATTTTCATCAAAATTTTACCTTTTGGTATCAGGATCGCAGAAACGAAAAGAGGAATTTTGGTCTGAATATTGTCTGCCAAATTCTTTAAAAATGTTCATCAAAATTTTACGATTTGGTATCAGGATCGCAGAAACGAAAAGAGGAATTTTGGTCTGAATATTGTCTGCCAAATTCTTTAAAAATTTTCATCAAAATTTTACGATTTGGTATCAGGATCGCAGAAACGAAAAGAGGAATTTTGGTCTGAATATTGTCTGCAAATTCTTTAAAAATTTTCATCAAAATTTTACGATTTGGTATCAGGATCGCAGAAACGAAAAGAGGAATTTTGGTCTGAATATTGTCTGCCAAATTCTTTAAAAATTTTCATCAAAATTTTACGATTTGGTATCAGGATCGCAGAAACGAAAAGAGGAATATTGGTCTTAATATTGTCGGCCAAATTCTTGAACAATTTTCATCAAAATTTTACGATTTGGTATCAGGATCGCAGAAACGAAAAGAGGAATTTTGGTCTGAATATTGTCTGCCAAATTCTTTAAAAATGTTCATCAAAATTTTACGATTTGGTATCAGGATCGCAGAAACGAAAAGAGGAATTTTGGTCTGAATATTGTCTGCCAAATTCTTTAAAAATGTTCATCAAAATTTTACGATTTGGTATCAGGATCGCAGAAACGAAAAGAGGAATTTTGGTCTGAATATTGTCTGCAAATTCTTTAAAAATTTTAATCAAAATTTTACCTTTTGGTATCAGGATCGCAGAAACGAAAAGAGGAATTTTGGTCTTAATATTCTCTGGCAAATTCTTTAAAAATGTTCATCGAAATTTTACGATTTGGTATCAGGATCGCAGAAACGAAAAGAGGAATTTTGGTCTGAATATTGTCTGCAAATTCTTTAAAAATTTTCATCAAAATTTTACCTTTTGGTATCAGGATCGCAGAAACGAAAAGAGGAATTTTGGTCTGAATATTGTCTGCCAAATTCTTTAAAAATGTTCATCAAAATTTTACGATTTGGTATCAGGATCGCAGAAACGAAAAGAGGAATTTTGGTCTGAATATTGTCTGCCAAATTCTTTAAAAATTTTCATCAAAATTTTACGATTTGGTATCAGGATCGCAGAAACGAAAAGAGGAATTTTGGTCTGAATATTGTCTGCAAATTCTTTAAAAATTTTCATCAAAATTTTACGATTTGGTATCAGGATCGCAGAAACGAAAAGAGGAATTTTGGTCTGAATATTGTCTGCCAAATTCTTTAAAAATTTTCATCAAAATTTTACGATTTGGTATCAGGATCGCAGAAACGAAAAGAGGAATATTGGTCTTAATATTGTCGGCCAAATTCTTGAACAATTTTCATCAAAATTTTACGATTTGGTATCAGGATCGCAGAAACGAAAAGAGGAATTTTGGTCTGAATATTGTCTGCCAAATTCTTTAAAAAATTTTATCAAAATTTTACCTTTTGGTATCAGGATCGCAGAAACGAAAAGAGGAATTTTGGTCATGAATATTGTCTGCAAATTCTTTAAAAAATTTCATCAAAATTTTACCTTTTGGTATCAGGATCGCAGAAACGAAAAGAGGAATTTTGGTCTGAATATTGTCTGCAAATTCTTTAAAAATTTTCATCAAAATTTTACGATTTGGTATCAGGATCGCAGAAACGAAAAGAGGAATTTTGGTCTGAATATTGTCTGCAAATTCTTTAAAAATTTTTATCAAAATTTTACGATTTGGTATCAGGATCGCAGAAACGAAAAGAGGAATTTTGGTCTGAATATTGTCTGCCAAATTCTTTAAAAATTTTCATCAAAATTTTACGATTTGGTATCAGGATCGCAGAAACGAAAAGAGGAATTTTGGTCTTAAAATTGTCGGCCAAATTCTTGAACAATTTTCATCAAAATGTTACGATTTGGTATCAGGATCGCAGAAACGAAAAGAGGAATTTTGGTCTGAAAATTGTCTGGCAAATTCTTTAAAAATTTTAATCAAACTTTTACGATTTCGTATCAGGATCGCAGAAACGAAAATAGGAATTTTGGTCTGAATATTGTCTGCCAAATTCTTTAAAAATGTTCATCATAATTTTACGATTTGGTATCAGGATCGCAGAAACGAAAAGAGGAATTTTGGTCTTAATATTGTCGGCCAAATTCTTGAACAATTTTCATCAAAATTTTACGATTTGGTATCAGGATCGCAGAAACGAAAAGAGGAATTTTGGTCTGAATATTGTCTGCAAAATTCTTTAAAAATGTTCATCAAAATTTTACGATTTGGTATCAGGATCGCAGAAACGAAAAGAGGAATTTAGGTCTGAATATTGTCTGCCAAATTCTTTAAAAATTTTCTTCAAAATTTTACGATTTGGTATCAGGATCGCAGAAACGTAAAGAGGAATTTTGGTCTGAAAATTGTCTGGTAAATTCTTTAAAAATTTTAATCAAAATTTTACGATTTCGTATCAGGATCGCAGAAACGAAAAGAGGAATTTTGGTCTGAATATTGTCTGCCAAATTCTTCAAAAATTTTTATCAAAATTTTACGATTTGGTATCAGGATCGCAGAAACGAAAAGAGGAATTTTGGTCTGAATATTGTCTGCAAAATTCTTTAAAAATGTTCATCAAAATTTTACGATTTGGTATCAGGATCGCAGAAACGAAAAGAGGAATTTTGGTCTGAATAGTGTCTGCAAAATTCTTTAAAAATGTTCATCAAAATTTTACGATTAGGTATCAGGATCGCAGAAACGAAGAGAGGAATTTTGGTCTGAATATTGTCTGCCAAATTCTTTAAAAATTTTAATCAAAATTTTACGATTTGGTATCAGGATCGCAGAAACGAAAAGAGGAATTTTGGTCTGAATATTGTCTGCCAAATTCTTTAAAAATTTTCTTCAAAATTTCACGATTTGGTATCAGGATCGCAGAAACAAAAAGAGGAATTTTGGTCTGAATATTGTCTGCCAAATTCTTTAAAAATTTTCATCAAAATTTTACGATTAGGTATCAGGATCGTAGAAACGAAAAGAGGAATTTTGGTCTTAATATTGTCTGCCAAATTCTTTAGAAATGTTCAACAAAATTTTACGATTAGGCATCAGGATCGCAGAAACCAAAAGAGGAATTTTGATCTTAATATTTTCTGCCAAAAGTCCAAAAATCAGTTGATTAGGAGACTAGGAAACAGATTTGAATGAGGAGGTAGAAAAAAAACACAAATCTTTTGTCGAGTGTTTTATTGTTGACTTTAAAAAAAATTAACATAAATAAAATACATTACCGATCTTAAGTACAGGCGGAGTTTAACATGATATTGTAATATGCAACAAGTGATGCATTTCAACTTGTACAAAAAATAATAATAAAGTTTATTTACGGTAACCACCTTTGTATACATAAAATACAAAATATATAATAACAAAATAATGTATGTGAAACATTTCAACTAAGTTTCCTATTAAGCTCTAATTAATTTTTAATAATTTGAATACTAATGTGTAATATTTTGTTCACAGGAAGTGCCTGGATCAGTAAAGGAAGGAGCCATCGTAAACAGAAGTTCGGTGGACCTACACTCAGGGGATTAGTATCAAGTTAGCCATGAGTAGAAAAGCTTTGCTACATATCTGTAATGCAAAATAAATCTAAATAAATCTGTGTTAAAACTTAAAAAATCTAAATTATTACTTGTACACCTAAACAAACTTATAATATGGGGGTATTAGATAAAGGCACAACATTTTTCTATGAAATACTTTTTTTCGTGAATGCCTTTGACGTCTTAATCTAACAGTGTTAAGTCTATCGTTATAAAAAAAATGAGTATCAAAAATGGACAGAAACAACAAAACGTGAGGTAATCAAGGATAAATTTTTTATTAAACATTGGAGAAATTCGCGTGTGTTAAAAAGGTTGAACGTGTAGAAAATGCAGAGTGCTCTATATTTTGACCATAGGACTCTGTCCATCCGCTCATTAACTACAAGAGGTTCCTGTTGTAACTAGAAGGCATGTTTAAGGCAGGAGGAAGGCTGGAAGTGGCGGAGCTCGACACGGTGTGGTCCAGTTTGCGCGCCTTCTGTTCTAGCAGGAGGGCGTCCAGCGATTAGTTTTGCGAGACGGTGCGCAGGGAATCCTCGAGCGCTTGCCGCAGTTGCTGCATCTCGCGGCCCGCCCTCGGACTACGAAGCACGTACTGCTGTCTTCGTTTCATCTCTTGATTCAGTTGTTCACGCAGTGATGACACCTGCATATACAAAAAAAAAACAGTTTTAATATACTTAAATACTGATATAATTATGGATGAAAATATCTGACTTTCAAGACGTGCAACTTGTTGCCTTTGGCTCTGTTCTCTGGCCTGTAACAATCTCTCGGCTTGTAGCTGGGTCAATCTCCGACCTGATATTTTTGACAATAATGAGAATCATTAAAAATAAGAAAATTAAACAATTATCGTTATCTTACCCTACGCGTAAGTATTTTCCAATTACCTAACTAAAATCTGATAAGCGTCTATTTTAGTTCAAGCTGTACATAATTTTAATGGTCGTAATCAGTGAAGATCAGGACGTACAGCAGCCGGTGAAATTATTATTTCTGAAGAAATATTGGTTTTAAAATACCATGTGAATTCCTGGCTTGTAATTGAAATAGCCCTGTGTCGCCGGGCCGACCGGGACACGAAACACGTGTTTTCATTTAGTTTTCTCACACAACGTGGTTGATGTTATGATTAATATTTCTACAAATGGTTACAATTTACGAGAAGATGCGGAAGCGAAACTGTCGGCTGAGGTTACAGATTTTGAATATTTTGACAGGGCATATAGGTCTTTCGTGTTTCCATAATTGAAAACGAATTTTGAATCTTGTAATAGTTGGGCTAAATTGGGCAGGATATCCTGAGTAATTTGATCTGGAAACATGAGCTCGATTTAAATGCATCACAATAGATACACACAGAGAGAGAGATAAATCCGATCTCTTGAAGAATGTCATCCATGTACGATAATCTACAACAAGGGTTTTATTAAGACTCGTGTTGTAGATTACAAGAAGTTTTCTGTTTTTAAATTATTATGTAATTATTGTACAATCTGAGATTTTTATATTTTTGCTTTCCCTGGACAAAATACGAGAAAGTATCGTTTTCTTGATTTGTTACGAGTTCAAAATTTCAAGGGAAACCAGACGATTATCACTGTTTTTGAAAAAATGTCTGGGAGGCTATCTACACTGGCCGAAAAAAAATGAAACACTTGAAATTCGTGAAATTTCGTTCAAACCGCAATAACTCGACGTATTTTCAATCGATTTTGATGACGAGGGCGTAAAACTTTGAAGTGTCTTCTTTAAAGTCATCTATGCGAACTCAAGCGTAACCCCTTCCGACCCCTCTGGCACCCCTGTGAAAAAAAGATTTCGAGGAAACTATGTTCAACTTTGATGATGTCTACGGAGTTGGAAAAATTTTGTCGAGTCGATCCACTATAAAGGCATTAAAATTTTATTAATTCCCTATGCAGGGCTCGAAGAATGAAGTTCCTACGATGATTTGGCGATTTTGGGTGTTTGAAAAAAAAATGGCATTTTGAGGTTTTTCGCAATAAACCTGGCATCAGTAGATTTATTTGAATGAGAAAATCAATTATTTAACATTCAAATTATCGCATTTGAAAATACCAATTGTACATAATATTGACAAGCATGAAAGTACGTATCTCTGAAAAATTTATTTGATGAGCTGGAGTGTAAATAATTAATGTTATGCAGATTTTAAGCATTTACACTTCACATCTTCGAAAAAATACAATACCGATTTTTTTCATTATTTTTTCCATACTCTCGAAGTAATCCTCGACAACGTACCATAGAGTTAATCCGCCAATTTTACAGCACCTTGTATAAATACGATACATTTAAATCTTGATATTTAAAAATTAATTAAACAATATACTTCGTTTTAAATGTGTTAATTTCAAGCGGTTTTGGTATAGACTGAATTGATTGTAGTTGAATTTTAAGAGGTTAAGATATCGAAATCGTATTTAGATTAATGGTTCTTCGCTGTTACTCAACACCGTTACCGGGCGATAATTAATCATAATGAAAAATGGAAACACAATTACCTCTATTATAATTATTCCTTCCTAACATTTATATCGTTCAACAGGTAGTTGCTTTTTTATACAAATTGTTTAATTATTCCACATCATCATGTTAACAGGTATGAATTGAATCGCGCACGGTAACAGTAAAGCTAATTAACGAAAACGCAATTACGTAAGACCGCTTTAAATATTACCTGGGCTTTTTAATGATTACTGGGGTCATAAATAATATTTTTTTTATTTAATCAATATCAGGAATTAAGCTAATAACAGTGGTTGTAAATGCATTTCGGTTTCAACATGACAGTTGTTTGATGTGTGGATTTGTGCATAATGGATGTATACTTGGGCGTGTGCAGTAAGGAACAAGGAGGACTAGTGTTTCCAACCTTTGAAACTAAAGAGTGTCCATACATTTTCTAATCACTTAGAACACCATGAGTAGTCAGTGATCTCGATATGTTTGCAGTGGTATCATGGCGTGCGTTGGCATGAGTCCCCAGTTCCAAGCGCAATGGACTTGATTGACATGAGTGATACCAGTAAAAGATACTCTACATAACTTAGAATGGTATAGTTTGATCAATGGATCTTTGCATGTGCGTCATTACGAAGACTGAGTTTTCTCGCCTTGGATGACGTACGTACACATATGATTGCGTCCAATTTACTTATTGTAGAGAGAGCAAATGCGTGAAAATGTTGTCAGAGGTGGGTTCAGCTATATATGACGTGCATGCAAAGGTCCATTGATCGAAGTATACTCGAGAGACTGTACAGCGAACCAACTCAATCGAAACCATGTAATATTTTCCAATGTCAATATGTACGTACGTGCCTGTAAGTGTCAAATGTGACAGGGACATTTCAATGTCAGATTTCAAAATTTTGGTTTTAACCAACACAATAAACTTCTATGTGATGGGACGGCAGTGATTCATGTTTATGTGATTTTATTACAAAAATTCCTTTTTTATTACATCGAAAATTTCATAAATAAGGAACAGACTGGTCTGTACTCAAGTTTATTTAGTAAATAAAATATTTAAAAAAAAACTGCAACGATAATTCGCCATGCAACAAAGGCTGCAATTTAATAAATTTAATAGGGAATACCAACAGGATCGTACAATAATTTAATTAAAATATCAGCCAGGGGCAATTTTGCATGGAAATAACCTTAAGTCTGCGTGTAAATATTTGCTTTCGCGAAGAATATATTACCAAAGGGATTGTATTTATAACGCAGCACGGCGTAATATCCGCGAGGATTGAATCTAATAGAGTGAAAAGCATCTTAACTTTCGATTAGATGGTTTGAAAAGTTAATCGCGGAAGTGGTCGGTTGTCGGTTGTTTCCTCAAGTCTGCACGCCAACGTCATCCACTCTTATTGTTATGCACCGAGAGGCGAAACGGATTTTATACAAATTGCGTTCGCGGCCGTTTCAACAGATTGCCAAAGCCAATTTAGAAAAACGACGAAATGTAAGACAGAACATTAGACGAGAGGGGGTATTTGAAGAGGAATCCGCGAAAATTTTGTGAAGGCTACAATCCCAATTTATCAGGAGTACTCCGCCAGTTATGTAGATATATTTTTTTACTTTCTCCGTTACGAAGTACGAGAAAGTATTGTGATCGTGATTTTTTTTTCAAAATTTTTTTTTACGGAAATATCCGTTTTGGGGTCCCTAGATGCCATTTCAACAATTTCTGGAAAAAAAATTTTTGTGTCTGTGTGTGTGTGTGTGTGTGTGTGTGTGTGTGTCTGTGTGTGTGTGTGTGTGTGTGTCTGTCTGTGTGCGCTGTATCTCAAAAACTAATAGAGCAATTGATATCAAACTTTGAACATACGTCTGATTTGGTAATCCGAAGAACTGAAAAGCTTTTGGTAAAATTTCGTACACCGGAAGTGGGTGTTTACCTTAACTGTTTTTTGTTTTTTGCCAATATTTTCTTAAATATGAAAAATATTACAAAAACATTTAAACAAACATTGAAGTAAACAAAGAAATGAACATCTTTTGCTTGAAAAAAATTTTCATAAAATCATTGCTATTCGAGAAAAAAATTTATTATTTTTTTTAAAATTTTTGGTTTATAATTATGAAACAGTAATAGTTACAGCAAATTTATGTTAATAATAATTGTAGAGAATACTAAAATGAACAACTTATAAAGAATAAGTTTTTTTCGAAATCCCTTTAGTTTTTGAGTAATCTGAGTTTTTGAATTTGAATTATAATTTCATAATTTTGACGTTTTAAACGTCAGTTTCATCCGAGTTTACGAAACGTTCGATGCACACTTAAAATATGATTTAAATTGAAAATAAACCATGGAAGCGTAAATATAAATGATACCATGAAGTCGGAGAAAGTAACATGATTGCCACATCACCATTTTTTAAATAAATCAATTGGAAATTTCAAGTTTTGCAGTTGTAAGTAGTTGTTCTGGGAGTTGTTTTTCGTAGAAAATTTCTTCGAAAACAAATTGTTCGAAAACCATTACTTCATAATAAAATCTTCGAATGGTCAATTTATCAAAGATAAATTTTACGAATAGTCAATTCTTCGAAAATAAATTCTTTGATAATACCTAACTAATAAATAAATAAATTCATCGAAAATAAATTACTCGAAAACAGAATTTTTCCATTTAGTTTTGTTATAAATACTTAAAGATTGGTATTATTGAAACAAATTAAATCAAGTAATTTTATTTCATGGAATTTTTATTAAATATAATATCAGTTCAACAGATATCAATTATAATCGTTAAATTGTTTATTGAGTTACCATTTTTCTAAGATATCAGACTGGGTAGTTGAAAAAATAGTTGATAAGGGTCATTTAAATTAAAAACTTAAAAATCGATGTGCTCAAACATTGTCTTGCAAAATCATGTTTACAAAAGTTATGGCCTTGTTCCAAAATAGTTGGCAGCACATTTTCTGAAATTTCCTATAATAATTCAAGTAAAATTATATTGGCTGTCTGAAAATCTTCAGCTCAGTGCAGTGTACATTTTGTTACTTTTGACGTCTCCTGATTTTTTAAGGTTACTTGTTTTCAAAATAATTTTGTATTTCAATCTGCCAATTTTGCTTATTTTAAACATGAGTAGTTATTATCTAGAACTGAACATCACTATTAATAATACATAAATAATAATACAAATTTCAAGGTTTTCCATGACAAAATTCCCATTCTTTGTGACGCCACTGAACTTCTATTAGTTAGGTTATTTTTAAGGTCTGTCAACTATTTTCGACTGTATATTTATTCTACACATCAATAAACAAATTAACTTTTTGAATCAATCATTATGACTCATGAATATTATGTACATGTGCAGGTAAAGACATGTTTTGCTCATGACCCGACCCTTTCAAATAATGAGTCGACTCTTTCAAATTATTACTCGACTCTTTAAATATATGAGTCAACTCTTTCATTTTGGAGGCGACCTTAAGTTTCATAAGTACGTGTCTACCGCATCCGCTGCCGCCCCGAATGTTACGCCACTGCTAGAAAATGTTATAATAATGGCAGACGTATTAGAAATAGAGTTGAATGCCCCACGTTATCAAATCGATGAACACCGTCAAATCCTATATTTCATTGAACTTACCTGCGAATCAGTAAAGCACAAAGATACCGAAGCAATTAATCGTAAATGATTTAATTAAAACCGCTTAATTATCGGTGAAATGATTACAAGCACCACTTACTCTACAAATAATTCCATAATGAGTCAAAATAGTATTAAATGAATATTAAAGCAGTCTTATCCAGGAAACAAAATCCTTAATTGAGGGTGTTAGTTTTAGATAATGGTTAAAATCAAGGAAAAGGAAATAATAATAAATATTTTAACAACTGTGGAACAACAAATGGATTATTACAAAAATACAAATTATGATAATGCTAAGGGGCCGCGGTGGCCTAGTGAGTAGAGCTCCTGCTCACGGGCCTCGTGGTCGTAGGTTCAAATCCCATCCGGACGGTCACTTTTTCGGAATGAAGAAGTGGCCGTTCGGGTCCATGGATGTCCAGTGTATGTGCCCCCCCCCCATTCATTATATAATTAATAATGACTATATATAAATAAATATTCAGAAATCAATACAAATAGTTAAATTATACCTCGGTAAAAATGGACCAGCTGCCCATGCCAAAAAAAAAACTGATAATGGTGTTGAAAATGTTACATTTTCAATTTAGTGTTCTGTAGATGAGTTTTTAAATTTTTTATTCATAATAAAATCAAACACGCAAAAATTGTGTACTAAAAGTTTACGATGCAAGAAATTTTTCTAATGCTAATTAATTGTAAGAAAATAATTGAATTTTTTTTTCGGATTTTAGTAATATTTTGTTTTGGTGATATTATACTGAAAGAGTTCTTGAGTTATCCTAGAGTTCCTTCCAGGCGGGGTCTCAGGTCTCAGAGACTTATGCAGAAAAAAATCTCCTACATAAATAAATTTTATTTTTTAACTTCAAATAACTAAAATATCATACAAACTTTTCGCTTTCTAAAGGTGAACTAAAGAAGAAATTATTAAGGTACTCGGCTAGACCACTCGAAAAAATAGTTTGCCAAAAACTGACGAACGTTTATTCAGGCACCGGGTCTCACAGATTTAGTGCCCGGCTTGGAAAGTTAAAAGATATTCTTTACTATTATATTTAATTTTCTTACGATGTAATTTGTGTGGCTGCAATATTTCTTCGAAGATATCCAATTTCGAAGATTCCACGCTTCGAAGAATCAAAGATTCATAGCATATTCTTGAAGATTGGACTACGTTAGTTAAGATGAAACGCGCTAGCGGACACCGCCGATCCGCCGAAGCTGCAGAAGTGGCCGATTCGCCGACATCACCGATCCACAGAACATTAAGTGTAGTGCCTGTGACTTTTATTTTCTCCCATTTCTTCGAAGATATCCAATTTCGAAGATTCTAAGCTTCGAAGAGTCGACGATTCATAGAAAATCCTTGAAGATTCAACTACGTTAGCTACGATGAAACGCTCTGGCGGACACCGCCGATCCGCCGAAGCTGCAGAAGTGACCGATTCACCGACATCACCGATCCACAGAACATTGAGGGTAGTGCCTGTGACTTTTATTTTCTCCCATTTCTTCGAAGATATTCAATTTCGAAGATTCTACGCTTAGAGAGTCGAAGATTAATAGCAAATCCTTGAAGATTGAACTACGTTAGCTAAGATGAAACGCTCTGGCGAACATCGCCGATCCGCCGAAGCTGCAGAAGTGACCGATTCGAGTGTAGTGCCTGTGACTTTTATTTTCTCCCATGACTGATTTTTTACATTTCCCGCGTGTATATATTTGTTGAACATGAAACATTTTTTTATATTATTGTGAGGATGACAGCCACAAGCACAAACGGAGGACGAGAACATCGACGATAAGCAGCGGATGTGTCACCTCCAAAACAAGAGGGAAATTTGCATACGCAGTATGATCCAAGCGGAACGTAACGCGATCAGATGCCAAAACTGAGAAGCTTTGCCGAGATTCCTCCGGGAGACCTAGCCGCCGACAGCCGAACTAAAACCGACCCCACCACCACCAGCTCCACCGTTACGGATGTACGATGAGGAAGCCTGCACCATCATGATGCCGCTTGTGCAGTTACCAGCCCAAGCGCCTCAATAAGTAGCATGGACGAGGGCCACTACGAGAAAGTAACACCACTGGCCGTGCATCCTCCAGTTGTTGCTATAATAATAATAATAATATGCATTTACTTACATTCGACAAATATAATGGGTTGGCCATATTCGACGAAAAGATTTGTTTTTTTAATAATGGAAAAAAGGACATTTTTTGCTGTTCATGTTAAAAATCATTTAATTGGATTGAAGGAGATTTGTTTACATCACTTTTTGAATATGATATCTCGTAAATGGCCGCCTTGAGCGTCTACGGCGTTTTGAGCCCGTTTTGCAGCATTTTCCATGGTATTAGTCAAAATTTCGGCCGAAATGGCGGCTATTTCCTGACGAATGTTATTCTTCAGCTCTTCTACGGACCGTGGCTTGTTGATATAAACCTTTGATTTCAAATAGCCCCACAACGCAATAGCCGAACGCGGCGGCCAATCAAAATCAGCATTTTTCGACATCAAACGGCCTGGGAAAAATGTCCAAAAAAGTCCATTGTAGCTCGAGCAGTGTGCGGTGGGGCGCCGTCTTGTTGAAACCTAAAGTCATCCATACCATTATCACGCACAATTAGCATCAAAAAATTTCAGAACGAAGTTTTTGAGATGTTGTTGGAGACCTGCTAACACTGGCCTGTACGAGTGCGATATTATCACCAGATCGCCTTGGTGGCTTTTTATTTGGACGCTTGGGGTTAGTAAGTGCCGCACCAGTTGTAAATCTATCATACAAACGATACAATGTGGTTGCAGAAGGCGCACTTTTCACCTTATTAATTTTACTCCATGAACGTTGCGTTTTCACAATTGACTTGTTTTGTTGAATGTAAATTTCAACAATCTTAGAGCGTTCATGTGGCGTGTACTGTTCCATGGCAAAAATCTCCTTTGACTGACGCTTCAAACGCGGTATGTCATTAGTCGATCAGTCGTATCTGTTAAAATTTACAGTGTTGCCAGATCTTTTCGTCGAATATGGCTAACCCCATACATACATAAATTTGTACAATGTAAAACGTCCTCGCAAAAAACCAAAGAAAACAAATATAAGTTTAACATAGCGAAAAGAAATAAATATTACAATATAAATGTAAATCAAGCTAAATAATTACATCTTAAAATTAAATAAAAAATACTTTATCATTGAGTAAGGTTCCATGGTGACAATCGTGCCCCCAACAAAGGAGGAAACGCCGTGCGACCACGTGGCCACACAGAAGCCAGCTGTCAACGTAGTTCTTGCGTTTGCTCACTCTTGTGCCAAAGAGAGGAACACCAGGGCTGTGTGACCACTGGATCAAGCAGAAGCGACGTCTACCAGCTGTCCCAAACGTTGCAAGTCGACTGATGCCGTATCTACGGGCATCCAAATGTGTTAGGCTACAAGAGTTGTTGTGAGTGTCATCGCTTGAAGTAGGTGCATCTATTTGTTGGTGCCGTACGACGTTTTAGCTTCGATCCGTGCAATTTGTAGCGGCCCCATTCTTGGCTCTGTTATCCATTTGGGATGGGTAACGGATGCCCTCCGGCGTATCTTCGGCCATCAGCATGGCAAAATGATTTGCCATTGCACCAGTGAACGTAGCTTTGAGCTTGGTGGTTGCTTGAACCTGCGACTTAATGTCTCGGAGGGTCGAGACCGTTTTTGGTGCCACTTGGATTTTGGTGAGAAGTTTCGACTTCCGTTGTTTGTCATTCTGGATCCGTCGCAGTCTTACCTGTTCTGATGGTCGAGGTAAAATCTGATCTTGGAGCGATGTGATCGTTTTGATCGCTTCATGATGTTATAAAGATTTATCTGCTAATTGCTTTTCCAGGCCTCCCGAAAATGTCACTTGTGGCCCTTAAAAATAAAAATTAATTTGGTCTTATTCAATTTTTCCTTAAATTTTGCTGAATATTTGCTTCGAGTGCTACCCTGCTAGAAATCTTCTAATCTTCTGGATCCGCAGCAATCTTACCTGTTCTGATGGTCGAGGTAGAAATCTGATCTTGGAGCGATGTGATCGTTTTGATCGCTTCATGATGTTATGAAGATTTCTCTGCTAATTGCTCTTCCAGACCTCCCGAAAATGTCAGTTGTGGCCCTTAAAAAATAAAAATTAATTTGGTTCTATTCAATTTTTCCTTAAATTCTGCTGAATATTTGCTTCGAGTGCTACCCCGCTAGAAATCTTCTAATCTTCTGGATCCGTCGCAGTCTTACCTGTCCTGATGGTGTGCGTGATCTTGATTTGATCGTTCGCTCTGTTGTCTGCAAAATTCCACTGGTCTTCTATTTTAGTTTAATGCTCACCTTTATTTATTCCTTTAAATACATTGGTATTTGAAGAGGATGATTGCGATCGTTAGTTCGCGGTAGTCTGTAATTAAAAGAATTTTAAAATTCACAACTTATTATTCTAAAAGATTTTATACAGTGCGTTTGATAAAAACAATTTTTTTTTGTTAATTTGCACGATAACAAAAGTTAAGGGGGTACAATTTTTACCATGTAAATCCCAATGACCATGGACTTTAAAAGGTGAGAAGATGATTATAAAAATCTATACAAAAAAACACGACTCTGATTTTGTCTTGTTTAGATCCTTATTAAGTCAATTGATGAGCCATTAAATTTATACTAAATATTATCGCAAATTTTGATTAAACCGGTTTGCTCGATAACGATATTTACTAATGGATTACGGCTCTGTTAGAAACATTTATTTTTAGTTGGTTATATTATGTTAGCAGTGACGCTCTTTTTTCTGCATCCCTTGGCTTTATCATGTGTGGTGTTAGTTTCTTCTTTTATATGAGTGTCCTCACTTATTTATACTTTAGCTCTTTTAGTTTTATTTTGCTGGATTATCTTACTATTTTTATTCTAGCTCCTTACTTCTATAAAAACAACTAACTTAAATAAATAATAATGTAGATAATGTTTTCGGAATAATAAATACAAGTTATAGGAATGAAAAATAAGATAAACAAAGACAATTTAGTAGAAAATTAAATGGGGCCGCGGTGGCCTAGTGAGTAGAGCTCCTGCTCGCGAGCCTCGTGGTCGTGGGTTTGAATTCCATCCCTGCGGTCACTTTTTCGGATCGAAGAAGTGGCCTTTTGCGGGTCCATGGATGTTCAGTGTATGTCCTCCAATCATTATATAATATATAATTGAGTATATACATAATAAATAATTAGAAAACAATATATACAGTTAATTGAAAACTCTGGCGGAATGGACCAGTTTCCTATACCAAGAAAAAAAAAGAAGAAGAAAATCAAGTATAATATTTTAAAATCGCTAACCATTTTAATCTAAACGCTGCAAAACTGTAAGGAAGTAATAATAAAACGATATCAATTTTATTCAGTACAATATGTATTAGTTACAATTTGTAACTTGTTTATTATTGAGGTATTTATCCACTTCTAATATAAAACGAGCCCTGGACCATGACCTGTTTAAACCGTACCATGTAAAGGGCTCGAAGTGTTGGATCATTAGCGGTTTTGCGAGTTTCCATGTTAATTAACCCGAAAACAAGTGCGGCTGTTTTAGGATATGCCGAAATAACGAATAATACCGGGTAACTTGATATTTCCACTAAAAAAGCACTAAAAGGTTTTTAAAATACCTAATTACCCATGCAGCATACTTCCAGGGGATGAAGGATATTTTAACAAGTGCCAGGTATAAGATGTAATCTCCAGAGGATGAACCCTTTCAACACAAAGGATCATAATTAATGATTCTCCGCGTCCGAAAGTTATAAGCAGAGACAACTGATTCCTTTTTTTCTCGAATCGTTTCCCCTTTACCTAAAGCCCTGATAATATCGCCGTGTTAGAAAGATAAATGGACGGTCGTCAGTGTTTTAAAGGCTTGGCACACACACAATTTATTGATTTTTGAATTTGATAAGAGACACCACAGAAGTTAAGTGCACGATGGAGGAGATGTGTGGCTGCGGTCACGACACGTTGTGATTTTGATTTATCATCAGTGTCACTTCTTTTTACATAAACATTTCGTATGCATCACGTTTCGTTTTGTTTTCCAACTCCTAGCAGTATGTTTTACAGACCGGCGTACACATTTACAACTCTTTTTTCACACGTTCAAAAAAACGGTGTTTAATGGCCGATTTAAACACTCTCACACACTGCCCATACAGGGTGTGTAATTTATGTTCGCAATAATTCGGGACCGCTTTTTTACGCGAAATAAACAAATTTACAAGTATGTCGGGCTTTTTTTCGGACGGGCGGAGGTGTGAAATATCGATTGTAAATGTCAGGAGTCGAGAGTCGTACGTCGCCGACCAACCCTTATAATGAATTACACGATTGACAGGTTGACAGCCTATAAAGAGGACTCGGGCTACAGGTGAGCACAAGTTTTTATTTGCTTATAAATTCTCGTTTAAAACAAGTCATCACGGACGACTTCGCCGCGGCATTAAATTCGATCGTAAAATTTTCAATTACGTGGGGTGATTTTTTTCGGAAATTGCATATTAATACTTGTGGCGGTATGAATCATTCCGACATATCCAATTATGGTAAAAATAATTTCAGTGCGAATTAATAGGTTAATCCTGATTATTTAGCACGTCATTTCTACCAATGTTCTTTTCTGTGCGTTCGTGCCATTTAGACTGAGTAAGCCTTACCTTATTGCGTTTTATTCACCTCCAACTGGGGTTTTTTCACTCTACTATAGTATGATACTATTGTTAGTTCACAATGAAAAGTTTTAAATCAATTCAAATATACCATTTCGCCGTGGCGAACATGTTGATGGTAGAGCCATTTATACAATATACCCCCTCCTTTTTTGAAGACACAAAGAAGCATTTATCTTCCAATCGAATATTTTGGCCAAAAAATCAAAATTTTGGAACAGCCGAAAATTTAAAATATTGTCCAAAAAATCAAAAATCCTGGTTTAAAAATAAAAATGCAGAAAATACAAGCAAAAGAAAAATAATTTGCCATTTTCAGCCCCAAAATTAATTCTTTTTAGCTTAAAATAAGTTCCAACATGAAATTCGAAAATAATAGCAAAAATAAAAATTTAAAAAAATTCGCACAATAAAATCAATAATTCAAATCAAATCAAATCAAATCAAATCAATTTATTACACTTTTTGCCACCCTAATACATATATAAATATCGTTAAAAGTATATAATTAACATATTAATACGTATTTGTGGATGTGTTTGTCAAAAATATAAAATTAAAATTAAAATATAGCCTTGAATATGGGTTAAATGGGTTATTCAAGTTGAGAAAATCTAAAATATGGGACAAAAATAAAAAATTAAGACCAAAAATGTAAAATTCGTACCCAAAAATCAAAGTGGTAGACCAAAACATAAAAATTTTTAACAAACGAACGAAAATTTAAGTCGAATTAAAGAAAATTTCAGCCAAAAGACCAAAAATCGAAACCAAAGTAATCGAAAATACAAAATAAAGGCAAAAAAAGTAAAAATCTACGATAGGGCCTAAAACGATGAAAATTTAGACAAAACATCGAAAACTAGCGTAAAGTTAAAAATTGCAGACAAAAAAAAAATCGAAAATTTTGGTCAAAATAAAGAAAAATAACAAAAAAAATCGAAAATACAGAAATCTAAAGTGTGGGTCAAAGAATCAAGAATCCTGATCTAAAAATAGAAAACGCAGACAAAAAATCGAAAACTTAGGTAGAAGTAAAATAATTTGCCACTTTCAGCCGCCAAAAATAAGTTTCTGACCAGAAATTCGAAAATAATCGCAGAAAATAAAAAAATCACTAAATAAAATCAATAATCCAAGTTAAAAAATCTAAAATGTAGGATAAAAAATATACCAAATATCTAAAATATGCGATAAAAAATTGAGACCAAGAATCTAAAATTCTGGCGTAAAATAAAAATAGTGGACCAAAGAAAGAAAAATTTTAACAGACAAATAAAAAATAAATAAAGAAAAATTTGGGGCAAGATCCACAATGTTGGTCAAAAAGTTTTAAATTTAGACAAAACATCTAAAACTCGGCCTTTAAAATAATAAATGCAGACTAAACGAAAAATCAAAAATTGGGGCCAAAAAATTGAAAATTTTAACAATAAAATCGAAAAGTTATGTCAAAATAAAGATAAATTTAAGTCAAAGATTTAAAAAATAACAAATTAACAAGTCGAAAATTTAGACAGTACATCGAAAACTTGGTTCTAAAGATAATAAATGCAGACTAAAAAATTAAATTTCAACAAACAAAACTCGAAAATACAGGAAAAAAATAAAATAAATCCCGCATATAAATGAATAATTCAGGTTATAGATATTTGAACCAAAATTATATCAAATTTTTTTAACTAGAATTAAAAATTCGGCCTGAAAAATCAAAAATGTGGACCGAAAAATCAAAATTTTTAACAATTAAATCGAAAATTGATGTCAAAATAAAGAATATTTAGGTCAACAGATCGAAAATTCAGTCCCGAAACAATCGAAAATATAGGTCAAAAAATTAAACAATTAAATCGGAAAATGTCAAAATAAAGGATATTTAGGTTAAAAGTTGAAATGTTTTGACTAAAAATATCGAAAATACAGGTCAAAAATTTAAGAACTAAAAATTTGTCGGGTCCAAATAGTCGAAAATTTTAACAATGAAGTCGAAAATGCAGTCTTAATAATAAAAAAATGTAGAATATTTTAGTAAGAAAATGGTTTAAATTAGTCTCAAAAATCACTCTATTGTTCAAAATAATTTTCCAATTTTTTTTTTTTAATAGGATTTTTTTTATTTTCGCTTTAATCGTTTAAAAAAGTGAAACTAATTTGAAAAATAATTAATATAAAACGATTAACTTTGTTGGGATCACCTTTTGTGCCGGCAGTTTCGACTACTTGATATTTAGTAGATACATTTTGAATAATTCAAATAAAACAATTTATTTGGTTAGTATGACTCTCAGTAGCGGCTCGTGGAACATGTTGATGGTACTTTTACAAGATGGGGAGGCCCTCGCCTTATTTTCCAAAGAAAAAAAGAACGATTAATCTTCAATCCAAGATTATTTTGAGTTGTAAAGTAAAGGTTCATAATTTCAAACAGCCGAACAAGCTGAAAATATGATTATGTATACTTTCGATTTATCGTTCGTTTGTCCCAGACATGCACTAAATCTATAACACCATTCTTCGTCCACGTAACCTCACTATCAAACAAAAAGAATTTTAAAAATTAATAAAAAATTCTTGCTGAAATCAAAACTGAGGGTAGTGCCATGGCTCCTTGGCTCTATATAACGAGTCGCCCCTGCCATTTCGGACTTGAACTCGAGCCGCCAGCAATATTAATAATCAAGATAATTTCATATTTATTTGAAGAGCATAACATTAAAGGTATAAACGCCAAAGTGGCGGAATCTATTGCCTGATTGTTGTACTAATCCCACCGAGTTTAGAATATTTATATTCCAACAGTAATTTCCGTTTTCCCATCATTTTCAAACTGCGCTGATGACACCTGAATGGTCGAAATCGGTCCGTGAACTGATGGGGTAACAATATATGAAGAATAGCATTAATTTTTTACTAATACAATTTTCGCGCGTAAACTGACAACACGCATTAACATTTTTTTTTAAATAGACCTCAAAATGGATTTTCACGTACTTTCTTTCATGCAAATAAGGTAAAAGAACGCAGGAAAGGTACTCTACGTATAAAACATAATTCTAACTTAAAGTAATCATAAAACATGCAATAATTGTCAACATGTTCTGCATAATGACTAAATTGATTTAATAACATCGTTCGTAAAGCCTTTAATAAACAACACATCTGGGCCCTTTTAAATTACACGCTGTTTAGATTCGCCTTAATTTATCGTGTCTTGGCCTCGGGGAACTGCCATCAATCCGACTTTATTGTTGCATTATTTATTATTAACACGTAACTAGGACGTTTTAATATCTGCCTGTACCCACATGTTCCTCGTCCAATGGAAAAGTTCGTAATTTATTCCCTTAAATATACGTGGCCAGCAATAAACGACACCATTGAATTAAATCGTGTAGGTGACGTAGATTTGTGATTGTTTGGATTATATAAAATTATAATACAATATCATTTTCCTTTGTGGCCGTTGTTCGAAGTTGTGGGTTATCTGGATGTGTTTATTGTGTTATATAATACACATGGAATTATTAATATAACTCAGGAACTAATTGTTGGGTACGTTTTTTTTTGTTCGGTTTGGGTCATTAAACTAGTTAATTAATGAATTAGTTAATTAATTTTTACTTTTAAAGTTTGGAGCACAAAAAAAAGTTTCTAATAATAAATAAAATGGTTTGGGTTATTAAACCAGTTACAAAAATTAATCTTTAGTTATAAGATTTGGAGCAAGAAAAAAGATTAAAATTCATGCAATGTAACATTGTTGCAGAATCTTGTAGGCTACTGACCTTGAATAACTACTATATTGATATTTAAGTCACAAACTTTATTATTATTAACACATTTATGGAGAAATAAAAATTCTTCGGATATAAATAACGATTTTATAGGTAACGTACTAAACAGTTGATATTAACAACACCCAATGGACATAAATACACGAGAACTTTTCCGGCATTGCAAAATATTGAGGATTAACATTCAATTGTCAATAATATTTACTGCTATTCCACTCGAGTGCCATACAACGGTTAGATTGTGGGTAGTTACATTGTATCTATGAGACGTTTATGAATATTGATGACTTAATAAGCAAATATATATATTTATTTAAAACTTATTCAGCGTATGCAAATTTCTCGGCGGACATATTTTTAATCAGCATTTTTTATCAAATGAAAACATTTTTATCTCGGATTGAGATAAAGACGTAATTGAAAGAGTAAAGAGGAAAGAGATGAGTCAGTGAAATTAAATACACACCGGCTGCATCAAGTGGTGGAAACAAACAGTCTGTGGAAAGGGTTGTTAGAAAATGTGATAATAATCGAGGTGGAGTAAAGAGGTCCGTGTTTACTAAAGGGGAGAGGTGTATACATAAACAAACACATTCAAGAGAGCAGCCATGAATGAGAACAATTGTTAAGCGCTCGAGAGAGGGACAGAGAGAAAAGAAAACACGCTGATGAGGATGATAGATAAATAATTATTATAATAAGGCTTTTAGGATCAGGACTATCTTGATTTCGTATCTTTTATAAAGTTTGTTTAATGTATTTATTTAAATGATTGTAATCAAAAGTAAATTTAATAAAAGGCCTTTTACTTTTATTTATACAACACTTCAATTTATTCGTTGACTATAGTTTCTGCAACTTAACTCATCATTACCAAAACCTAAGTAATTTAAACTACGAATTAACTAATATGTATAAAAAAAGTATGTAAGGTCAACCTTGTCAATAATTATTTTGCTATTAGCAATGAGCTAGAAGCCTCAATATTGTAGAAACGATCTTAAATTAATTATAGGATGGTCCATCCAACACTAACAAGGCGTTTTCAGGCGTTATATTTGGACTTACAAATATGAATTTTGAAAAATTTAATACACCCCATCTAAGCTTCAAAATGGCAGATTTTAAATTATCAAATTGTGTTTAGTTTAATGGTTATAATATTTATTGCTTGAATTTTATTTATAAGCAATATAATTGTATACTCCAAATGTAATCCAATTTCAACACTCCTAACGGCAAGCGATAATAAATGAACAAAACATTATTTTGTATATTACCAAAAGATACCAAAATTTCTGTTTGCGAAAAGTATTGTGATGAAAAAAAAAAATTTTAACGGAAATATCGGTTTTGATATTTTATTGAACGCATCATGCCTAATAAACTTTTTAATGTTTGCCTTGCAACTCTAATAACCATTTTTATTGCTTAATTGCGGATAATCATCTGCTTTTTGACGAAAAAAAATTCTGAAATCATCAATTACCAAAAGTCTTTCTAAAAATTTACTTCCAATTGAATAACGAACATTGCAATGATTTTCCGCGGATAGAGTACAATTTTAAATGTGCTATTCATGACATCTGCTGTGTATCATTTTTTGCTATACAAATGATATCGTGTGAGCCACAAAATTTTGTTTCAGAGTTGGCTGTGAAATAAATAAGGGATGTCGCATTATTACGTCATGAGACTAGATTACCTAATTGAATTAGATAAAAAAAAAATGAATTAATCTCAGACATGACTGCTATGTTTCTCTCTCTCAGGCATGGCCAACTCTAAAACAAAATTCTGTGGCTCACACCTTAAAAAATGCGGATATTTATCTCTTTTTACAGAATGATAAATTAGGACCTACCAACGCAGGAGTACCATCAGAAACTATTTAAAAATGAGGGAGTTGACAATGTTAAACAAAATTGTTAAACGCAGCAAAATATATTCTCATCTCGTACTTCCATGCAACGGTATTATTTTCAAAAGTTTTTTGCTCGAATAAATTTAGAATACCGTAAGGATAAATATTATTAGTTGGGCCATTTGACTCATCTAGTTGCAATGACAACGCAATAAATACATTTGTGAATGTCCAACAGTAATCTTATTCTTATCATAATATTTATTTATATATCTACTTTTAAGTTACTGTGTTATTGATGCGATTACTTTTTTTTGTATTTTGTTTCTGCAAATAAAGCAATTTATAATAATAATAATTATTATTAATCGATTATTAACATTGGAAATTAAATCTTCAATCCTTCAATGTTGGACATATTTTTGATTTTATTTTTAAAATCAGAAAATAAAGATTCCGCTGCAGCAATGAAATATTTCCGTTATTAACTCTCCATCACTTGTCTTTACTAGTAAATGGCACACTTTTAACGAAGCATTTGTTTACAAATTTCGTAAACATACTTTATTCAGCAGAAATTGTTTTTCTTAAATTTTTTTTAGAAAATCCTCGACATATCTTCCGTGCATGGGCGTCCGCTGAAATTTTTCCAGGGTACAAAACTTTCATACAGAAATTTCGAATAAATAACCGTCAAAAATGACAATTTAGAATTGTCAAAAATTCTGCATTTTTGCCACCGCAAACGGCACATAAAGAAATTTGCAGCTGTTATAAATTGTGGATTTTTACTATCAAAAAACGGCATTTTTTATATTAAAAAAAAGAAATTGACAATTTCGAATTATCAAAAATTCTGCATTTCTTCCACCTTAAACGGCACGATTCAATGGTAAATAAAGAAATTTGCAGCTGCCAGAAATTGTGTTTTTTTACTATCAAAGACGGCATTTTTTAAATTAAAAAAAAAAGAAAATTTCAACTGCTAAACATGACAATTTCGAACTGTCAAAAATCGCACTACTATCACAAATGGCACGTTAGCAGTAAAAAGGAAATTTTCAATGGCTGAAAACTATTCAGTACTGTTAACAATAGTTTCGACAATAAATAGAAAATTTTCAAATGCCAAAAATGTTTAATCGTCAAAATTTGAGCATTTCTACTATCACTATCGGCATTTTTCAATATTAAAAAACGGAAATTTCCAACGGCCAAAAGTAACAATTATTAATTGTCAAAAATTGTGCAATTCTACTGGCATTTCTGCCACCACAAACGGCACATAAAGAAATCAGCAGCAGTCAAAAATTGTGGATTTTTACTATCAAAAACGGCATTTTTTAATATTAAAAGAAAAAGAAAATTTTAACTGTTAAAAATGGCTATTTCGAATTGTCAAAAATTCTGCATTTCTGCCACCACAAACGGCACATAAAGAAATTAGCAACGGTCAAAAATTGTGGATTTTTACTATCAAACCTGGCATTTTTTTATATTAAGAAAAAGAAAATTTTAACTGTTAAAAATGGCAATTTCGAATTGTCAAAAATTCTGCATTTCTGCCACCACAAACGGCACGATTTAACGGTAAATAAAGAAATTTGCTGCCAAAAATTATGGGTTTTTACTATCAAAGACGGCATTTTTTGATATTAAAAAAACAAATAAATTTCAATTGCTAAAAATGACGATTTTGAACTGTAAAAATAGCACTACTATCACAAATGGCACTTAGCAGTAAAAAGGAAATTTTCAATTGCTGAAAATAACTAAACAATACTGTCAAAAATTTTCAACAATAAAAAGAAAAATTCCAATTGCCAAAAATGTTAGACTGTCAAAATTTGAGCATTTCTACTATAACTATCAGCATTATTCAATATTAAAAAAGGGAAATTTCCAACGGCCAAAAGTAACAATTACAAATTGTCAAAAATTGTGCAAGACTACCGTCAGAAACGGCATTTTTCAATAGTAAAAAGATACATTTTTAACCGTCAAAAATGACAATTTTGAATTGTCAAAAATTCTGCATTTCTGCCATCACAAACGGCATGATTCAGCGGTAAATAAGGAAATTAGCAGCTGCCGAAAATTGTGGAATTTTACTATCAAAAACAGCATTTTTTGATATTTAAAAAAAAGAAAATCTCAACTACTAAAAATGACTGTTAAACTGTTAAAAATCGCACATTTCTCTCATAACAAATGGTACTTTGGCAGTAAAAGGAAATTTTCAACTGCCAAAAATAACAATTTACAACTGTCAAAAGTTGTTAATTTCTACTAAAATGTACAGTAATAGTACAGCTAGATCGAATAAGAAATTAGTCAAAGCAGGTCATGAATAAAAAACCGCATGTATTTTCTTAGTTCCAAAATTTGAAAAAATCAATATACGCCAGCTTGACACTTGGCTCATGGCCAACTTTGACTAACTTTTATTCGACCGCACTGCATTATACGCGTCGGGTGGAACCGTGCCCGCTCGTCGTTGTACGTCAACTTTTTTTCGGATTACAAATTTAGTAACATACAAATTTAGTAAATAAAATATTACATTAATTTAATCAATTTATTTTCCAGGAGGGGGCAGCTGCTCCCCCCCCCCCCTTGCCCCCACCTGCGGACGCCCATGCTTCCATGCAACGATAGAAAATGTCGCTGAATGTTGCCTTCTTTCGGATTTACAACAAACGAATTGCATATTAAACTACAACATATTTCACCGATCATAATAAAATATGTTTCAACTTCTTTATGAAAAAGACACTTTTTTTGATTTTTTAGTGCACTGATGATTTCTCTGAAATTAAAACGAAATTTGAATCATTTTATTTAAGAAGTAATGTATTAATTTTTACTTTCAATTCTTAGCGTGGGTATCGTCAGACCTCGGCAGTGAAAATATATCTATTTACTACTGAGTACAGCTCATCTACTCAGTCGTGGCAGGTTAGGGTAAAGTTTGAGCAAAGTGAGAAAGCATTCGAAAAGAACGAGATAACATATCTCCGCGTGGCTCCACCGAGTCGAATATGAATCATCACTTCGTGACGATTTTGTGTCTATATTTACATTAGTTTTTGGCGCCCTCTTGAAATTTATTATGGTCACTGCCCAATCAGCCGCGACTCGGTAGACGCACTGTACGTATGTATTAGAGATGGGTCACCCATGTGTGAGACGATTCAAAGAGCCGACTAGTCAAGTGATTCATGTTGAAATAAGTGACTCATCACGTTTTTTCTGACTTTATTACTCCTTCCAAAGGGCCAAGAGTCGATTCATTTGAGTCTAATCACAAAAAAAGTCATTTCGCCCATTTCTAGTATGTATGCACTTAAAATATTGACTTGTAAATGCACTAAATGTTATGCATATTATGCGACACAGACTCCACAGAGGTTCTGCTGAGCGCTGGAAGGCCATAACTTTATTTTTATTTTTTTTTTCCACAAAATATCGCCTTTATCACTTCTCTGCACAGCCACTTAAAGCCGATTGATTTCCATATATTATAAAGTGACGACTCTTAAGTAGAAATAATTACAAATATATGAAAGTTTTACAGCTAATTGAAGGCCTCTGACTAAGCTGAGGCCACCGATCTCTTCTGTGACAAATGAAGTCATCAATCTGGGGTCCTTCTAACCCCGAGGCCAGGAAGTCTCATTGTAGATACTCCGCCTGATTTCTTTGAACTCAACTAAAACCAAAAATGAAGTCAAAATAAATTTAACATTATTTGAATTATTATCGTTGTATGTTTCTACATTTTAGAATGCTTGCTTGAAAATTAATTCCTTCTTCTTAATTCCTCAAGCGATGGAACCTTTCGTGGATTTTGACCTTTTTGAAAAGAAATCAAAATCCGTTAACAATATTAGTTCCTTTAAATTATTTTTTATGTGTATAATACACTCCTGGAGCCGGGTGCGTTCCGACTCGGTCTATATATTCTTTTTTCCTTATCACGTTCATTGTTTCTTTTCTTCCCTTTAGCCACCAGTTAAATTAATTAAATAGGATTTGCTTAACAGAAATATGAAAAGTTAATATAGAAAGAAGTAGAGCCATCCCAAAATGTAGTGACACCTTGGAGAAAGTATTCGGAGAGAACGCGATAAAAAAACTGAATTGAAGATGAATTATTACGATCGATTCTGTGGTGTCAATATTTAGATTATGTTCACTGAATAATTATGACTTTCCGTCATTCCCTCTCCTGAAGTTAAAGATGCGCAATGTGACACCAGATTTTAGGAAGGCTCTATAACTGATTGTTGGAGATACATTTTGAATTACTAAGGAGATTGAATTGAATAGAAATTATAATTTCTTATTGGCTAAGCTGTAATTTTCAGAATAATAATACTTTTTTCTTCACTAAGGAGCTTGAATTCAACCTCTTTAGTGAAGAAAGAAGTATTATTAATCTGAAAATTACAGCTGAACGAATACGTAATTGGATGCAAAGAACTTGTGTATCGTCCTTCCCGTGTACTGTACCGTCATAAATATTTCACATCGGAGTTGAAACGTGCAAGAGTTATTTAGAATTGTAAATTCGCTGAAAAAGCGAGCAATTACTCGGAGGTGCAATTTTGAGAGTTTTATAGCCGTCACTCTCTAGATATTGTGCGGAGAACGTGTAAGGACAGATGCGCTAGATGGTCTGGATGGCTCCTTATGACTGCCGGCATAACCTGCATTTGTCACTTTGATGTTGCCCAGGAAGTGTCGTGTTATGGCACCAATTTGTACGGCTCGTATAAATCCTTCCCTTTTTCTCTCCACTTCACATTTATTTGCATCTGGTTTGCCAACTTCATCATCTAGTTGCTCACCCATCCCTTATTCTTAATACCCGGTAATCAGATTTTCATGAGGTTATCGAAAGCTTCGAATCATTTGGGTGCATTGTGTTCGGCTTATTTTATTGCAAATTTATTCGCGGTTAAATAAAGATTTAAATTTCGCGCACGATAAGAAAGATCATGGCTTATGGGACTAAACAGTGATTCAGGCTTATTTTAAATACTCGATGAACATACATAAAGGTGCAAATGGCATATCAATGCATTTTAACGACCCACGTGCACGGTTTGCATAATAAAATCGCAATGCGGATGATATGATTCAGCATTTGGTCGTACTTAGTATTATGATTTAATGATGTAAAAATTAATTTTATTTGAAATACTAGCTGTAGGATTTTATCAATACGTTGCATTAATTTGATATTTAAAAAGGAAAATGTTTACTCTCTCCGGATGAAATACAGGAAAGAACTTTCATAATTTGATATTTTTTATCTCAGAATTATTATAGCGTGCTATATTTATGGTTACGGTCTTATTAAAGGATCAGGTAACGAAATGTAAATGCGTATCAATGTTTAAATCACTGTGTTAAAACAATAAGATTAAATGAATAGCCCCTCGAAATTGAATAACAAACGGGCGTATTACAATGCAACGATTGTTTCCACAAATAAAAAATGCAGTCTGTTTTTACAATTACGAGCAACATAGATCATTTTGGCGGCATAAAGCCGACTATTAGCATTTTGTTCGCGGAATAATGGAACTATCACAAAGTTATTTTTGTTGAAATAATGGAAACGAATAAGCGGATCCGATGGAACTGTTTCTCCCATTACGTCCCAACGTTTTCATTTACATAAATGAAAGACATGTCTTCTTCGCTTTGACACGAAATTACGCATGATCCTTCAAACGTGACGCACCAACCGTACAATTAATTCCGATTAATCAGTCAAAGTCATGAGCTGAGGATGTCTCGATTTGTCCAAATTGAACCTAGGAATGAAATAGTCCATCAATTCGGATAATTGAAGCATTGAAGAGGAGACGGTAAGTGAAGGTATTTGTGCAGGGAGCGTACCCAGTTAACGATGTAATAACGGGTTGACAAATTAAGGGAACGTTAAAATAATAGCTTATTTATTCCTCCTCGTTATGACTAAACGTAGTCATCGATTTGCCTTTAATAATAAACCGAGAAGCACGCTCGTTTCGTTTTCCTATCGGGTGAAATATTATATAAAGTGGAAAATTATTCGCACGCCCAATAAAATTAAAGGAGTTTTATTACGAAATGCAAATAAATTATTTAATACGCACATTTGTAATTTATTGCTGAGGGGACGTTTATATTAAAATGCCACTGTAATCTTGGAAATGTAATTAGTAGATAAAGTGGACACGCAAACAGCCCCAGCGCACGTACGGTCTCTAAAAATCGATCAATTCGCCAACGGTGCTTTCGTAATTTCGTGAAAACCGTTAAAATTATTACTGCTATAATTGACGAATGTTGTGCTATAGATCTATTCGGTAGATAATGGGGCCGTGAACACCGGATATAGAGAAGTTCTTCGGCCGTGAGCAACAGGAAGGGCGTAAAATTAAGCCAATAACCCCGAACGCTTTCATCGAATAACTGATGACAGGTACGAATTAAACTTGAACTAAAATTAAAACCAAAATATATATTATTTTACATTATGGAAATATGGAACAAATGAACAAATATTACAATCAATTGTGAAAGATTGTAAAATTTATGTAAATTTTTCACGTGATTCCGATTTCCGTTTAAAGATTTGAGATATTCTCAATTGCAAAACATAATATTTCTGTTACGCGGGCGAAAAAGCAATTGGCAAATGTGCGAATAATTCGGATCAACTTCAATTTATTCTCCTTAAAACATCAATCGGTCTTATTGGTCATTAAAGTTTACAATAATAAAGACCTTAATACCGAGCTAGGCTCATAATAAAAAAAAAATGGTGATGTGGCCATCATATTACTTGCTCCGATTTGATGGTTTAATAGTTATTTATATTTGAAGATTCATTCATTATTTTCAAATTAAATCATATTTTAAATCGAGCGTTTCACATGATCGATGGATAGTGATAACGTTTGAAACGTCAAAATTATGAAAGGTAAAAATGACAAATTATGTTACAAATTCTGATCATTTTTACCGTAAGTTTACTGAAAAACTAAAAAAAAAGTCCTGAAAAAGATTTCTAAAAATGGTCCCGATTAAAAAATCTCATAAAAGTCCTGAACAAGAAAGTCTCGAAAAGGATTTCTAAATATAGATCTAATTAAAAAGTCCTAAAAAATCCAATAAAAGTCCTGAACAAGAAAGTCTCCTAATAAAAAGTCCTGAAAAAGAGTCCCGACAAAAAATAGTCCTGATTTAAAAGTCCTAAAAAACCGAATAAAAGCCCTGAACAAGAAAGTCCTGTAAAAGATGTCTAAATATAGATCTAATTAAATAGTCCTAAAAAACCCAATAAAAGTCCTGAACAAGAAAGTCTCCTGATAAAAAGTCCCGAAAAAGAGTCCCGATAAAAAATATCTTGAAAAACAGGTCCTTCAAAAGGACCAGAAATAAAGTCCTGAAAGAATGTCCTAAAAAAGAGTTCTTACAAAAAAATGTCCTGAAAAAAAGTCCTGGAAAAACAGTTTTAAAAATAAAGTCTTGAAAAAAGGTTCCTGTTAGAAAGTTGTGAAAAAAGTCCTGAAAAAAGAACTGCAAAAAAAATCCTAAAAAATTAAGTCTTCATATACAACACCGGAAGTAAATGTCGTTTAAAAAATCCTGAAAGACGTCCCAAAAAAGTCTCTAAAGATGGTCCTAAAATAAGTCATGCCAAAGTCCTGAAGAATGTCTTGAAAAAGTCCCATAAATGAGTCCTGATAAAATATTCAGAAAAAATGTCGTGTAATAACAGTTTTGAAAAAGAATTATGGAGATAACATCGTAAAAGAATCCTAAAAAAACATTTCTGAAAAAAACCCTGTAAAAAGATCATTAAAAAAGACCTGAAAAAGTTCTGAAGAAATCGCAAAAAGAGTCTTGAAAAAAAAATCCGGAACAAGAAATCCTGAAAATTAATCCCATAAAAAATGTCCTGAATTATATGTAGTACTGAAAAAAGTCCCGTAAAGAAGGTTTGAAAAAAAATTCCCGAAAAAATAATACAGTCCCGAGCAAGAGGTTCTTAAGAAAGACTCGAAAAAGTCCCGAAAAAAAGTCCTGGAGGAACAGTCCTGGAAATAAAGTCTTGAAAACGAGTCCTGATAAAAGCCGTGAAAAAAAACTCCTGAAAAATAGTCTTCATACAAAATACCAGAAATAAATGTCCCGAAAAAGAGTCCTAAAAAAGCCTAAAATACATCCTGAAGAAGGTTGAGGAAAAACAGCCCTGATGAAATATCATAAAAAAATTGTGCTGTAAAAACAGTCCCTGAAAAAATGCCCTGAAAGTAACATCTATAAAAAATAAACAAAACAAAATCTGAAAAGAAAGCATTGTAAAAAGTCCTTAAAAGGATCTAAAGAAATTGTCCTGAAAAAGAAATTCCAAAGAGTCCTGCAAAAAAGCCTAAAATAAGTCCTTAACAAAATTCCTGAAATAAAAAGTTTAGAAAGTAGTCGTAAAAAAAGCTAAAAATATCTGAAAAAGTCCTTAAAAAGGTTCAAAAATGGTTATGAAAAGAAAAATTCTAAAAAATTCTGAATTTTTTTTTCTGAAAAAATCCCAAAAATAAGTTCTCAACAAAGAGTTGACAGTCCCGAGAAAAAATTCCTGAAAAAAATCCTGTTAATAAAATTTTGAAAAGTAATCCTAAAAATAAAGGTCCTGAAAGAAAAGTCCCAAAAAATAAGTCTTGAAAAAATTTCTTAAAATGTTCTGAAAAAGAATCCTCAAAGAAAGGTCTTTTAAAAATGTCCTAAAAAAGTTCTAAAAAATTTGTTCTGAAGTCCCAAAAAAGCTAAAAGAACAAAAAACTGTTTTTTTTATCAAAAGCTTTACAGTTTTTCGGATTCTCAAATAACACTTGTGTTCAAGTTTCATGGTCATTTCTGTATTAGTTTTTGAGATACAGCGCGCACAAACAGACTGTTATATAGAGAAAAAATGGTGATGTGTATCATTTATATTTACGCTTTCATGGTTTATTTTCAATTTAAATCATATTTTAAATGTGCATCGAACGTTTTGTAGACTCGGATGAAACTGACGTCAAAATTATGAAAGATGGAAAAATTATACTTCAAATTCTAAAACTCAGTTTACTCAAAAACTAAAGGTATTTCGAAAAAAACTTATTCTTTATAAGTTGTTCATTTTAGCATTCTCTATAATTATTATTATTAATTATAAACCAAAAATTAGAAAATAATATTTTTTTTTTCTCGAATAAAAATAATTTTATTAAAAATGTTTTCAAGCAAAAGGTGTTCATTTCTTTGTTGTCTTCAATGTTTGTTTAAATGTTTTTGTGATATTTTTCATATTTAAGAAAATATTGGCAAAAAACAAAAAACAGTTAAGGTAAACGCCCAGTTCTGATGCACGAAATTTTACCAAAAGCTTTTCAGTTCTTCAGATTATCAAGTAAGACGTATGTTCAAAGTTTCATATCAATTGCTCTATTAGTTTTTGAGATACAGCGCGCACAGGCAGACACACACACAATTTGTTTTTCCAGAAATTGTTGAAATGGCATCTAGGGACCCCAAAACGGATATTTCCGTAAAAAAAAATTGAAAAAAATCATGATCACAATATTTTCTCGTACTTCGTAACGGAGAAAGTAAAAATCTCGTTGCCCTCATGTCACAGATTTTTGTATTTTTTTCTTGTCATCAAGTAAATTATGAAAAACGATTTTTTTTTCAGAATTTTTGGATCAGAACTGAGGTCAGGAGGTCATTTTGAAATTTAAGGCAATTTAACAACATGGCGCCAACGGACAAGGTGGCAACTGCAACTTTGTTATTTATGAACTAATTTTGTTCATTTTGGTGGCATTTGAAAGACAAAAGTGAATTTTGGACGTTTACACGTAAGCTATACAAATGGAATGAGTCTGCATAGTAAAAAAAAATACATAAATTTAATAAAACGAAATATATGAATAATCATTGTTTCGTCTGTTGTAAGATATGTAAGTAATATAAATTAATTTGTTTTGCATGTTAATAACACCACATATGTTAATATTGAAGTGGTATTTTCTAAGAAAATGCTTTCCTTCCGGAACGTTGCTGAAGCGTTAAATATTTGTTCAATGACATGGGAGCAGAAGATCGGAGGATGGCTCCAAGAAGTCGGCAGAAAAAAATTACTCATACTCATAACTGTTTCATATTGTTTAAATAATCTACATGAGCATTGCATTATAATTTGTAATGGACAATTCTAAGGTGACCAACTTTTTCACAATGAAAAGGCGGACAGGAATAAATTGAAGAAATCGCAAATGTTTATTTTCAATTGATTGATGGTTGAGGCGTTAACTTCGTGATACATTTTGGAACTTGTGATATTAACAAAGAAACTGTTTTATTTAAAGTTTATTTTCAACTTACCACAAAGATTTTAAAAGTGAAAGTGTTTGTTCATGGTGATCGTTGCGACCGTTACTACGTGGTAATTCATTATAGAAACACTGAATAAAACACACTATGTTTTTTACCACAATTTATATAAATTGTGGCAAAAAAACATAGTAAGTGTTTGTATTGTTTTATTCAAGTTATTGGTAATGCGTGAAGGTTTTAAAAGTGAATGTTTTGTTTTATTCAAGCTGTTGGTACTGTGTCACCCTTTAATTAATTTTAACACTTGCATCACTTTTATTAATTAAAAAAATCAATTAAAACATAATTTATTTTGGAACTATCAAATGTAACAGAGAATTTGCAGCGTTGATTATTTATACGATGGAGTGTAACATCGCAGTCATTAAAAACAATCATTTATCAGGCGCAAAACATAAACAATTAGTTCATAATGAGCTATAATAGGCAATTTAAATTGCAGCAATTCGAGAATTACAGCGTAATTAAAGAGTACACCTACTAATGGTCACACAATTATTCCAGCAATAAAAGCGCCCAAACAGAAATATAAACACAATTAACCCTTCCCCATATTATCAACCAGATAAATCACAACAGTTATTAATAATTAACAAATGGTGCGCATATGTTACTATCATATATTAGAAATGGTGGTCCAGCACGGTGACATCCCCCTCCGTAAAATAAGTTTAATATTTTAAATGGTCGCGGGAAGGGGTCCCAAATCGTGTCTTGTCTATGAGTCATGTAATAGCTTTCTGGATTGGTGTTCGCCGTGCTAACAATGACTAATAGCAACCGATTTAACATCGTTTTATTCGTGGCAAGAACGTGTGGTGATAAATGAAGAACGCTTTAAAACACTCGAAACGCGCTTCAATTGATGCATGCGTTCCAATTAATCAAGGCCCGTTCAACAGTTGATTTTTCTTGTTTTTAATTGAGCTTCGCATGAGACTTAATCGATTTCATTAATTCTAACTGTGTTGATACACTATGTCTAAATGCATTCCCTATCGTAATTACAATTATAGGTACAAAGGTGTTTCTTATAGTTATTTTTTAACCATCACATGAGAGGAAGAATTTTTAAGATTAAATGAAATAAAAATTTGGACATACTTTTTGGATAACGATAAAAAAATAGTATACTGTTACTAAGTTGCTCCAGTTTGCAACGACATACTCGGTGTGTGTGTGTGCGAAGAAAAATATCAAATCCAAAAACAAATCATGTCGATGTGGGCAGTGAAATACGTGTTTATCAGAGACGGTTCGCGGGTTTTTTTCTGGTACGGCCGAGATAACAAGGGTGACAATACAGATAGGTAGGGTCAGTTGCAAAGACTGCTGGCTGCGTGACCGCACCTATCTGTATTACCACCTCTTGTTCCTCGGCCGTACCAGAAAAAAACCCGCGAACCGTCACAGGTGTTTATCCAAAATTCGTCCACGTATAGATCTGTGCAAAAGTCGCCAGACTTTAGTGTTGATCTAGAATATTCCTAGTTTACCCATGTTCAAACTGTTGTTTGTTAGTTAGACTGTTAGTACTAAGAAATGCGTGCTTCTTAATCTTCTGAATTTAATGTGTTCCTTCTTGTAATGTTTGTTTTTTTAATTGTGTTGTCTGTGTTACAAAATGCTTTAGGTGTATCCAGAGGAAAAAGGCTGAGATGTAGCGATAGCTCTTGAATCTTCGTAGTGTGGGCGATGAGAAAGATGCTACAAGAATCTACATGACGAAAGCCCATGCTGCACTACTTACTATAATGGAGAAAACACTGTTGTTTTCCCATAGACGCACCTTCGAATTTTCACCACGAGCCGCCGCTGTTGAGAGGATAGTCAAGGTTGAAGCTAAATATCTTCCCTAGTAAGTACACACTTTGTAAACAGAATCATTCTTAACTTAACAATATCCCTTAGTGTGAGAGGTAAGAATTAGTTTAAATGGGATTAATTACTCTTTCAGTATAGTTGCAGAAAATTCCAGGATCTAGCGGGGCAACTTGACTATTAATTGTAGCTTGAAAATTCCCGGTGTCCCGGTAGCCCAGTCCACGCCTGGCCATACACTAGAACAATTTTTGAGATGAGGCCGAAATATGGCATCAAAAAGTGAAAGTGCGATGATCACGAAAATCTTTAGCGTGAAGTTTGATGAACTCCAGTAGCTTGTAAGATTTATGTTGGATAATATAAGTGGTGAAAATTAAGTTTGAATTAAATGCGACGCCCAGGTCTTTTATATAACCTACCCGTGATAAGGGTTCCCCCATTTGCATTGTTCCGATGGGAGGGCAGAGAGGTCCGCTGCACGTAGGCCTCAAGGGGCCCTTTGTATGTCCTCTCATCTGAGTCCTGACTTCCTGGTGCAGTCCAGCCAACCCATGGCATTGGCGAACGCCAGGACTGCAATTAGAGGGACTCTTTGGATGTCTGCTGTTTGTAGACATCCTATTATGGATTGTCTTATTGAGGAGATAGCCGTATACTCCAGGAGTAGTGTTCATCAGTCTTCTCTTCAGCTTCACACCCTCTACAGATGGGACTTGGCCAGAGGCCCATTATGTTTAAGTGCATTCTTATGTTACAGTGTCTACGATCTTTCGTAGGTTCCCCCTGGACAGTTGTATGCAGTATCTGGCAGTTTTGGGGTGCATCGAGACTATTTCACCATCCTGCAGCCAGGCTTGTCGTTCCATCGATCTTGGTGATGTTTAGTCGATGTAAGGATATTATGTCTGACAGAGAGGGTGGCAGTCCAGGTTCCAGTGGGGTGTCTGGAAGCCTTTCTTAATAAGGGTTCCCCCATGAAAGAGTATTCATAGGTTACAATAGATACATGTCTGGAGAGAGTAATCACATTGCAATTTTTAAGATTAAGGGAAAGCTTGTTAACGCGGTATCAAAGGATTGCAATTTATTTTGAAGTAATATGGCATCCTCCAATGATAGAACTTAATAATAAACATTTCGCATTAAAAAAACAGCTTACTGCGTCATTAATAAAAAAGTTAAATAACAGGGGTCCTAGGTGGGATCCTTGAGGAACACCAGAAGACTGGACTGGACAAGACACATATTGACCTATTCGAACATTTTGAATTCTGCCAGGTAATTATGATGTTATCCAATGCAAAAGAATGCGATAACGCGCCTGTTTGTCCGACCCTAGGCCATGGAATCAGTGGCCAAAGATAGTGTATCTCAACGTGAGCGATATCACCTCCTGGTGGGCGATCGACGTCTGAATTGGGCGTCTATCTGACTATCCGTATTTGGGGGCGATGGTTATTTTGTAGGTGGCGAATACATTTTGAATACCAAAAAGATATGGCTCAAATCTCCTAAATTGATCAAGCTTATGTTTTTCGAAATTATTAAACTTTGCTTAAATAAAAAAACTTGCATATTTGTCAAGTTGCGTTGAATTTGCATGAAAGTTTTTAACACCAAAAAAAACAAAATTCGCTACATTGTAGAAATTAAACCATCAAAATTAAATAATTTATCAAAAATTTAATTTTGTCGATATTGAACTTTCGGATTTTGGCAATTTGCATTGTCTCTACATGAATATTCTTAGTACCATTTAAAACACAGTGAATGCTCTACTTTTTAACATATAAAATATCATAGTCCAAAAATGCAATTTAAAAAAATTAATAAAGTGTTTGTTGACGTTGAACTTGGAAATCCTTGACTCGACATGATTATCTCTTAAAATTTTTTTAAACACACCAAATTCGCTACATTTCGGCATTTAAATCATCAAAATAAAACACCGCGTTTGCAAATTAAACAATTTTTCTTAATTAAAAACTTGATTTTGTTGAAAATTTTGGATTTTAGCAATTTTCATTGTCTCTATATGAATTTATTTATTTAATACCAATTAACACACTCTAAAATCCTCTACTTTTTAACATACAAAATATCATAATCAAAACGTGCGGCAATTTAAAAAAAATCCAAAACGCGATTTTTTTCTTTCAACTTTGAAAAACCGAATTTTAGCAATTTTCATTGATTGGACATGAATATTTCCCAATACTTTTTTTCAAGCACACTAAATTCGTTACATTTTGACATTAAAATTTCCAAAATTAAATAACTCTTTATTTCGGAAAGTCTTTCAAAAATCAAAAACGCGATTTTGTTGAAGTTGGTCTTTTGTCAATTTTCGTACTTTGACATGAATATTTTTTTATACTTTCCTAAAACACACTAAATTTTCCACATGTTAGCATATGTATTAATCAAGAAATGCTTTTAACGCCTCGGCAATTTTTAAAAATCGAAAGCGCGAATTTGTTGCCTTTGAATTTAAAGTATTTTGGCAGTTTTTATTAACTCTATAAATATTTCTTAATATCTTTTAATAGTATATTGTACAACGAGCATTTAATGATGGCTATTAACCATTATATGCGAGTTGTACAATATACTTTGTTCACGAAAATTAAAATCAAAATCAAAATCAAAATAAAAAAAATAAAAACAAAATCAAAATTAAAATCGAAATTAAAGTTGTAATTACAATTACAATTTAAAAAAATCAGTATTAAATAGGGTTAACAAAATATTATCATAAATCGTGTTCTGTGAATCAAAGCGCGAATTAGCGTGTTTAATAACCATATTAAAGACGCAAATGCGTGTTTAAGAAATTGAGTGATATATGTACCCCATTAAAGCTGCGAGTAGAATTAAATAATGCGCTCGCACATTATAACATTTTCGTAAACAAAATACAATAAATTATTTACATTTTAACACATAAATCTACATAATCAAAAACACGTTCAATACCTCAGCATTTTTTTTTTTAATCAAAACCGCGAATTTTTTACTGTGAACTTGGATTTTATCAATTGTCGTTGATGTGACATGAATATTTCTTAATATTTTTTTTAACACATCAATAATCTATTGAAAGCACACCAAATTCCCTGAATTTTGGCAGTCAAATCATCAAAATCAAATAAAGACTTTGATTGCCCTTACAAACCAAGCAAGTAACCGTTAGGATAGAAAAACAATTAGGGCGACATCTATCGTCGAAAATGTTACAACGTTCTGAAATAATTTATGTATACATCCGCGATAGATGCCGCCCTATTTTTTTGATTTGATTGGTTTACAACGGCAAAGTCAAATTCTGTTTCTCCATCAACGACGACCGTACTGTATTGATGCGAGACTAATATAAGTCGAAACCGGTCCCCAGTTGTTGTCGACGGTGAAATATAATTACATAAATGATTATGTAAGAAAGAAATATATTAAATATAATGAATTTATCAATAATTGTCAGCTACAAAACTATTTTTCTCATCTTATTAAATAATGTAAACATTGTTAAATCGTTTTTGATTGAGAAAGTTGTCCATTATTCGGCCGAATCATTTTCTCCACGGGTGACGTCCAATCAAATGATGGCAATTTAATTGCCCAAGAGGTGACGTCCAATCAAATGATTGCAGTTTCAACTGCCGCAATTTCCAAATAGAAAAATTATTCGTTATAATTTAATACAAACAGAAAAATCTTTAGGTAATTATTTAATATGATGCGAAAAAGTATAGTATTAATTATTAATAAGTTTATTACTGAGGTGAACATTTATTTTTTCTCCGAACGCGAGAAATTAAATATCAATTAAAAATGGTTAATGGTTGCCTACCATTATACACGCGCAATGTCATTGCAATCAAATTTTAAACGAGGAAAAGTTATGGTAGCTCTGTGTCTTATGTCAAATATAAAGTGACGATTCCATAAATACTTTTAGTGCAGCAATAAAGTTAGACTTTAGCGTCATGTGTTCAGCGATAAAATATTAAAGTTTACTGCCTGAAGAAAATTTTATAACTTTGCCCTATGGCATTTTTAAGACGATTTTGAAATACATTTAACATTTTTTTCAACATTCAAATTTTTTTTTATATTTTGTATTTCGAATTTTGATCATTTTCGTTGACTTGAAATGTATTTTTCTTAATATTTTTTAAAATAAACTATATTCTCTTCAATTTAGCATATGAATCATGATAATCAAAAACCCGCTCAACAACTTGGCAATTTTTAAAAATCAGAAACGGAATTTTGTTGCTCTTTGAAACTTCCGATTTTGACAATTGTACTTGACACAAAATTTATTACATATCAATATATAAATCATTAAAATTAAAAAGCACGGTCAACAACTCGGGAAATTTAAGAAATTGAAAACGTGATTTTGTTGCCTTTGGACGTGGAAAACTTAAAATATCGTCAAATTGCCCTGATTTAAGATACAATTTTTTTATTACCTTTATTAAATATCTAAATACATTTGTAAATTTAATATAACTATTATCATTTCATATTTATAGACCAAAATTTCAATTATTACGAGAAAGTACGAGAAAGTATTGTGATCGCGATTTTTTTTTCAAAATTTTTTTTTACGGAAATATCCGTTTTGGGGTCCCTAATTGATATGAAACTTTCAACATAAGTCTTATTTGATAATCTGAAGAACTGAAACGCTTTTGGTACAATTTCGTACACCGGAAGTGGGTGTTTACCTTAACCGTTTTTTTGTTTTTTGCCTATATCTTCTTTAATATGAAAAATATCACAAAAACATTTAAACAAATATTGAAGACAACAAATAAATGAACATCTTTTGTTTGAAAATATTTTTCATAAAATCATTGTTATTCGAGAAAAAAAAATATTAATTTTGTTTTCATTTTTGGTTTATAATTTTGAAACGATAATACTTACAGCAAATTTATGTTAATAATAATTGTAGAGAATGCTAAAATGAACAACTTATAAACAATAAGTTTTTATTGAAATCTCTTCAGTTTTTGAGTAAACTGAGTTTTTGAATTTGAAGTATATTTTTTCCATCTTTCATAATTTTGGCGTTTTAAACGTCAGTTTTATCCGAGTTTACACAACGTTCGATGTACATTTAAAATATGATTTCAATTGGAAATAAACCATAAAAAAGTAAATATAAATGATACCAACAAGTCGGAGAAAGTAACATGATGGCCACATCACCATTTTTTTTAAATTTTTAAACAAAAGATGTTCATTTTTCTTGAGAGGCAAAACATATATTGAGACACTTTTACAAATGAACTCAACAGGCAATTGACCATTGATCTTTCAGCCTAGTATAATAACAAATAATAATAATAATACATAAAAAATTTGGAAATAATTTCTTGATTTTCTTCAAAGTTTGTTTTTGTAATATTTTTCATATTTAAAAATTATCGAAAAAAAAACAAATAACTGTTTCTTTAGATTGCCAAATAAGACATTATCAAGTTTTCATGTTGATTCCTTTATTAGTTTTTTAAATTCAGTGCGCACGGACCGACAGACACACAGGTACATACACACACACAGACACACAATGCACACAGCCACGAAATTTTCTTCTCCAGAAATCGTTGAAATCGCCTCAATGGACCCCAAAACGGATATTTCTGTATTTTTTTTTTAATCACAATACTTTTCCGTATTTCGTAATTGATAAATTAAAAATATGCATGATTGAATCAACACAAACAACATTTCTTAATGTAGTTACATTCGCGCCCCTTTTAAAATATGTAACGGCGAATATAATATTTAGAGAACAATTTCGGGCGCGCATCCAGCAATGCCATTCAACATTAATTCTACATGTGTCAATCACACTTCAGAATCCCATCTGAATTATTAATAGAAAGTATAATCGGCTAATTAACGGCCCATTAATTAGATTTAAAATTCAATTGCTTGTATACAATCCGGCCGGGTTCATTATGCACAAAAATATGGCCTCATAATTTATTATAATTATGGCTTATTCTCGCGCATTGTTTATGAATGAAATTTTAATGAAGGTGATGAATGCGTCCAAACTGGTAGCGTATGTTGGGTGAATCAATATTTAAAATACCGTTGATTAAAATTATAAATGTTGGGTATTTTCATTATGGGATTCAGATAAATGTGCCCACGTGATGAGAGCACAGTGGTACCATTGTATGTGATCCAGAAAGACCTGATTGTATCAGTTGACTGATTGCGGATGAAACAAATAATCCACGCTGAGATGGAGGTAGGTGTGCCTCTTGTAATACAATGTTGTTGTAAGTGTGAACCACCATTTGTTTAAATCACCCAACTTGTTAAATAAATTAGGAAATAACAACGGTTCACTGTCTTATACAAAAAATTGATCGAGACAATACTGTAGGTCGTAATTCTTCCTACATACACTTTGATTATTATTTCTTTAGCGTTTAATCCCTACATACATATATTCAAGTATTAAGTAGTATTAAAACGTGTTCCTTCAATATTTATTAATATTAATAGTTAGTTACCAAAACTTTATTAAATCTTGGTTCAATGTAAAAGGCAATTAACAAATGTCTTTCGGCCCTAATATTAATATTTTTTTAATATTCAGCAAGAGATAGAAAAAAAACAAATTTTACCCAACGCAGTTTATTCCTAAAATACCATTCAATGCGTCAATAGCGATCTTTTTTTAATATAATTAGGACCATCGTAGTGCACTTATACTATTTAAACGCAATTTCAATTAAAAACACCCTCAATTATACAATTTTTCTATAACCCTCCATCAAATTACGCGATGTTCGGCGCTTCCAATTAAATCCTTTGACGGGTTCCACGGCACTCTTTTATATTAAGCTCTTAATTGTAACTGCCCGTAATTAGTATATATGTGACAAAATTATGGCGTTTAATTGCTTAATTTGTACATAAAATTGATGTTTCTATTATGAGGACTAATTGCCGATCAAATTGGGCCGTTTTTTTTATGGGTCTGTAAAACGTCATAATTCACAATTAAGAACACGTTAATAATGGGTTATTAATGAAATCATGCATTCAAATCAGTAAATTAATATGAGAATATAATTGTTATAAATAAAACAGAACTGTATGACACGGTCGATGGCAGTTTCAATAAAATGTGTTTATTATTATTGTTATTATTACTGTATGACATTATTGTTCTACTTTAATTAACAAGGACAAAACGTGTGGAATTATTGACTTGTATATCCATGTGTTATAGGTAAATTATATCGATTTACATTATACGGGATATAATAAAACCGCAAGCTCGATGTATAATCAATAAGAAACATATGCGAAGAGGGCGTATCTTAAAGAAGTGAATTCTGTAAATGTGTATGCAATACAGGTTTCCAAAATAAATATAAATGAAACGAGAACACGAATGGCGTACCCGGTGGTAACGAGATCCCACTTAAGATGGCGTTGAAGTCGGACTAACGCAAATTACACATAATTACAATATGTCCCGGTGGACAGCGTTGGTCATTGGCGGTTCCCTCTCCGCACGCAGCAATAAATAAATAAGAACCACTCACGTAATACTTCCAAATGGTTCGGTGTGGTCGCATGCTAATGCGCATTGAGATAGGACCTCTTCTGCGAGTTTCCATTTGTCAAGGTAAGACAATGACCAGGTACCGAGCACAAAAAAAAACTTAATGCAAGCACAAAAAATAAATAAAACAACCTGAGCGCCCTCGAGGCGCACGACTTTTTTGCGTGAATATATATTCAGTACACGATTGTGTATTGAACTGTTGTAATAACTACTGTAGGGAATGTCTGGTTTTATACGGACGTGTTGAGGAACACGAGTACAAACAGCGGTTGGTCGTCAAGTCGTTACTAATTAAAAAAATTTGAGAACTTAATTTGTGTTGAACCGACCAGCAACTACCAACGTATCCTTCGTTTTGTGTTTGATATTACTACAGCTGTACTCTAAAAATGATCCCCTTGTCATTCTAATAGCTGCGTGGTTTTAGAAATAGATTTTCTACGCGGGAGGATGCAGTCAGCCCACGTAAGGGTTTTGTGTGAAGATTAATAAACGCAACACACTTTTAGAAAATACAAAAAGTTTTATTAAATATATTTGTATTATTAATTATGAATCTAATAAATATTATTTTTGTAGGTCAACTAATTGAAGAAGTGTTGTTTCAAACTCCTCCTTGTGACATCCTACATGGTAAATATTGCCGATTTTAGGTAATCACCCTGTAAAGTCAATCGCGCAATTCAACGGGTGCGCAAATCTTTTGGCTATCGGCCCACATTTTGACTGAGAATGCAATTCATGAGTCACGAGGTATATTTTTGAGTTAATTTTATTGGGTGAAATGGTAAAACAAAAACGAACAAGAGGCTATAAAATCGACGATAGACAGTATCACCACATGTTACTCCTAAATTGTTATTTTAATGTAAAAATAATAAACGTCAAAACTGATTATGTATTTGTGAGTTAAGTGAAGTTGCGTAATTAAATAATTAAACACACTCGTGTCATAAATAAACGAGTGAAGTAAGGAATTTAACTGTGTTTAATTATTTAGTCAAAACTGATATTTACTTTATATCTTTAAGTTAAAGCCATTAGAAAATGTTCATCGGCTTTAACTCGGTGCTATCACCGATGATAATCATAGCATTTGTTGTATTACGGCTGATAATTCAACTCATGTATAAAAAGGTGCATTAAAACGGCGGACAAACAAATTTGCAAGTGGTTAAAAATTTATTTACCTTCACCATGACGACGATCTCTACATTAACAATTTTAGTAAACAGGTAACTTTTATTTTTCACCCTATGCTTATATTTTTTTAAAATAATGTATCTTCACTGATTCCATAATATTTTGTAATTATTATAATGCTTAATGCGATGTTTCACTTATGTATGCATCTGTATTTAATTTAATTTTAATTTTATTTGTTAATTCTATTGCTATTATATTACCCTGTTAATGGATTTTGATGTCTGTTGGAAAATAAATATTATTATTATTATTATTATTATTATTATTATTATTATTATTCAGTTGAACAGGGGCAATTCGTATCATTGAAATACAATTGAAATCCGTTTCGGACACGCTTCCACGTGAAATTTTTGTCACGATATTTATTACGATCCATGTATCAGTTTTCAGTTAAGTAGGTATTGTCCTTTCACCTTTTAGTTACGAGCATTTGCAATTAAAGCCGAAGAGAGCATTTCGTACTTCGGCCGCGAGATGTCGCAAGCGTACGGTAGCGCTGCCACGATACGTGAACTGTAGAATTGGATTGCATTTAATATCCATCTTCTTCTATCATGTTCTAATAGTTTGAAATAAGCATTTATAAATTAGTGTATTTGGCGTCTTCTCTTGTATGTGCGTGGGAAATAAGTGCACCGGTCATGAAACGATCGGCCGTTATTGGTCTCCTAACTTCATGCCGCTTGTGTGTGAGAGGTTATAACCTATAATATAATATAAGAAACGCCAGAAGTGTATGGAATGTATACTAAATGTAAGTAATAATATATAAAGGAAAAAAATTAAACACTTGAAATTCGTGAAATTTCGACCATTTTCAAACCGCCATAACTCGGCTCATTTACAATATATTTTGATGAATCTTTGAGGGCGAGAAACTTTGAAGTGTCTTCTTTAAAGTCATGCATGCGAACTTAAGCGTTACCCCTTCTACCTTCTCTAGCGCCCCTGTGAATTTTTTTTTCTGGAAACCATGTCCAACTTTGACAATGTCGACGGAGTTGAAAACATTTTGTCGACTCGATCCACCATAAAGGCATTAAAATTTGATAAATTCCCTATGCGGGACTCAAAGAACGAAGTTCCTACGACGATTTGGCACCAAGTTTGGATGTTTGAAAAAAAAGTGCATTTTGAGGTTTTTCGCACATTTTATTTTTCACAAATTTGATGAATATTTCGGGAAAAAACCCATTTTGGCTCTACTTTAAGGGGGTAAACTTAGATTGGAATGATCCCTTTTCGAACCCTTTCATCCCCGAATAAAAAAAATAGGTTTTTAGGCAAAAAAACGGACTACTTTGGCAACGTGTACCGAGTTAGAAAAAATGTATAGACTCGATACACCAAAAGGGCATTGAAATGTGATCAATTACCTGCGCATAACTCAAAAAACTAAGTTCCTACGGCGATTTGGCACAAAGTTGTGGGTGTTTGAAAAAAGTGCATTTTGTGGTCTTTTTATTGTTTCGTTTGGAGGGGCGTAGAGCTCTCTATTTGAGAGAACCCTCTCCAATTTTTGCTCACATTTTGCTTTCGAATTCTCAAAAGATTGTCGAAATCGGTTGGATAGAAGCCGAGTTGTGGCCATTTGAAAATTACCTAAATTTTTACAAATCTCAAGTGTTTCATTTTTTCCGTCAGCGTAATTTGTTTGTTTTTATTTGACAAATGGAAAAATGGACGAATGGTGGTGAGTCAGGCCCACATTTTTTTTCCTAACCTACCGAGATCATCGAAGTTTTTTGACCGAAAATAAAGTTTTTTGTTAATGGAGTTCTAAGGTACAAAATGCGATTTTCATGATTCCGCGCAAACAATGAATCTTCGTGCATACCTCAAAGAACATGCAAACAAAATTTCATTCGTGAAAACGAAAACAATTCCGTCGAAAAACTTCGGACTCGGACGAGCCAAAAAAAAACCAAAAAATTCGCTTTTTTCAAACACCCTTAACTTTGTTCCAAATGGTTGTAGGAACTTCGTTATTTGAGTCCTGCGTAGATAATTGAACACATCAATGTCCTTTTGATAGATCGAGTCGACACATTTTTTCCAACTCGGTTTTTTTGCCCAAAAACGTTTTTTTTTTTGTTCGGGGGTTGAAGGGTCCGAAAGGGATCATTCCAATCTGACTTTAACCCCTTAAAGTAGAGCCAAAATGTGATTTTTTTCCCGAAAGAATCATCAAATTTGTTTGAAAAGTCACTGAGTTATGTGCGAAAAACCTCAAAATGCACTTTTTCTTCAAACACCCATAACTTGGTGCTAAATCGTCTTAGGAATTTCGTTCTCTGAGTTCTGCATAGGGAATTCATCAAGTTTGAATGCCTTTATGGTGGATCGAGTCAACATTTTTTTTTCAATTCCGTAGACGTCGTCAAAGTTGGACATGGCTTAAAAAAAAAAACTTCTTTTTCACAGGGGCGCTAGAGAGGGGCGAAAGGGGTAACGCTTACGTTCGCATGCATGACTTTAAAGAAGACACTTCAAAGCTTCTCGCCCCCAAAGATTCATCAAAATTGATTGAAAATACGCCGAGTTATGGCGGTTTGAAAGAGGTCGAAATTTTACGAAATTCAAGTATTTCATTTTTTTTTCCACCAGTGCATATTTATACAAAACAATAATTATAAATATCATTTTAACGGCTATATCCCAGTATTTGTACCACTCGCAATCACGCAGACGCGAATTTTGCGATTCCCGTGATACTCAACCATTTTCATTTTACCCACACACGATTTTGGCGATTGGTGCTACTTTTAATTAAAATAAATTGCTAATTCGTTAACCCTTTCAGCCCTGGTGGTGGCAAATGCCACCGCAACATTTACATGTCTCTACTTACTATGACAATCCATATTTTTGCTGTTTAACACTAGATGTCACTTCAACAAAGCCTCACTAATTAATTCCTATATTAATTAATCAAATCAGTTCAAATTTGGTATTTATGGTCTTAAAAAGCTCCCCATCAATAATAATTAACAAAAAAATATTTTTTTTTTAATTTAAAAATCCAGGGCTGAACGGGTTAAATTATCTTAACAAATATCACTCGCGGTTATAATTTCGGCAGGATAAATTTTATTTTAAGCATTCGTTATTTAATAGCAAATTTCTTGAATGAATTGAGATGGATAAATCCAGGAGCGCTTTAGCTCGAAATTTGTGTCGATTCAATGGCTCGTGCAAACAAATAAAATTTATCCGGCCAAATTCTAACCTCTTGTGGTATTACCTCCGAAAATTTGAATGCGGACCGTAGTGCAGTGACTATAAAATAGTTTCAAATAGATCGAGTAAACTTAAACCATTTTGGCAGAATAAGTTCTGTACTGAATCTGCATGAAATTAACAGGGTGCAATGTTTTCAAATTTATTAGAATTAAAAAAATTAGTTATAACGTAGCCTTTTCTGTCGGTGACTGCATAAATTTGCGCCTTAAATGAATTAATAACGTGTTATTCGGTTGATGTTTAGTTAATGAGTTGTTGGCTGAACCCAACGTGCAGACCTATGAAAAAACGTGTCGTGCGTAGGGGCAATAAATTTTCCCTAATAATAAAGTCGTTGAAAAAATCACTCGGCTTTCCAGGCTTTCATCTGATACGCGAAACCGGTATTTAGTATGCAAAATCAGGTTTTCAGCGTAATTTATTGTTTTTCTTATATTAAATTAAAGTTAACTATAAAGTAATGCGAGGCTGAAATGGTAATTTTCATGCAATAAATAATACGGCGGCATGAGGTTGGATGGAAAAGAAAGTAAATAAGAATTACGTAAATGCATTAACAATAACAATAACTTATTGTGAAAAGTAGATTCAAAGCAAAACTGTTCTACCAGAATAAGTCGCGGTATTCAAACTAAATTTCTTTAAATTGGATCGAACCTATTTTTTTTTCACAAGGTAATATTATTGCAATATTATCTACTTATCATTAATTTACATTTTTATATGGAATAAACTCAAAACTAACTGGTCGCCTTAAGTTTGGTTTACTAGTGTACAGTTAGTAACACAACGCAACCAACACGTCCATAAGAAATATATTGACGAACTTAACAAAGTGTAACTCCGTTATTTACAAAAATTGCTTTGTTTCAATTGATGTATAAAATGCATTCGTCTGTGGATTAGCGCGGTTTCGGTGAGACACCCTGTATACATTAAGACGAAAAAATGAACCGTTTTGGCACTTTTTTTCACGCTTCCAGAAGGCTTCAGAACACATACTTTATGAACGCAAATTAATGAAAAAAATGGACATTTTTTAACGGACGTAGAAAAAATTTATTTTTTTTGCAAAAAATGTCTCAACTTTAAATTATTCACTATCGCATGTCTTTCCTGATCGATATCCACCCATCTGAGGAATCAGAAACTGATAAATTCAATTATGAAATTTGAATATTGTTAGTACTGTTTGTCAGTTTTTATATCGGTTTTCAAAAACTGGATGTGACCAGATCAGATGCAATTAAAAGCATCACCTGTAGGTCTGCATACATATTTACCCGGAATATTTTCAAGTGTAACATTTTCCGAATTTTCGGCAGTCCTTATTTCAGCGCTCTTGGCCCTCTTCAGACCAATAGGAACCACGTGATGCTGAAAATTTGAAAACTGTGTTTCACAATCTTGTGTACAGTTGGATTTGTTTCGTATCAGAAAGACAGATTTGCGTAGAGGCTATTAGTACTTCGGAAAAGACAATGGTAACTTATGAGTGAGTCGACTCAAAGAGTCAATTATTAGAAGTGAGTCGCGGAGTCAAGTGACTCCCATTTAAATCAAGTCAATTATTCAATTTCAAGTCATTTTTTTTTCTTGCTCTACAAAATTTTTTTGGGTATAAATTTCCTTTTTTGAAAAAGTGGTGACTTTTTTTGTGACTTTTCATTTCGAAATTAGTCAACTCTTTGAAATTATTACTTGACTCTTTCAAATTATTGGTCGACTCTTTGAAATTATCAATCAACTTTTTACTTTCTCCGTTACGAAGTACGAGAAAGTATTGTCATCGTGAAAAAAAATTCAAATTTTTTTTTTACGGAAATATCCGTTTTGGGATCCCTATACGTAATTTCAACAATTTTTGGAAAAAAAAAGTTGTGTCTATGTGTGTGTATGTCTGTATGTGTCTGTGCGCCCTGTATCTCATAAAGTAATATAGCAATCGATATGAAACTTCAAGCAAAAGTCTTATTTGATAATCCGAAGATCTGAAAAGCTTTTGAAAAAATTCCGCAGACCGGAATTGGGTGTTTACCATAATTGTTTTTTGTTTGTTGTTTCTAACGATCTCTTAGATAACACAAAAACATCCAAACAAATATTGGAGACAATCAAAAAATTAACATATTTTGTTTGAAAATATTTTTCATAAAATTATTATTATTCGAGAAAAAAACTTTTAAAACTATTTTTTTTCGGCTTTATAATTATGAAACGATAATAGTTACATTAAATTTAAATTAATAGTAATTTTAGAGAATACCAAAACAACTTATAAAGAATAAATAAGAATAAGTTTTTTTTCGAAATCTCTTTAGTTTTTGAGTAAACTGACTATTAGAATTTAAAGTGTAATTGTCATTTTCATCTTTCATAATTTTGACGTTTTAAACGTCAGTTTCATCTGATTCTACAAAATGCTCGATGTACATTTAACACATGATTTAAGTTGAAAATAAGCCATGAAAGTGTAAATATAAATAACTATTATTAATTATACCATCAAATCGGAGAAAGTAACATGATGCGCACATCACATTTTTTTATTATTATGAGTGGACTCTTTCACTTTCACATGAGCCGACTCCCAGAATCAATCCTTTTCGGTCGACTCTTTTCTCTGAGGCAGCTTACAAAAATTTCGAGGAAACTGAATATTATAACATGAAACCAAATGAGAGTTTTATATTATACAGGGTGTTTTAGAGCTCTGGGAACGGTCAATCACGTGCTTATTTTTCAAAATTTCTAAAAATGTTTTATACAAAAGTTGTGCAGAATAGTGAGCTGCACGCCCTAAAAATATTTAAATTTATACAGGGTGTCTCATAACAAAGTTACAAACCAAACTTAGGTTTTTTTAAATGGAACACCCTATATTTTTTGTCATTTTTGAATTATATGGAGCAAATAAAGGTGAGTTACATCAATACTCCCTATACCTATTGTTTGCCGTTTTCGAAATATTTGAAGATTTGTTGAAATGCATGGTCTGGATGAAATTTTATTCTTGCCCCAGTGATTGACGTTGAACGATTAAAATCATTTCTATTATTTGGTTGAAGGTTCGAACTATAAAGCCAATCATGATTTCATACAAAAAATTATACTGGGTGATAAAAAAAATGCTGTAGAAAAACCGAACATTTAAAGTTAAATAACTTCGTTTTTTCAAATGGCACACCCTGTATTCAGTAACGTATTCTTAAGTAGAATCCAATTATCTTTCAGATTGTATAAGGATTCCCTGTTCCTAATCTCAATAGTTTTCTTGTATTCGGCGATTATCACATCAGGAATAATTATTATAATCTGAAAGATAATTGGATTCTACTTGAGAATACGTTACTAAATACAGGGTGTGCCATTTGAAAAAAACGAAGTTATTCAACTTTATAAGTTGGATTTTTCTACCGCATTTTTTTTATCACCCAGAATAATTTTTTGTATGAAATCATGGTTGGTTCTATAGTTCGAATCTTCAACCAAATAATAGAAATGATTTTAATCGTTCAACGTCAATCAAAAATAAAAATAAAATTTCACCCAGACCATGCATTTCAACAAATCTTCAAATATTTCGAAAACGGCAAACAATAGGTATAGGGAGTATTAAAGTAACTCACCTTTATTTGCTCCATATAATTCAAAAATGACAAAAAATGCAGGGTGTTCCATTTAAAAAAAAACACAAGTTCGGTCTGTAACTTTGTTATGAGACACCCTGTATAAATTTAAATATTTTTAGGGCGTGCAGCTCACTATTATACACAAGTTTTGTATAAAACATTTTTCGAAATTTTGAAAAATAAGCACGTGATTGACCGTTCCCAGAGCTCTGAAACACCCTGTATATACCCACAATTGTAAAATAAACGCATAAGTTCCTGTCTCACCTAATTACCGCAGTACAAAATATTAAATTTTGTAAAATCTTTGAGTTATTGATGGAAGTAGTGACAGTTCAAATTTTCGTGCTGATACTGTGAAAGATTCTGCAGGAATATAACTAGATTTTCTCGCGTACTCTATCTTGTAACAAAAAAGGTCACGTTCAACTTAATATCTTTTCAGAACAACTTCACCGGGGGTCAAAGACCTTCTACTTTTACTACGTTTCATTGATTTATATGCTGTTTTAAAGAGACCGCCAAAAAAATAATTGTCATCGACTTCAAACTTTCCAAAGTGATTTAGAATATATTCGAGAATGTGCAAAAAGCTGAATTGTAGGATACAGCCCACCCACAAAATCAAATATTATCGTCTTAAAACTTTCAGAAATGACTTAATACATTCAAGAATGTGCCCTCGAGAAAAGCTGAATTGTAGGATTCGACCCATCCACCACCTGAATTTTAGGATGCAGCCCACCCACCAAAAAAATAATTGTAGTTAACTTGAAACTTTCCAAAATAGCTTGCAATACATTCATGAACGCGCTGTCTTGAAAATCTGCAATTATCATCGCCTTAAAACATTCCAAAATGACTTCAAATACATTCAAGAATGTTCTTTCGTAAAAAACTGTATTGTAGGATGCGGCCCATACACCACTTGGATTTTAGGAGGCGGCCCACCCTCCAAGAAAATAATTGCCATCAAATTGAAACTGTCCAAAATGACTTAAAATACATTCAAGAATGTGCTCTCATGAAAAGCTGGATGCGGCCAATCCACCACCTGATTTTTTTTTTGGAGGGTGGGCCACCAAAAAATTCAATTTTCCAAAATGATTTAAAATACATTAAAGCATGTGGTTTCGTGAACATCTGCATCGTAGGATACGGCCCGCCCACCACCTGCATTTTGCACCAAAAAAAAACAATTATCATCGTCTTAAAATTTTCCAAAATTGCTAAGAATACATTCAAAAGAGGGTCTGAGTCTGGGATGCGAGATTGGGATATGAGATTGGGGCTATAGGATGCGGCTTATCCACAAAAAAATATTAAAAATGACACAATACAATCAAGAATGTGAAATTTGTTTTTCAACAAGTCGCAAATTCTCTTTTTTTTAATTTTTCCGTTCTGACTTTAAATCTAATTAAAATTGAATTTAAAAACCCTTACTTATTGCAGAAGTTCAAAACCAGTTAAATTCAGGCAATTCTTCGTTTCATTATTATGTATAAATCATTAATTAATATTTTAATTATTTGATTGTAATTCTGATGAAAATAAAAATGTAATTACAGGCGTATTTTGTGTTGATTAAATTTTAATTTACACATGGCGGCAATAAACTAATGGAACAAAATAATAAAACGCCACGGGGACATAAATTAAACGCAATTTTAATATTATCAATCTTCGCGTGTAATTTATGACATTTTCCACAGTACATTATGCGCTTTTCCGACATATTTATAATAAAAAAATCTGATTGCAATGTTTGCGGGACACTCGCGGGCAATATGTTATTTTAACTGCCCAACCATGTAATATCAAAACGCTATGAATTTCATTGCGGCAAATTCCTTCCGTTTCAACGCGAAATTATGTTTCGCGGTCGCAAAAATTTCGTTAATTTCCTATGCGCCGACATGACAATTTCTTTGGTTTCAGTTGCAATTTTATCGCACCGCGGAAAGGAATTCATTAATGCATATCTACGTCATGTAATGGTACAAACGCATATTTATTGTGGGCAAAGCCACGCGAATGTGTCTCCCTGAATAAAATATCGCTTATGAATTCCACCCTTAAGTAAATTACTGAGCGTGCGTTGACGTTAATGTGGCAAATGAAAATTTGTATGTGTGAAGCGAGACGTTCCCTTATTTTCGCGAAAGCTCGCAAAGTCTGCGCTTTGGGTTGTGAATGTGAAATGTGAGAACTCGCAGGAAGAGTTTATTAAGTAATTACGCGAATGTACGTCTTGCTTAATCCACAAAGTAAAAATTCTTAAATAATATAAGTGGTGTTTCTTACTAAGGCAGCCAAACTTAAACTATAGTTAAATATGGTAATAATTTTAGTATGTTGTGTGTTGTTTAATAAAAATTATTACTTTAATGTAAAAATATATCCTCAATAAGTAACGAGCAATTTTTTTTTATTCCAGTTATCCTAAATGCGCACGACCACGCCACAACAGCATTAGCATTTTATAATATCAGCCTGTGAAACGGTAATTGCCGGGATTAATGGACGGTGTGGCTTTTCAACAATTGCAACAGTTGCGTGGACGCCGACCGAGAGGGTTGACTCCCGCCATGGAAATATCGCAATCTTATCATTCGCGGGAATTGTTTCCAATATCAGCCGAGTGAAATATTTTAATGTATTCAGGTCGCTTTGTGTTATCCCGGCGTATTTACCTGCGGCACGAATAGGTCAAGAAATGTTAAGGAAAGGTTAGGTATGCTGAGAGCTTATCCACTCCATTCACGAACGTGGATTTAGATTAAAAATTGATTTACTTTATTCAGCTATCAAGCTGGGGCGATTATTTTCGGGTCATTATTTAAATCACGAGCGGATATTATCGGAAGGTTATCATAAACACCTTCGTGGTGTGCGGAGTTGTTGGCGGTGGCGGAGGTGAAAAATCAATAAAATTAGCAGTGAATTAATGAGACCTTGGTTTTGAAGATTACAAAAATTAGAGTTATTCCATTCAGGGTAGTAGCTTTCGCTGGTGATTTTATAAAATACCAACTTTTATTAGACTTAGAATAATAATTTAATGCTAGTAGGAATTTACACCTTTGCGGTGGCGAAATATGCCTTGCTGCCCAGCAGTTGACGTTTCAATTCCTTTCAGATTATAATAATTATTTCTGATATGATAATCGCCGAATACAAGAAAACTATTGAGATTAGGAACGGGGAACCCTTATACAATCTGAAAGATAATTGGATTCTACTTAAGAATACGTTACTAAATACAGGGTGTGCCATTTGAAAAAACGAAGTTATTCAACTTTAAAAGTTGGGTTTTTCTACCGCTTTTTTTATCACCCTGTATAATTTTTTGTATGAAATCATGGTTGGCTCTATAGTTCGAACCTTCAACCAAATAATAGAAATGATTTTAATCGTTCAACGTCAATCACTGGGGCAAAAATAAAATTTCACCCTGACCATGAATTTCAACAAATCTTCAAATATTTTGAAAACGGCAAACAATAGGTATAGGGAGTATTGAAGTAACTCACCTTTATTTGCTCCATATAATTCAAAAATGACAAAAAATACAGGGTGTTCCATTTAAAAAAAACATAAGTTTGGTCTGTAACTTTGTTATGAGACACCCTGTATAAATTTAAATATTTTTAGGGCGTGCAACTCACTATTATACACAACTTTTGTATAAAACATTTTTCGAAATTTTGAAAAATAAGCACGTGATTGACCGTTCCCAGAGCTCTGAAACACCCTGTATATACTAATTACGTTAGAAATGTATAGCCGCCCAGAAAAAACCGCTATAAAGGGGCGTCGGCCGACAGGCACAAAAAATTCGCCCATAAATATGAGGAGGATTTTGAAAATCGCGTCCCCCAAAACTCACCCTTTAAACGGGGGGGTAGGGTTAAACCTCACCCCTTATCGGGGCCTTATTCGGTACAATTTTGTTAGTTTTTGCGCGCAGATCAACGCTCAGATAACCGGGCAAGCTTTTAAAACCGGTCCTGTCGTTTCGTTTCACCCCCACCCCCGGGGGTAATTTTTCAAACGCAGATTTTCGATTTTTGCACGTTTCAAAAAAAAAATAACTCCTCCGTAACCGCCGGAGCTGGATAATCCCGATATGTCTTAAAATAATCTTAAAGAAAATATCTAAAATTGACCGAGCCACTTTTTTGAATTTTTGCCCCGTTTCTGAGATTTGATTTTTTAAAAACCGGGTAAAAAAAAATGTTTTTTCTTCTTTTAAGGACGTATTTTTTTCTTTTCAAGTGGAAAACCTGAAACCTTCAGGGATGGCAGAAGGGATAACTGGCTTTCATTGGGAATTTTTTCAAAATGTTTGGAACCACCCCTACGCACCAACCAACGCCACCAACCCAGGGGGAGGTTCGGTTTTCTTCTTTTAAGGATGTATATTTTATTCTTTTTAAGTTGAGAAGCTGAAACTTTAAGGGATAACGGGAGCGATGAGTGGCTTTCATTAGGAATTTTTTCAAAATTTTTGGAACCACCACCACGCGCTATTTGAACCCTCTGGGTTCGTTTTTTTTCTTTTAGGCACGATTTTTTTTTTCTGTTAAAGTCGAAAAGCTGAAATTTTCAGAGATGGCAGAAGATGTTTTATCGAAATTTTTTGAACTACCCCTACGCTCCATTTGCACCCCTGGGTTCGTTTTTCTTCTTTCAAGGACGGTTTTTTTTCTTTTAAAGTCGAAAAGCTGAAACTTTCAGGGATGGCAGAAGATATTTTTTTTTTAATTTTAAACTACCCCTACGTTCCATTTGCACCTCTTGGTTCGTTTTTCTTCTTTCAAGGACGGATTTTTTTCATTTAAAGTCGAAAAACTGAAACTTTCAGGGATGGCAGAAGATATTTTTTCCAAATTTTTGGAACTACCCCTACGCGCCATTTGCATCCCCTGGGTTCGTTTTCCTTCTTTTAAGGACATTTTTTTTCTTTTTAAGTCGGAAAGCCAAAATTTTCAGGGATCGCAGAGGATACAACTGGCTTTAAAAAAAAAGAATAAAAAATAAAAATAAACAATAAAATATTTTAAATAAAAAATAAAAATGAAACATAAAAAATGAAACATGAAAAGTGTAAAATGAAAATGAAAAATAAAAAAATGAAAATTAAAATTTGAAAATGAAAAATAAAAAAATTAAAAATTGAAAATGAAAAATAAAAAACGAAAAAAGTTAATTTAAAAAAATATATGTTTTTCATTGACGGCACAGCGCAATTTAATCGTTCAATTTTGATGGGCCCCACATGGACGACGGCGCAGCGCAGCGGAGCCGTCGTTCGTCACCGTTACTTTTCTTACATTTTTACATTTCACAATTTTACATAAAGAACACAATTTCACATACTTCAAAATTTAGCCTAGGAAAAACTAGTTTTATCCTATTTCTGTTTGTGTTAATTTAAAAAACGTTTAACAAAAATCGTCAAATCGCGAAATCATGTTTGTTTGCCAATATCTCCATAGCAATGAGTTGCGTCAAGATACATATAACAACACTAGTGTTGCTAAGGAGTTATTGGCATGTTAACATTATTTGATAAAATACATGTTTTAACTAGCTTGGATCCACAGTCTGGACTAATATTCTGGATCACTTTAATTCCGAAGCTGCCGCAAATATTTACTATGCTATAATCATTTTTTACTTTCTCTGTAAGAAATATGAAGTATGTGATCGCGATTTTTTTCGAATTCAAAATTTCATCGGAAATATGCATTTTGAAATCCCTGAGACGAGTATGACCATTTTTGAAAAATGGCTGTACCTCAAAAACTACTAACCATCTCAATTGAAACTTTGAATATAAGTATTATTTGACAATCCGAGAAACTTAAAAGTTTTTGTTAAAATTTAGAAAATCGGAAGTAAGTGTTTACCTTAACTATTTCTTGTTTAAAAACAAAAACGTGATAAATATTACAAAAACCTTTGTATAAATGGTAAATATAACAATGAACTGCACATCTTTTTGTTTCTTAAAATATTACTTGATAATTCGAAGAATTGTAAAGCTTTTGGTAAAATTCAGAACACCTGAACCTTTTCTTGTTTAACCATTTCTTGTTTTCTTTTTTAATGAAATATGATAAATATTACGAAAATCTTTGTATAAATGATGGAAATAACAGAAAGCTGCACATCATGTTTTTCTTAAGTTATTTCATAAACTATTTGATTTTTGAGAAAAAAATTAACTAATTGATTGAGGCGTTAACTTCGTGACAAATTTTGGAACTTTAAATAAAACAGTTTGTTATGATCAACACGAGTCACTAAAAAATAAAGTGTGATATTAGCAAAAAAAACTGTTTTATTGAAAGTTAGATTTTGAGTTGTGTCGTTGTCGTTGATGTAGAGGACCATCGATATGCAGATTATTAATTCGTACAAACTCTTTCAAAAGTGATTCTGAATAACCAACACAATTAACACCCTGGTTTTTCTAATAGTCATCACCAAACTCAAAAATAAGTGTTTTCGGCACTTAAAATTCTAAAATGACACGATCTTCTAAAATTCCAAACACTGCAGACTTATGTGTTATAAAATTATTAAAAAATAATAATTGGGCTTAGAGAGATCGAAACATGTTATCTAGTAATAATGCAAATTTCTTGTATATCATTCAATATCCGGCGTGGCACTAGCCAGGGAAGTAGTTGTTTCAATAAGTTATTTTTTTGTAGTCTTAGGAAGACTTATCTAGTTTTTCAAGTTTAAGTTGCTGTATGTGAAATTGTGTTCTTTATGTGAAACAGTGAAATATAAAATTAAGAAAATTAACTGGTGACGAACGACGGCTCCGCTGCGCTGCGGAATTAAAATTAAGCAATTAAACTGTGCGCAGCCTATAAAAATTGAAGAAGGTAACAGGTGACGAACGAATTTAAGGGAAAATAAAAATGTTTCACAAACTACACGCGTCGAAGAACTTCGGAAATGTAATCTGGTGGTAACTCCAGTTTCTGAATCTGACATCTGTCAAATATGACAATGCACTATCAATGCATTTCTTAATTTGCTGTTTGGAGAGCACTCGGACGTTAACAGGAAGAAGCTTTTTTTTCATTAACTTTGGGCCTCTAAAAATTATTTGGTGAGCGTCTGAGAAGCGTATACACATTACAAACCAATATACAAACAAAATTTAGGTCAGGCCGCTACTGATAGGGGTTGTATTTGTCTTTGGCACCCCGTTGCGGCTGGTGGGGCTGACGGGGTGACCGAAATGTTACCAAACTTTGGTGGTCTGCGAGAAATTTTATTTGGATTTTCTCTTGAGAAGAGCTTTCGGTGGTGTAATCAGATTTCCGATCGGAGAAAAAAAAAATTGTGCCCCGCTGCTAAATTTCGCTTCGCCCTTCCGTATACAATATCATATCTCGAAAACCACAAATCGGATAGAAAAATTTTATAGGGATCATTGATACGGATTAAATCGGTGACTGATATGCCGTCATCAGATTTTTAATTTTCGAAAAAAAAAATCGCAAAATTCTTCGAAAAATTCCCGCAAAACAATCAAAAATCGGCCGTAGAACGGTGCGCCCCACAAAAAATATAGCCCTTACCTTTTCGACGCAAAATATAATTACAAATGGCATACCGTTTAAATTTCTCACGTGAGATAAAAAATGGCCGCTGTAGAATTTTTTAATTGAAATCGGGGGTGGTTCTCTTTGAATAACTCCTCGGAGGTTGGAGACATCAAAAATTCGTAAGACATAAAATGTAGAGGGGAGTTGGTTCTACAAATCTCTATGAAATTCTGAGTCGTGGCCGTAAGGGGAAGCGCGCCCTTTTTTTCCGGAAGCGTCCGAAATGTGATTTTTTTTAGAAAAACGTTTGAGGGGTTTCAACGGAATTTTTTACGGGAACGTGCGATAGCAAACGTCGTATCCCGATGCATTGGCGATTTTTTGAGCCATATTTGAATCCTCCAACTCAAAAATCCTGGGAGGAGATAGGTTTGGCGCGAACCTCTGTATCGCGAAAAATCGATTTTCAAAAATTCACCCCGAGTCTAGGGGTGAGTTGGAAAATCGCGGTTTTCCAGCTTTTGGGAAAAAATATAAAATTGATCGTTTTCTTTTTAGGGGTTGGCAACCCTTTTTACTTTCTCCGTTACGAAGTACGAGAAAGTATTGTGATCGTGATTTTTTTTTCAAAAATTTTTTTTACGGAAATATCCGTTTTGGGGTCCCTAGATGCCATTTCAACAATTTCTGGAAAAAATTTTTTTGTGTCTGTGTGTGTGTGTGTGTGTCTGTGTGTGTGTGTGTGTGTGTGTGTGTGTGTGTGTGTGTCTGTCTGTGCGCGCTGTATCTCAAAAACTAATAAAGCAATTGATATGAAACTTTCAACATCCGTCTTATTTGATAATCTGAAGAACTGAAAAGCTTTTGGTAAAATTTCGTACGCCGGAAGAGGGCGTTTACCTTAACTGTTTTTTGTTTTTTGCCAATATTTTCTTAAATATGAAAAATATCACAAAAACATTTAAACAAACTTTGAAAACAACAAAGAAATGAACGTCATTTGCTTGAAAATATTTTTCATAAAATCATTGTTATTCGAGGAAAAAATGTATTATTATTTTTTTAATTTTTGGTTTATAATTATAAAACGATAATAGTTACAGCAAAATTATGTTAATAATAATTGTAGCGAATGCTAAAATGAACAACTTATAAAGAATAAGTTTTTTCCGAAATCCCATTAGTTTTTGAGTAAACTGAGTGTTTGGATTTGAAGTATAATTTTTCCATCTTTCATAATTTTGACGTTTTAAACGTCAGTTTCACTCGAGTCTACGGAACGTTCTACGGACATTTAAAATATGATTTAAATAGAAAATAAACCATGAAAGCGTAAATATAAATGATACCATTAAATCGGAGAAAGTAACATGATGGCCACATCACCATTTTTTTAAGGGGTGGTTCAAGAAGGTTGAAATTTTACTGGTATATTTTTTTAATTATTTGTGATTTTTCTTAAAAATTTCAAATCGCCATCTATAAGCGTTTTGAAAATATTGTAAAAAAACGTGATTTTGAACAGGCTGAATATTCATATATTTGTAACTGTAGTTTGTGATTTGTAATTGTAATTTTAATGTCTATGGAAATTTTAATCTGTACACTCTTGCTTGTGTAGACTTGTGTAAGCCAACTGGTAATAGCACAAATAAAGTATTATTATTATTATTATTATTATTATTATTATTATTCAGGATATTTTTCGTTTGTATTACTTGTATTTAATAAATCTGCAATAAGTGAGGTTTTCTTAAGTTAATTTTACAAAATTGTTCAGAAATGATTGGGTTTACATTTTCCAGAAAACACTTTAATTAGATGACCTTTTTATCCGCCATCCGGATTTTGAATTCAATGTATTCAACCTTTTTTTTAATATTGCTGCTGTCCAAAAATTCAAAATGCTACAAAGAAAACAATTTGGCTAGTATTGTAAATTTAAAACAATTCAATTCAAAATTTAGTCTATACAAACAGTGGCGGCTGGTGGAGCACGTTGATGGTACAGCCACTTGTACAATATACCCCCTTCCCGCTTTTTTTGAAGAAAGAAAGAACGACTTATCTTCCTAGACCAAAGTAACTGGCGAAAATGTGTTTTAAGAAATAATAAAAAAAAATATTGTTGAAGCTTGAAACTACTTGGCTCTATACAACGAGCCGCCCCTGGTTATAACCCATTAAAAAAATTATTGGAATTTAAGAAGTTGCTTATATTCTTAAAATATAATTATTTTTGAGTTGTATAGAATTATTTCAGAATTTTTAAACAATTTCTACCATTTTTTATATATTTTAGAAAATGCTCAAATTTTGAACGCAATTAAAAAATGCATGTTTAACAACGAACAGTTATAACCCGTAAAAAAATTATTGGAATTTAAGAAGTTGATTATATTCTCAAAAAAAAAATAGTTTGCGAGTTATTTCAGATTTTTAAACAATATCTACTATTTTTTATTTATTTTAGAAAATGCTCAATTTTAAACGCAATTGCCAGACACTTGTAATTGTCTAAAGCCACCGTAACAATATTTTATTTAACTTTCGGTGAAAGCAAGAAATACGAGAAAATAAAAACTTACGAAAAAAGAGGCGTTTTGGCGGTTAAGATGTAACTTAGATGATGATTCTTTGCGTTCCTTGCGGATTGTTGGGACGGCATGGAGCGGAAAACACAAACAGCAACACACACACAAATCCTGAAGATCACAACACAACGGGCACTAAAACTTTCGAAAAAACAAAATTCCGAACCAGAGCAAACGTCTTCCGCGGCCGCGATTAACAAACTGATTTGATATCGACAGGTGAGGCGTGGATTGGTGATAAGAATTTAATGTCGTTCCGGGCGGAGAAAAAAATACGAATATTTTGATGATCTTCAATCGCCCGGGGCTGATTAAAAACTGGTCGAATTTTAACAAGGAGGTCGAGATAAGACGACTAACATTAGAAACACTGATAATTATATATTTTACGAGAATCTTAAGAAGTTGATTATATTCTTAAAATATAATGATTTTGGAGTTGTGTAAAATTATTTCAGAATTTTTAAACAAGTTCTACTATTTTTTATATGTTTTAAAAATACTTGAATTAAAAAAAAGCATGTTTAACAACGAACAGTTATTACATATGAAAAAATTGTTGGAATTTAAGAAGTTGATTATATTCTTAAAATATGATAATTAAGTAGTTGTATAGAATTATTTACGAATTTTTAAACAATTTTTAATATTCATTATTTATTTTACAAAATGCTCAATTTTGAACGCAATTAAAAAAATGCTTGTTTAACTACGAACAGTTATAACCCAGTAAAAAAATATTGGAATTAAAGAAGTTGATTATATTCTTAAAATATGATAATTAAGGAGTTGTATAGAATTATTTCAGAATTTTTTAACAATTTCTAATATTTATTATTTATTTTAGAAAATGCTCAATTTTGAACGCAATTAAAAAATGCTTGTTTAACTACAAACAGCCATAACACAGTAAAAGAATATTGGAATTAAAGAAGTTGATTATATTCTCAAAATATTATAATAAGGAAGTTGTATAGAATTATTTCAGAATTTTTAAACAATTTTTAATATTTATTATTTATTTTAGAAAATGATCAATTTTGAACGCAATTAAAAAATGCTTGTTTAACTACAAACAGTTATACCCCAGTAAAAAATTATTGTAATTAAAGAAGTTGATTATATTCTCAAAATATGATAATTATGGAGTTGTATAGAATTATTTCCGAATTTTTAAACAATTTTTAATATTTATTATTCATTTTAGAAAATGCTCAATTTTGAACGCAATTAAAAAATGCTTGTTTAACTAGTAACAGTTATACCCCATAAAAAAGTTATTGGAATTAAAGAAGTTTATTATATTCCTAAAATATGATAATTAAGGAGTTGTATACAATTATTTCAGAATTTTCAAACAATTTTTAATATTCATTATTTATTTTAGAAAATGCGCAATTTTGAACGCAATTAGAAAATGCTTGTTTAACTAATAACGGTTATACCCCAGTAAAAAAATATTGGAATTAAAGAAGTTGATTACATTCTCAAAATATGATAATTAAGGAGTTGTATAGAATTATTTCAGAATTTTTAAACAATTTCCACTATTTTTTATTTATTTTAGAAAATGATCAATTTAGAACGCAATTAAAAAATGTATGTTTAACAACGAACAGTTATAACCAGTGGCGTCTCGTGGAGCATGTTGATGGTAGAGCCACTTATATAATATACCCCACCCCCTCCTTTTTTGAAGAAAGAAAGAACGATTTATCTTCCTAGGCCAAAGTAACTGGCGAAAAAGTGTTTTAAGAATTAATTAAAAATTCTTGCTGAGCTTGAAACTATAGGTAATGCCATGGCTCCTTGACTCTATATAACGAGCCGCCCCTGCCAGTGGCGGCTTGTGAACATTTTGATGGTAGAGCCACTTAACATACAATATATGCCACTGTCTCCCTTTTGAAGAAAGAAAAAATGATCATAGAAACCCTTTAATTGTTGTAGAAGCATTAAAAAAATTAAATAAGGACGCATAGTAGCCTGCATTAAATCTGTAATACCGTTCTTCGTTCTCGTTAAAAAAAACGGATATCAATTAAACGACGAATTTTATTTTGTAACCTTATCTACAACTCTTTAATGATTTCAATACTTTAAGAATTTGAAATTCTGTTTTTGATTTAAAAAAAAACGGAAAACAATTATACTGCAAATTAATTTTTTGATTTTATCTACATCTCTTTAATGAGTGCTGAAACAATTTGCAAAATCTGTCTTTTCGTTCGAGTTATCCTCAAAAAAAAAATTGAACCACAGAATAATTTTTCAAATTGTTGAATGCATTTTTTTTTTTTTTTCCAAACTTGAAGGATTACTGACGCTTTTCTTTCCACCTAGGATGTGGCAATTGTTTTGATGGAAAATCAGTAATGTATTATAGTTTAATTGATTTTGAGCTTTTGACGCAAATTCCTTGATTTATAATTAATTTAGGATTTTTCAAAAATGCATTTTTTTTGTTTTCCTAGTTCAAGTTTGAATTGTTGCCGCTTTGTTCCCACCTAGGATATGGCAATTGTTTTTACCTAAAATCTAAAATGCATTGTTGTTTTATGTATTTTAAGCTTTTAAAGGAAATGCATCGAATGGTTAATTGTTTAGAATTTTTTCAATCGTTGAAAACATTTTTCGTTTTCCTAGTTTACGTTTACATTGTTAACGTTTACTTTCCTCAATTGTTTTAATCGAAAATCAGAAAAGCTTTAATGTTTTATGAATTTTAAGAAAATTTATCAGTTGATTAAATCTTTGAATGCATATTTCGTTTTCCCAGTTGAAGTTTGGATTGTTAACGTTTAGTTTCTTTTTAGAATACGGCAATTGTTTTGATCGAAAATCAGAGCCGCATTATCGGGTAATAATTTTTTTTTTAGAATTTTTTAAGCCGTTGTATGCATTTTTCATTTTCCCGGTTGAAGTTCTGATCGTTAACGTTTAGTTTCTTCTTAGAATACGGCAATTGTTTTGATCGAAAATCAGAGGCGCATTGTTGTTTTATAGATTTTAAGCTTCAGAAAAAATTATCGGGTAATAATTTTTTTTAAATTTTTTAAGCCGTTGAACGCATTTTTGATTTCCTAAATCAAGGTTAGATTGTTGCCGTTTTGTTTCCACGAAGGATGTGGCAATTGTTTTGTTGGAAAATCAAAAAAGCATTATGGTTTTATTGATTTTGAGCTTTTCGAGCAATTTTTGTGGTTGATAATTTTTTTTAGAATTTTTCAAAAGGATGAACGCATTTTTCGTTTTCATAGTTCGAGTTTGGATTATTGCGGTTTTGTTTTCACCCGGGATGTGGCAATTGTTTTAATAGAAAATTATAAATACATTATTATTTTATCGATTTTGAGTTTGAGTTTAAGTAAATTTTTTGATTCATTATTTTTTAGACTTATTCATAAATCGTTGATTGCATTTTTCGTTATCCCAGTTCAAGTTAAGATGGTTGTAATTTTGTTTTGATCTAAAATACGGTTGTTTTTTTCCTACTCATTCCGCAAAATATCTCTTTCGGAACTCTTTAAGTGTAAAATATTTGTGTAAGGCCGTGTAAGGCCAAGTGTGTCTTTTGTAATTTTCATTTTTTCATTGTTCATAATTTCTCTCCATCAATCCTCACAGAATACATCTGCACCGTTTACGCATTGTCGTGCATCGTAAACTCGCTAATTAGCAAAGCTACGTTATTATTAGGGTGTCGCCATTACGTGTTATCCTTGGGGATTTGGGTAATATGAAGATTAGTGCAAAGTGTTCATAATGTATGTGTCGGATTCAATGATGAGCTCTGTCCTTGGCAGAAACACGTTGCTGTAATTGCAAATACCACGAATACGAATTTGAATTAAATAAAATCAATATTCTTTCAACTTGTTGCGGATAAATTTATTTCGCATTGTTTTGAGAATGAACACTAATTGAAACTATTTCATGCAATTTCTCACAACTTTTTTTGAGATTTTTTTTTCAGAACTTTTTTCTGGCCATTTTTAGGACAATTTTTTACTTAATTTTAGAGCTTTTTACTTTCTCCAATACGAAGTACGAGAAAGTATTATGATCGTGAAAAAAAATTCAGAATTTCTTTTTACGGAAATATCCGTTTTGGGGTCCCTAGATGCCATTTCAACAATTTCTGAAAAGAAAAAATTGTGTTTGTGAGTGTCTGTGCGCGCTGTATCTCAAAAACTAATAAAGCAATTGATATGAAACTTTGAACATAAGTCTTATTTGATAATCTGAAGAACTAAAAAGCTTTTGGTAAAATTTCGTACACCGGAAGTGGGTGTTTACTTTAACTGTTTTTTGTTTTTCTCCAATATTTCTTTAAATATGAAAAATATCTCAAAAATATTTAAACAAATATTGAAGACAGTAAAGAAGTGAATATATTTTGTTTGAAAATATTTTTCATAAAATCATTGTTATTCGAGAAAAAAAATTATTTATTTATTTTTTTCATTTTTGGTTTATAATTATTCGAGACGTTTTTTAGGACTTTTTCAACATTATTTTTCTGGACCTTTTCTTTAAGACTTTGTTAAGCCATACTTTTAGGGCATTTTCAGAATTTTTTCAGACAAGTTTCTGTAAGACTTTCTGCTAGGACTTGTTTATAGGTCTTTTTCAGGACTTTTTCTTAAGGACACTTTTTTAGGACTTCTTTAAAACATTTTGTCCGGACTTTTCTAAGGCTTTTTTTAGGACTGTTACTGAGTGTTTTTTCAGTCTTTTTTAAAGGACATTTATTTATGCCTTAATCATTTAAAGTCGTTTTTTTTAATTAAATATTATTTGATTTATTGTTTAAATATTTACGAATTGGTCGTTCATATTACAATTCTTACTTTTTTATTACTTTATACATTTTTATAAAATATTACAAAAGACAATAAGTAAATGTCACCTCCTCCGTCCACTAAAAAAAATGCAGAATTTTGTGTCAAAATAATTTCTAGCTTTTTCACTTCAATAATAACATTAACAGTTTAAATTTTTCGAAATAACTTTCAAATTAACTTGTTAACTGCGGAATTAATTTTCAAAACTCCTCACAGAGTGCAGAATTCAAATCAACCGATCACGAGTATACACATCGAACGCAGGGAAAATGGTCGTATTATGAAGTTTTCGAAAAACGAGAAAGGATTATATTTTTATTTAATTAAAAATCAACAATTCATTTCTGAAAAGCTTATTGTTATAACTTAATCTGTTAGTTGTGTTGGACGTGTATACACGTCGAACGCACTTAACTGGTTAATCCTTGGACGTAAAAATAAACGACATTAAAGCTATAATATAACAAGAAGATTATGCGCTTCATAATAATCGAGGACCTGCGAGATTATTATAAATCGCAAATAATTACGAATTGAAATCAAATACAATAATTAGAAGTCGTAGTAAAAACTAGAGTACATATCTTTAACCATTGCAGATTTAATTCTGTGGTCTTAAATTGAACCCCATCTCGAGTGACTCTGATGGACGGCAGCGTGTAGAGTTACCATTGTTAAAGGAACGAAAACGGGAGCACAATTTTAGGAGTAATCCGAGACCGTTACAAGATGTTTCCTATTTTCATCTTAAAAGCGCAAATACCACTCCGCAAGAATACAAATTTCTAAACAAATGAGAGGGCGGCACTGGCGGAAGCCGTCGTTGGCGCCCGAAATCAAACAAATCCCCGTTTTGAATGCCATTTGTTTTACACTATTTGTTGTTTGACTTGTTCAGGGCCTACAAATATTTATTTAGTTTTCCAAGTGCGCACCCGGAGACTACCTGCAGGTAGTAACACGAGATTATAATTGATAGTCCATTAAATGCGCGACTCCTTCGTGATGTTATGTATTTGGTTTGGATGCTACGAACTATTCCCAGGCTTAAAATAGTCACGAAAATAGATTACACCTGCAATTTTAAAACGCTCAAAATTTAACGATTTTGTTTTATGGAATTATAAAAATTACACATCAACTAAGTGTAATTTCATTCTAATTTTACTAAACTGAATTCAATTCAGTTTAATTATGGATTAGCTCGTAAGCGTCCTCGTGAGCAATTTAAGTAATTTATACTCGTATATAATTTTAATTGCAATCCAGCATGACTTGTGTAAAGATATGTTTGATCGCCATAGAGGAAGTGCAGATCTTGACTTTCTCGGTCTAGTTTTACTTCGATTAAACCGGAAATGAGTGAAACGCGAAAATCATCGCGAATAATTGCGGGCTGCGTTTTGTAACCGGAAACATATTGCGAGCAGCGCAATTTTAATTGGATCGAATTTAAATGTAAGCCTGTGCGTGACAATATTATTTTTCCCTTAATTACACATCCGCAATTGCATCGAAGAGAGCAATTAAAACTATTTCATTCATCGGGACTGTATTTTTTTACAGACGATGATGTGGTTATTAAACATTTAAAATATGTGTATATAATATATTATACAAATGAAATAAATTCGATAATAAATAAATGGGGGCGTGTTCGAAAAAACGCTCGGATACTTCGATTAGTATTTTTAGTTGCGCATTTTTTTCAACAAAAACTTTTTATACAGGATGTGTCATGCAACAGAGGCCAATACCAACTTTCTTATTTTAAATTCAACACCCTGTATATTATTCAATTTTTGGATTGTACAGAAAATTCTAGACATATTTCATGTACCATGTCCTATACCTATCTTCAACTGTTTAGGAAACAAACACACTCACAGAGAAAATTTTTTTTTCCAGAAATTGTTGAAATGGCATCTAGGGACCCTATTTATTGTCGAATTTATTCCATTTGGCTGATACACACTGTGTTCAGAATAATTGTAAACAAAATTGATGGAAACTTATTCTATGGACTCGTTAAAATACTTTTAAACTTAGCGTATTGTATGTCCATGGCCAGCGCTCTGGAGGGCCCTGTACGTCGATAGGGCGACAGGAACGTGGCATTGAACACTAGACGCCCTTTGAGTAACCAGAACTTCAAAGTTCAAACAAGCATGGGGAATCTTAATATATATCCTAAAATTTAATTAGTGATTGACCGAATACGTCGACACGTAAATTTCACACACACGCTCGTTTCGACACCTAAGCGTTGTAATTTCACACCAGCCGATTATAGTATTTATCCTCGTCACAAAATCGTTACTGTTTTTAATGCTTACTTTTCTGTTTTAAATCGTAAACGTAGGAAAGGGGCTATTAATAAAATTAATATTTGATAAATTGTATTCTATATATCAGAAATTCATTTTATGCTACTTAGATACTTAGTTTTATTAAACAAATTAGAAACAACTTTACTTGTTGCAGAAAGCATTAGATAAATACAAGAAAACGAAATGTAGTCTGAATATTCATATATTCAGGCTACATTTCGTTTTCTTGTATTTAGTTTTATTAATTTATTTATATTTTGTAATATAAATACTTCCGTTGTTGCGAAGTGTTTTGTAATAAGAAATAATACGATTTTTCTCAAATCGGTAGTTTGCTTGGCCTACATATATTTTATTATACAGGGTCGATTCTGGTACTCCCTTCTGCATAAATAAATGCCCCGGAAAGTATCGCAGAGTTACAAAAAAGACGCATTCAAATGATTCCATTTTGTCACAACTTGATATGGAATGGGGTTATAGAAAAAAAATTAAAATGCTGGTTACTTGCAAAAAGTACAAAAAGAATTGACCTCGACCTAAATATTTCCAAATTTACTCAATTTTCATGTAAAATTATGATTCTGTAATACCCCTAAATTTTAATTTTCGAGTGAACTGAAAAATTAAAATTGTAATATGTTATCGGACAGAAAAACCAAAGGTCGATAGCCCAGCAGAGTAACAAATTTTTATAATTAAGTTTACTTTGTATTTCCGTAAATGTATTGTCTGAATAAATATGTATATACAGGGTGGTCTCTCTAAGAAGAATCAGGTGTTCTCCAGCATTATCTTTAGACTTACGAATATGAATTTTGTAACATTTCATATACTTCATCTTCTTAAAATTATCAGATTTTTCGTTTAATTATAAGTTATAATATTTATTTCTGGAAAGTATAAATTTATACTTAAAGGAGAATGTTAAAAAAAAACGTTTTTTTTTACCTAACGCCGCAACGGGAAAAACCTATTTAATGTGTATCTGTAATGCCCATGAATGATATGAAAACATAAGTTAGACCGCGGAAAAGTCTGGGGAAAACTTTTGAGGTTCTGTCAAAGATCAAAAATTCAGGATGAATTATATCGATTTTCTCTGAAACTATCAATGATACAAAAAAAATGTTTCAGATAAGAGTTGAATGGTTTGAAGGGGAACATATAGTAGTGACAAACTGACCTTGGTTTGACCTTGTGACATCTACGTAAGGTCAGGTGAAATTCGAAGAAATAAAAATGTTATTCTTTACAAAAATTTAATGCATTTTAAATCTTACCAATATTTCTTCTATTTTTGGGCATCTTAAATACAGACCTGTAAAAAACAATTTTTCAGGTTAGTTGTTTTTTTTTCTTTTTTTTTCACATCAGATAGAAGCGAAACAGGTTAGTTGTAACAACAAAAATGATGCAATCTTATGATTTTCCAATTGCAAAAAATATTATGGATCCAAGCGTCCTTTTATTATTATATAAAAATTTCCCGATACTATGCTAATTAGTAATGTATAAAATAAAACATTTACAATTAAAACTCATTAAAACTGGAAAGTTAATTTTAAATACTGTTGTAAAGCTCGCCACTTAATTAAACTATATCCGCCAAAATTGATTGCGTTTTAATTATCTATATTTCAACAATAAATAAATTAAATTTTAACACATTCGTCATTTATTAAAAAGTGTTTAATGGAATACAATTGATTCATTCCCGGTATCAAAGACATACAAAATCTTTGCTAAGGGTTTCATAGCAAAGCATCCAAAGATATTCTCATCAATTCAATACTTTATCAAAGACAAAAAAAAATTCTCATGAAAGTATAATGTAGAATCATCTAAAGTTATTCTTATAAATTTAATCCGTCATTAAAGAACTAAAAAAAATTGATGTGGCCATCACGTAACTTTCTCCGATTTGATGGTATGTTTGTGACATTTTCCACATTTATCGCAATTTTTTTCAAAGTTCGTGGCATTTATAAAAAAAAACTTATTGTTTACTAGTAGTACATTTAGGCATTCCTACAATGTTTGTTAATTTAAATTTGATGTACAATTCTTTGCAATAAAATTAAGCACAAGTCTTACGAGTATTTCTTACAATATTCTAGTTGTTTAATTCAGGTCTGCAACATTTTCAATAAATGATAAAACACCACAACTTGAAAATCACTTTTAATAAACAGCCAAAACCAAGACTAAGAATAAAAACCATCTTCTATTTTATTTATAATTCGAATTTTTGAATTGTGGCATTTTGAAATGCCACAATGTGGAAATTGACAAATTTACATATTTTCGTAACCAAGAAGTCCGCTTTAAACTATAACATATTTTGTGTCCTTAATTTTATTACACAGAAGTGTACCTAACTATTATCATTTCAAACTTCGAGATAAAAAAAAGTCAAGAATATTTAGTAGTTCAAATTATTAATTTTATGGTATTAACTCTACCAAATAAAACTCGACTAGTCAAGAATTTTAAACATTAAGAATTTGAATTGAATTTTATTTCGTAGAAGTAATATCTATGTCATATTACTATCATTAGTAAATTTTGAAAATCGAATTCCTAAGTTTTATTAATGGTTTTGCATTTGTGAATCCCTCGTGAATGTTCTGGTTTTTTTGGGACATGGCCATCCCACCACCCTCCATATTAACTTTAACTCCAACTACAAAACAAAATTTTTGGTGGTTTGGTAACATTTTTAATTCTACAAATGAGATGTTGCAGAAATTAGAGGTTAAGTTACACTGGAATTAAATGATGGTGGATGGGCTATACCCTACAATCCAAGTAGAACAAAATCCAGAGCTTGTACAAAGAAAATAATTTGTTGTACAATTCATATTGAATAGAACAGTGGTTTAGAGGTTATGTTACACTGGAATGAAAGGTTGGTGGGTGGGCTCTATCCTACAAGCCGACAAGTAGAACAAAACCCAGTTTTTCTAAACAAAAAAAAAGGAAAGGAAAACAAAACAGAAAAAACATTCTTTAAAACCCTCATATATAATCTACCGTTTGGAGCATAGGATAAAGCCCACCTACCCCATTTCGTATTAAATTTTAAGTTAATAAAATTATATGTCAAAAAAACTATCGTAAATCTCTACAGAAGTTTCTAGGTTATAATACAGCAGATTCGGCGGATGATGGGAGGGCCTTATCCTACAATCCAAATATTGAAACAACACGCAGGCTCTTACAAATAAATCCATTTTCGATACAGTATAAAAAACCTGTATTTTAATGCTCCATTAATGAAATTATTGAATTAAACTTTTTTCTGACGTGTGTAAACTTCTTTATAGCTGTGTTAACATTAATGAAGTTATTATTATTATGATTATTACTAATTATTTAGTGAGTGGGTTATACTTAATTCGATATTAAGGGTGGCGGATGGCTCCAATTCTACAATTCAACAAGTAAAACACAATCGAAAGATTTTATAAATGAAATATTTTACGAAAGAAAAAAGTAGAAAGGCAACATTTCAATGTTCCATTCATGGTTTTTTATCCGTAAAACCTTCGTGTATTTATATATTTAAAGGGCTAAGGCCCACCCTTTAACTTTAACTTGAATTCCAAATTATGTTTCTCTGAAATCATTTCCAGCAACACACATTATTTGGCAGCAGACCTCAGTAATCCAACAGAAGATTGTAGATAGATAGTATGATGAAACGGTACTATTTAGAGGAATATGGCCCAAATAAATCTTGAGTTTAAAGCATTATTTAAGAATGTCTCTTAGGTTTTAAGATTGACCGCCCATGGAGAGACACGCAGACATTTTTCTAAAATTGTGGGAATCATATCGGTGAACCTCAAAATGGATATTTCCGTTGAAATTTCGAATTCGAAAACAAATATGAAAACAATACTTTCACGTACTTGGAGAAAGTAAAAATCTCAACTGGAAGTTTTATGTGGAACCGTGGAATTATAGCTACATACAGGTGCGATCTGCTTGAAAACAAGATTGTAAGAGATATTATATTGAATTAATAGATTGACTCGTATGAGAAGAACCAAGTTTTGCACAACTTATTATTTATCCAATATTATTGCTTCAATAATATTTATTCCGGAGAAATTAGCAATAACGTATTTTTGGATTATTCACTTGTTTTACAACTATATAAGTCCAGAAGATGCTGACAAAGATTGGATAAAATCCATTAAGGGGATTTTCTGGAATTTAACAAAATCCAGGCGACTGCATGATTTTTAATTAGAATTTTTTTAAGCGTAAATTCCAGAAAAATTGGCAATAACGTATTTTTAGATTATTCACTTGTTTTACAACTATACATGTCCAGAAGATGCTGCCAAAAATTTGACAAAATCCATCAAGGGTTTTTTTTTGGAATTTAACAAAATTCAGGCGACTGCATGATTTTTAATTAGATTTTTTTTAAGCGTAAATTCCGGAAAAATTGGCAATAACATATTTTTGGATTATTCACTTGTTTTACAACTATACATGTCCAGAATATGCTGCCAAAAATTGGAAAAAATCCATCGAGGGTTTTTTCTAGAATTTAACAAAATCCAGGCGAATGCATGATTTTTAGTTGGAAAATTTTTTTGAGCGTAAACTCCGGAAAAAATAGCATGAACGTATTTTTTGATTATTGTTTAACAACTATATATGTCCAGAAGATTATTCCAAAAATTAGATAAAATCCACCAAGGGGGTTTTCTAGAATTTAACAAAATCCAGGCGAATGCATGATTTTTAATTAGAATTTTTTTAAGCGTAAATTCCGGAAAAAGTGACAATAACGTATTTTTGGATTATTCACTTGTTTTATAGCTATATATGTCCAGAAGATGCTGCCAAAAATTGGACAAAATCCATCGAGGGGTTTTTCTAGAATTTAACAAAATCCAGGCGAATGCATGATTTTTAGTTGGAAAATTTTTTTGAACGTAAATTCCGGAAAAACTAGCAATAACGTATTTTTGGATTATTCACTTGTTTCACAGCTATATATGTCCAGAAGATGCTGCCAAAAATCGAATAAAATTCATCGAGGGGTTTTTCTAGAATTTAACAAAATCCAGGCGACTGCATGATTTTTAATTAGAATTTTTTTAAGCGTAAATTCCAGAAAAATTGGCAATAACGTATTTTTAGATTATTCACTTGTTTTATAGCTATATATGTCCAGAAGATGCTGCCAAAAATTGGACAAAATCCATCGAGGGGTTTTTCTAGAATTTAACAAAATCCAGGCGAATGCATGATTTTTAGTTGGAAAATTTTTTTGAGCGTAAATTCCGGAAAAACTAGCAATAACGTATTTTTGGATTATTCACTTGTTTCACAGCTATATATGTCCAGAAGATGCTGCCAAAAATTGAATAAAATCCATCGAGGGGTTTTTCTAGAATTTAACAAAATCCAGGCGAATGCATGATTTTTCGTTGGAAAATTTTTTTGAACGTAAATTCCGGAAAAATTAGCAATAACGTATTTTTGGATTATTCACTTGTTTTACAACTATATATGACCAGAAGATGCTGACAAAAATTGGACAAAATCCATCAAAGGGTTTTTCTAGAATTTAACAAAATCCAGGCGAATGCATGATTTTTAGTTGGAAAATTTTTTTGAACGTAAATTCCGGAAAAACTAGCAATAACGTATTTTTGGATTATTCACTTGTTTTACAACTATATATGTCCAGAAGATACTGCCAATAATTGGACAAAATCCATCGAGGGGTTTTTCTAGAATTTAACAAAATCCAGGCGAATGCATGATTTTTAGTTGGAAAATTTTTTGAACGTAAATTCCGGAAAAACTAGCAATAACGTATTTTTGGATTATTCACTTCTTTTACAACTATATATATCCAGAAGATGCTGACAAAAATTGGACAAAATCCATTGAGGGGTTTTTCTAGAATTTAACAAATCCAGGCGAATGCATGATTTTTAGTTGGAAAATTTTTTTGAACGTAAATTCCGGAAAAACTAGCAATAACGTATTTTTGGATTATTCACTTGTTTTACAACTATATATGTCCAGAAGATTCTGCCAAAAATTGGACAAAATCCATCGAGGGGTTTTTCTAGAATTTAACAAAATCCAGGCGACTGCATGATTTTTAGTTAGAATTTTTTTAAGCGTAAATTCCGGAAAAATTGGCAATAACGTATTTTTGGATTATTCACTTGTTTTACAGCTTTATATGTCCAGAAGATGCTGCCAAAAATTGGACAAAATCCATCGAGGGGTTTTTCTAGAATTTAACAAAATCCAGGCGAATGCATGATTTTTAGTTGGAAATTTTTTTTGAACGTAAATTCCGGAAAAACTAGCAATAACGTATTTTTGGATTATTCACTTGTTTTACAGCTATATATGTCCAGAAGATGCTGCCAAAAATTGAATAAAATCCATCGAGGGGTTTTTCTAGAATTTAACAAAATCCAGGCGAATGCATGATTTTTAGTTGGAAAATTTTTTTGAACGTAAATTCCGGAAAAACTAGCAATAACGTATTTTTGGATTATTCACTTGTTTTAGATCTATATATGTCCAGAAGATTCTGCCAAAAATTGGACAAAATCCATCGAGGGGTTTTTCTAGAATTTAACAAAATCCAGGCGACTGCATGATTTTTAGTTAGAATTTTTTTAAGCGTAAATTCCGGAAAAAATGGCAATAACGTATTTTTGGATTATTCACTTGTTTTACAACTATACATGTCCAGAATATGCTGCCAAAAATTGGACAAAATCATTGCTAAATCTGTCAATTTAATTCCAGCGTCTAGTCGTTCACGAATTGTTTATACTTTAAGCAAAATAATTAATTGGGGAATTTTTACAAATCACACATGGGACCGAATGAAAAATCACTGTTTGTGGCTATAACTCCAATATGCACCCACATAACTCTTCAATAGAAAGCAGGTGCAGGATGTTGTCCGTAAATAATTTCGCACATGTTTACGGCTAACTGCCAGAGATGATCGTCTGCTCCTCTTCTTAGTGTGTGTGTATGTGTGTGTGTCGACTTCTGCGGTCTCTTTTTCTGTCACTTTAACTAATGACACAATTTGTCGCTGCTCAAGCTGCAAACTCAACGCCACCACAACTATAAATAAATACCGAACATTTTTAAATGGACGCGCCGAGACTCGAGCATTAAGTGGGATACTTTAAATTAAATTACAACTAATTAACTTCAGAGGAAGTCCCCTTTGTACGAAAATCGTATTTTTTTTCCTTCATTTGCGTTCTGTCCCCAAGTATAAAAACTAATTAAGCTCGCTTAAATAAATATCAATTTCCTGTTGAATTTTAATAGACTTTGTACGATAAACGGAGCCTGACTTTAATTTCAATTAAAAGATTAATTGCGACGTCTTCCACAAAAACATATTTCTCGGAGCATTGGTTCCGAGCGTTGCGTGGAATTGAGTTCGGTCTTTGCTGGCCGTGGCGGCGCTTTATCGCCTTTGTCAGGTGTGAATACCCTAATTGAAATTAAACCGACTGGTGGTGAGGACGAAGAATCGTAAAAATAACGCAATCAGATCGAAATAAACTAACTCACCGAAAAAGGGATTTATTGCGAGTGTGGCGCCATCATTTCTCCTACGTTACGTCCTGCCGGCCCACGACAATGCACAATTAAAATGTGATAACATCGCAAGAGCTTTTTGAGGGTGTTGGGGATTATCTGGCATGACAATGGATCAGCTGTATGTTAATTTTGTGGTCTAAACCAACTACTTTTAATTATTTTAAATATTATTTCATTGGTAGTTTTATTACAGAAAAACAATTCTATATAAAAGTTGGACAACTTGAGCAATAAACCCTTAGAATTCACAACTCCGGTCAAGTATTTTTGAACATAAAATGTCGATCGACTATTTTCAGGAATTTACTTTGGCATCCGCGGGTGAAAGGGGACTGTTAATATTATATACTTGGTGATGGTAGAGCCACTTTTACAATTTATTAGATCGGATGATACTGGCGTTTGAAACGTCAAAATTATGAAAGATGGAAATGACAAATTATACAAATTAAATACCGGCAAAAAAACAAAAATTTGCACATAAAATTCAATCATACGTAAAATATCCAAAGTATAGACCAATAAAAAATACGCTCTTAATTAAAATAAAAATCTAAAATATACGCCCGAAAGATCGAAAATTTAGACAAATTTCGCGGTTAAAAAAATGCAGAAAATTTCAACAAAAAAATTTAAAAAAACGAAGAAATTAAAAATACAGGCCATAGATCTAAACTATAGGCCAAAAAATCAAAAATGCCGGTCTAAAAATAAATCACCATAAAACCTGTAAATTTATTACTATATAATTATAAATGTATAAAAATGTAAACTCTGTATATTATATTCTAGAATTTCGCCTGATGAAGGTCTAACAAACCGAAACCGGTCGCGACATAAATAAAGAAAAATTAAGGAAGTACTAATATCTCATATATACAAATACCACAGCTTAATAATACACTACAACATGAACATGAATAAAAATAAAAAATTCAAACCAAAAAATTGAAAAATCATGGAAAACGAAAATAATTCGCCATTTTCGGCCCCCAAAATAACTCTTTAGCTCAAAATAAGTTGCCGACCAGAAACTTGAAAACCTCAGTTCCTGGAAGACCCACAACAAAATTTTATGGACAAAGTGTTCAGAATGGTCTGTCTTGAACAAAAAAAACAAAAAATTTGTTGAAAAAAAATGTAATTTAATCGATTTTAGTCAAAAAGTAACCAAAGAGTAAAAAAAATCGATCATAAAAAATAATAATTCAAGTTAAAAAATCTGAAATCAAGGGCAAGAAATCAAAAACCAGCAAAATAACTTGAAAATATCATCAAAAACATAAAAAGGTCGCGTATAAAAATCAATCATTTAGATTAAAAAAATCTAAAATATAGGATAAAACATTCAAAACTTCGATCCTAAAAATCAAAACAGCGGACCAAAAAATCGAAAATTTTAACAAACAAATCGAAAATTTAGAAGAAAAAAAGGATAAAAAATTAAAAATTTAGGCCAAAATATCAAGATCCTGGCTTAACGATAAAAAATGGAAACAAGAAGATTGAAAATTCAAGTACGAAAATTGCCATTTTTAGCACTCGGGGTGCAGAAAACATAAGAAAAAAACTCAAAATTTGCTCTGTAGTAAAGGAATTTTGTACTCGATGAATTGAATTTTTTTTTTTAAATATTACTTGAAGGTTTCGCTTCAAATAAACTTCAATTATTCAGAAATAGTCTACTTTTAATTTCCTGAAAACATCGACATGCTTCTGCAGAGAACAAGGGAATAATCAAAATTTGCTCTGTAGTGAAGGAAATTTGCACTCAATGTTTTAAAAAATTGTAAAAAATTGATCACTTGTAGAATTAGCTCCAAAATTACTAAAACTATGCAGAAAGGGTGTACTTTTCATTATTTGTAAAAAAAAATGCAATATTGCTACTGAAAACAACAGGAATTGACTCAAAACTGCACTGGAAGGAACGGAAATGGCACTCAATGTTTTGAAAAACCGTAAAAAAAACAATCACTTGCAGAATTAGCTCTTAATTAAGGTAAAAAACTAGGAGTAAAATATAAGCACAAACAATCGAAAATTTAGACAATAATGCAGACCAAAAATCCGAAAATTTCAATAACAAAAAAATCAAAAAGTTTAACCAAAATAAAGAATATTTCGGACAAAAACTCTAAAATTTGGAACGAAGAAATGAAAAATACAGATCAAATATCTACAATATGGGCCAAAAAAATTAAAAATGCTGGTCTAAAAATAAAAAATGTAAACCAAAAAAATTGAAAAATCATGGAAAACAAAATTAATTGGCAATTTTCAGCTCCTAAAATAGCTCTTTAGCTCAAAATTAGTTGCCGACCAGAAACTCGAAAACGGTTGTCAAAAAATAACCAAAAAGTAAAAAAATTCGTCCATAAAAAATAATAATTCAAGTTAGAAAATCTAAAATGAAGGGCTAGAAATCAGACACTGTACTTGAAAATATCGTCAAAAAATAAAAAAAACTTGCGTATAAAAAGCAATCATTTAGGTTAAAAAAATCTAAAATATAGGATCAAAAATTAAAAACTTTGACCAAAAATTCGATTCTAAAAATCAAAATTGTGGACGAAAGAATTTTAACAAAAAAATTTAGAAGAAAATTATTTTCTTTGGAAATTTGTAAAGACACATTATTCAAAATTAGTCTGTCAAAATTTCAACCATCTGTTGCAATAAATGTGGAATTCCAATGCAAATTTCTGAAAAATGCTCCTTATTGGTCATCAAAATTTGCTTTTTAGTGCAACCATTTTTGTTGCGCTAAACTTGCGATTATTTTTTGACGAAATTTATAAAGGGACATTATTCAAAATTGGTCTGTCACAATGTCAATCATCTTTCGAAATAAATGTCTCAAGCGAATATCTGAAAAATTTGCCTTTTTGGTGATCAAAATTTGCCTTTTAATGAAACTATTTTTGTTGTGGTAAACTTGCGATGATTTTCTTTGAAAATTTGTAAGACATTATTCAGAAATAGTCTCTCAAAATTTTAACCATCTGTTGAAATTAATGTGGAACTTTCACGCGGTGTTTTAACATTTAAAAAGTTATTCTAAGAATTAGTTAAAGATTCTTGCTGAGCGTGAGTCTACAGGTAGTGCCATGGCTCCATGGCTCTATATAACGAGCCGCCCCTGCTTGATCATGTTGGTCACGCGTCAAAACTCGAGTCGTGACTTTTCGTATAGATTTATACAGGGTTCCCCATAAGAGACTACCCATTTTATTTTATTAATTAATTCCCTGCGAGATAACTAAATAATTTTATCTCTGTGGGATTATGTTCTGTAGTCATTGGGATTTAAGTTAATTATTGATCAAGTAGGCACCTGTCACAAATAAATTTTATATTAATAATTTTGTGGAACGTTATTTTTCTACGAGAAGTTTGTTAGTTTTCATCATAATTATTTAACTTTCATGGATTACTCAGTCCAACAACGTGTATTTTGTATAGAAACTTACATAAGAAGCAATTCGATAAAAGAAGTTAGGCGTGCATTCCAGCGTCAGTTTAATAACAATAATAGAGATCACGCGCCAAATCGTAAAACTGTTAAGTTATGGGTTCGTCATTGGCGTGAAAATGGTTCTGTACAAAATTTGAAGAAGCCTGGACGTCGAAGAACAGTTCGTACACAAGAAAATATTGAACGAGTTAGAATTGCGTTTACGAGAAGCCCTAAAAGGTCTGCTAATCGACAAACCCTTATCCTAGGAATATCAAAGGGAAGCTTAGATCGAATTCTTCAAAGAGATTTAAAATTTCATCCCTATAAATACCAAATGGCACAGCAACTTATAAATCAAGATAAAGAAGCATTTTGTCAAGAATTTTTGAATTTACATCAAGGAGCAATTCACAGTCTCTTAATGAGCGACGAAGCAAATTTTTATTTGAACGGCATGGTTAATAAACAGAATTTTAGATACTGGTCAAATGAAAATCCTCGTGAAATCTTTACACAGAACCTGCATAATCCAAAAGTTGTTGTGTGGTGTGGAGTAGGATCTTTTGGTATTATTGGTCCATATTTTTGTGAGGATGAAAATAACCGCGCTATAACAGTAACATCCGAGCGCTACGTAAACATGCTAGAGACATTCCTCATTCCAGAATTAAATAGACGAGGATTACTAAACAATGCCTTAGTATTCCAACAAGATGGGACAACAGCTCATACCGCCAGAAACTCAATGCGGGTTCTGCAAGAAACATTTAATGGCCGACTCATTTCTCGATTCGGAAATTTGCCTTGGCCTTCGAGGTCCCCCGACTTAACGGCACCCGATTTTTTCCTGTGGGGATATTTAAAAGCCAAAGTGTTTGCGAGTCGTCCAGGTGCAATCGAGGAACACAAAGTCAAAATTCGTGAAGAAGTTGAAGGAATAGACAAAGGTTTGCTACGCCGTGTAATTAACCACTTTTTATCTAATATTGAAAAATGTGTTGAAGTTGGTGGAGGTCATTTAGAAGACGTGATTTTTAAAAGTTAGAATTAAATTAGCCAAATATTTATGTTATCATAAATCCCAAAGAGTTGTAATTTAGTATAATAAAAAGTTTGTTTTGTTAACTGAAAAAAAATTAATTCAAATATTAAAATGGGTAGCCTATTATGGGGAACCCAGTATAAAGCCTGTGATTTTTTACAATAATTAGTTAGAACGTAGTTTATTTTTCACTTCTGCTTAAGGTATTTGTAACTATTGCAGAAAATGGTCAACTGTTGGGCTGAAAGACCTCTGGTCAATTGCCTGTTGAGGTCATTTGTAAAAGTGTCTCAATAAATCTATTGTCTCTCTGATCAACTATTTTTTTTTTATTTACTTAAACTAGAGGTGCACAAACCGTGGGTCGTGACACCCAGAGAGATCGCTAAAAAATATTTGTGGGCCAAATTCAAAGGAATTTTTTTCCAATCTAGGTGTGCCCCCCCCCCCCCCCCGCTAGATAGTCTTTATTTAGTTCGGTTTTGCTACTTCTTACGTTCAACTTCCTTCCTGTAATATTTTCGAAAAAAAAACCAAGAGAAAACAGAAGGTAAGATCCATAGGGGTCGCCACAAAATTTCACACAAAATGAAAATTGTTTGCGCACCACTGATTTAAGCTATACCAAACTAAATATATCATATAAAGCTTTGCCACGCCTTGCATAAATGTCCATGAAAGCTCATACAGAACTATATAACTTGACAAAGAATATTTTTTTTACAACCTACGACGCTGTAAGTGTACGAACAATGCGTTTGTTAAGAATAAATATAGTTTATTTTATAGACATACAAGTTTATTGCATAAATGAAGTGAGATAATGAATTGGCCGAGGGCGATCAAGCAGCTTAACGCGATTAGAATCGAACCAGTGACCGTGAATAATTGAAATGTGCAGACAATGCGGAACCGAACAACCGAAATGTGCATTTAAATGATTTACGCGGCGTTATGCTAAGATTTCGTTCTAGTTTAAGATGCAAATTGGTGTAAGACAAGAAGTGGATAATCCCATAATTAATTCATCGCTGGTAATCAGCGGTTCGCAAATTAAACGCGCCGCCGTTGTTTGGCGCCCGTGCGCGCAATATGTTTGTTCCTTTGCCATTTCCCTCGTTAACATACACATTACGAATTTATGTTAACATTTATACACATACACACATCCTACTGACAAATTGTTAATTTATTGTGTATGGAGAAATAGGCCATGCCGGAACTATTTAACTATTTATGTCCCATGCATACCAATAACTTATTATATGTTGCCCCTACATTATGCCAGCGTTCCTATTTATTTATCCGGTCATTCTGTACACTACTGTACTGCCATATGTTATTTTACTTTATTAGCGGAATTATTACACAGGCGTAATTACAATACAAAATTTTGCTATTAGGCAAGCATTACTTTTTGACAAAACTGCCTCATTATTTAAACACGCGTACATTCATTCGAAATGCTCTTGTATATATATGAAAGAATATTCCAAAATAAATTGTATTTTTTTAATTTAATTTAATAATGGGTTACCACACAGTAATGGTCGCAAATTTAAAATACATTAATGTTCCCGTTTTCAAGTACACTCTTAAAAGCCCCACCTGTCGTAAATAATTTCAAAACGACATTCCATCATTAAGCTTGTTATGATACAAATAAGTCTCAAAATGATTTATTCAAAAGGAGAGACCAAAGCACAGTCATTCAGCTTTAAAGGGCATTAATCGCCGTCCCATAACTCACGGTGGCTAAATGGGTGTAATTTTTGTCCGTAAAACATCTGTCGCCCCTGTCCATTATTTTCGGATCCGTCTTCGCACAATGGAATTAATCCAATAAACCGTGGATTAGGACACTGTTTGCAGGGCGTTAGTTCCTCTTTCTCTCTCGCTCTCTATCCCTAGTTAACAGTGTCAAAATATTGATCACGTTGGTATTTATTGAGCCCAAATGGAAGAGATAACGGGGGGCTATCTGTTGGATTAGGCTGGGGATATGATATCAAGCACGATGAGTCCCGGGGATAATGGGCGAATAATTAAGCCAGAGCAAATACTCCTCGGGGTCGGTTTGGCTTTATTTTTCATTTATAAATGGGCGCATGTGTTGCTCGTTGGGATCGCACATAAATTCTCCAGGACGTTTTCAAATTACTGCAAATATCAGCAATCCAAAGTTTATTAATGTAATATCACTGAGACTTATTAACTTATTAGTTATTTAGTTAGACATTTTTAAATATAGCTAAAATTGTAAATTCTATTAAGTGCAGATATTACATTGGTTGTAACATTAAACAATTTTTGTTAAAATATTCTAAATAATTCCGGAAATATTCGAAATCAAAAACCGGAAAGGGGGCCGCGGTGGCCTAGTGGGTAGCGTTCCTGCTTCTGGGCCTCGTGGTCGTGGGTTCAAATCCCATCCGTGCGGTCACTTTTTCGGAGTGAAGAAGTGGCCGTGCGGGTCCATGGATGTCTAGTGTATGTCCCATTCATTATCAAATGAATTTATTACAAAGAATCGGTTGTGGCAGAATAGCTAAGTACCTTACGCCAATTTCCCTAATATCATTCACTCTCCTTAACCCGAAATCCCATCAACCATCCTTCCTTAAAAAAAAAAAAAAAAAAAAACCGGAAAAATCAATTTTGATTTTTATTTTTTACGGCTTGATCACTGGTTATTTTGAAAAATTAAAAACAGTTTCTTAAGACACTTTTGTAAGCTCTGCCAGTTTAATTTTTGAATAGCTTTTCACCTCCCAAAACAAATGATGTATTACACTTGTCACAAAATTATTTGCTATAGGAGTTATTTGAAAGTAGCGAAATCTATTGCCTGAATGCTGTACTGAACCCAATCCGATTGGTTTAACCACCGACAAGATATGGGAATACCAGCGGCGGCAAATATAACAATAATAATATAATCATTAAATATTGTTTCCCCATCAGAACACCCACAGATCGGTTTCGACCTTTCAGGTCTGATCAACAGGGGCGGCTCGTTATGTAGAGCAAAGGAGCCATGGCACTACCTCTAATTTCAAGCTCAGCTGGGATTTTTAAATAATTCGAAAAACACAAATTCGTCATTTTAAATGTTGAAACATTGCTGCGAAATTTTTTCAATTTCTTTTTTGCTTCGAATTAAAGGCATATGTATGCTAAGTGGCTCTACCATCAAAATGTTCCACCAGCCGCCACTGCTCATCAGTGCAATTAGTTGCTGATGGAGAAACGGAGATTACTATAAGTGTTCCAAACACCGTTAAAGGTAGAAACGCCTAAGTGGCGGAAGAGTTATTTGAAGTTTTTTTTTTTAATTGAAGATTAAGCATTGCCTTTGAAATATAACAAAGAGTCCTTAAATTTGACAGCAGATTATATTGTTTCTTAACTTTGACATTACCTAAATTAGATTTAGTACAGCTGAAGAAATCTACAGATTTTTTTTTGATAATGTACCAGGCATACATTTTCCTGAAATTGTAGCTATTTTTAAAAATTTCTAATCAAAAAACTAGTAAAGTCTCAGTGATGAAATTTTAACTACTTACAAGGGGAGGTTCAGATGTGTGACTCACCGATTTGATGACTATTTACTGCACCTGACTATTACTTGCACCTGTTACAGTCCTAGTTATGACCTGCACGTACGCCTAAAATGGATAAAATCGGTGAGTCGCACATCTGATCCTCCCCTTGTTAGTGTAACACCATAAAAGAACGTTTTGTGAACATTTTGAGATATTTCAAATTGAAAACACCTGTTTTTAAGAACATAGCAATATTTGAAGACCCTTTAAAAGAAAGGATGAAACTGATAGACCTGAAACTTTTTAGAGAAGTAGTACACTATAATTATCATATACAAAAAAAAAGTGAATTTGAGCCTTAGTTTTTTTTATCTTTAACATTTTTAATTTTGAAAACGTTAACATTTACCTATTCTTTTGCTAACTTACAATTAAGTATAGGCCTATAAACACTGAACAGAAAATATTGTATATTTTATGGTCTTTAACATGGTTTTTGCTTGAACCAAATATCTCTTAAAACCGAGGAGCTACAGAGTTTAACGCAAACCTCTGTAAAATACAAAGTAGGCTGACTCACCAATACAAAATGGCCGCTCACAAAAACTGAACATCTCAAAAATTAATGAATAGCTGTTTTCAACTCTTTGAATATAGAAGAAACATAAGTAAAAAAAAAAAAACACATTTTTTTTTATCAGCGACCATCATTGGTTGATTTGAAATGAAGCATATTTCACGGTATTAAGTATCCTTAAAGCAAAATAAAGAAGGATCCTCAAGTAAAAGTTACAAGTGCCCACAACTTTAATTTTTGAGATTCAGAGTGGATTTCACGAAGGTGGTAATAAATACATCTCTGGTTTAAATTGACATAACAGTGGTATTATATTTCTGGCTGATGATGATGATGATGATGATAGTTTGTGGAGGGCGACCAGATGGTCGCAGCACTTAGACCATTCGTTGGTCCTTTGCGCCGCCTCCTGAGCCCTACTCCTCAAGTAGTTGGCCGTGTGGAGTGTTGCCCAGTTGTGACCAATCTGGCCACTCCTCTCCGAATACGGACCACTTGAGTTGTTTAAGAGACTCACATTCACACAGGATGTGTCTTAGGGTCTCCTCTTCTTGCTCGCATTTCCGACATAGGCGATCTTTTACCACCCCTATGTTATGGAGGTGCTTGATTAGTTTGCAATGCCCAGTAAGAGTACCGATTAGCAGAAGAAAACTGTTTCTTGGTAATTCAATGTATTTCCTGTTCAGCTTCGGTGTTGGTGAGTGGATGAATTTTTTGGCGACTATATACTTGTCAGTTTGTAGACATTCCTTTTTGTGTTCTTCAAGGGAGTTTCCTTTAAGTATTTCCGATTAGCAGCCGCAAACTGCTTCTTGGCAATTCAATGTATTTCCTGCTCAGTTTCGGTGTTGGTGAGTGGATGAATTTTTTGGCGATCATTTACTTGTCAATTTGTAGCCATTCCTTTTTGTGTTCGTCAAGGGAGTTTCCTTTAAGTATTTGGGGGATAGTGACTGGTGCCAGTGGCAAAGCCTTAGAGCCTTTCCTTCGCAGGGTGGCCCTTTTGGCCTGCCTATCGGCCCAGTCGTTCCCCTCATTATTTGAATGTCCCTCAATCCAGGATATTGTGACTCTGTTGGTTGCGGCGAGTTTGTCTAGAGCTTGCTTGCACTCCAGTATTGCCGGCTGTGTAAACAATCTTTCAAATGGTAAACGGAATAAATATTTTAAGATTTTGACCAGCATCCTCCAATAACTAGAGATGTAATAATTTAATTCAAAGACGGATTTCGTGATATCAATTGGTTACTAAAGGTAGCCTATGTTTGTGACATTTTTGATTTTTTAAATAACGTAGATCTGACATTATAAGGTAGCAATGAATAGCAAGTAAAGTAGAATTTTCAGTAAAAAAAAAATTCTACCATCTGGTAAAAGCCAATAATTACACCACTTGTATGAAGTTAACAGAATTAAAAGAAGGGTAAAGTATGAGTTCCATGCCGGATAAAATGTTAGCTGCTCTCAAGGAACACCTGACATGACCAGAGGACTAGAAGCAAGTCTGAAGGAATGGATCCCCACCTCCTACTGTTGTGTGATATAGCTCTCAAAGATGTCTTTGACAGAATACCATTGATGGATTTTTGGATAACGTAGCGTCAGGAATAGCCAGTTGTAGCGGAAAAAGCGATAACATTTCTTTCGTCACGACATAAAAATATTAAGTAGATTTCCTACAGATCAACTACAGATTGGAAGTAGAGCTGGATCTAAGAATAAAAGTATCAACGTATCAACGTTATTTTTGTTTACTTGTCAATTTTTTAAATTCATAGCCACCTATGTTCTACAACAACCACTATAGGTATATCTACCAAAATATCAGTCAAAAACACAAGTAACTTTGTTAATATCATACTATTTATAATTAGTGATTATAGTCATTCTTAAACAAAAAGGTACTTAAATTTTAGTCATTATTTACGATAATGTAACTATAAGAAATCGAAATTTTCAATGCACTGTTTTCCTCCTCCATCGATTGTCCCCCGTTCTTTTCCGTGCTGGCAAAAGTTTTCCAATATGGATTGCATGTCACCTGATTGTGTTTCTACGTTTCTACGAATAGGCTAAGCCCTACAGATATACGCTAAAAGGGCAAACGTTCGATGCAAGCAGATATATAACTGGATGGCGTGACTGCCACTTTATATCGGCGACATTTACCTGTCGGCAGCTTCATAAAGCTAACAAGTTATTAAATATTACCACTCGCACTAATATGCGTGTTACCACCAGCGTTTCACTGCTTCTAGTTAGCCAAGGGATAATTAGGCCGCTCTATAAAAAAAGAACATTTACTCGCTTTAATTAAATGGCCATGCATAAATGATGGGCCTTGATGACAGTTGATAACATTAAATTAAGCCATCATTTATTATAAGGCAATGAAAATATTTATATCGAATTATAAACGATACTAACAACCAGTGACGGCTCGCAGGGTGACTCATGGTACGGCCGAGGTAGCATGCAATGCCGCCAACCGTCTCTGGAACACCCTAGCCATCTGTATTGCTACCTCGGCTCGAGTCACCCCGAGAGGCATCACTGCTAACAACTGTGTATTCTAAAAAGACAATAATTGATTTAAATCGGTACATATTTACCCGCCATAACTCATTACTTTAGAAAAGGGCTACTGTTTGTAATTTGAATAGCAAGCTAATTCATTTCATATACACTCTTCGGCCCGGGAATGAAATTTAGCAGTGGATCCAAATATTGCTTTATATTTGCAAATGGATAATTTTAAATGAATTTAAATTTGCGGTTTGTATACGGTTTGATTGAGTGGCGTACCCACTGGGGTTTCGTGAATTTTATAAGGCCCGGGCACGCGAGCTTTAGACTAAAGGCACAAAACTCTTTACAAAACTCCAAATGCAAACTGTTTATTAAAAAAAAAGTTCATTATAGTTCAAATCGAAAATTATGCCAAAATTTAGTTTCCGGTCGATTTAAAATTGTTACAGAATTTTTATTGAGTCGCTGAAATTCTTTAAATTAATAACTAATACGGAAAAGTATTGTGATCGTGAAAATCTTCAATATTTTTTAGGTCCCTAGAGACGATTTTGGCGATGTTTTCATACAAAAATGTCGTGTTAGATTGTGTGTGTATAGCTACAGAAAATAGTTCTGTAGATCATAACATGACGTTTTTCTCTAATTGTGTGACTAACCCTAAACATTCTACGAGCGTTGGGATTTAAGGATGTTTTATGTATTTGTCTCTTATAGACAACGTTGCTACCGCATAATTGTGGAAAGAAAAATATAAGAAAGTTTACAAATACTTCTCAAGCAACTAGAGCCGTCCCAATATCTGGTGTCACCTCAGTGTAAAGTTTGCGCAGAGTGAGAAATTATTCGAAGAAAACGTGATAACAAATCTCATTTCGTGCCGATTCACTCGGCGACGATCGCTGAATAATTATGAGTTTTCGGCGCCCCCTCTCTTAAAATTTAAGATGTTCACTGCGCGTCATAGATTTTGCGACAGCTCTACACTTCTATCCATAATGAATTATACAGATAAAGAAAAAACGAGGCAATACAAGTTAATTGGAATATATAAGCTACTAATTAAAACATTATATTTCTCGAAAGCAGCAAACAGAGAGAATACGTAATTAGCTGTCAATTAACTGCAACTGGAATTTTGATATGATTGAATTTCCCGGAATCGGATGGCGTGTGTCATACATTAATAGCTGCAGCGGAATGAAATTAAGACATTTATATTTTACGTGCCCGCAAACATCGTACAAACTAGGAAAACATGTTTCCACTTATCGGATCGTATATCAGAGAGGGCACCCGATTATTATCAAATGTTATTACAACCAAATTAGACCGATTCGTAATTACGAATGCCGCGACCCGAAATTTAACCTTTCGCCTTCATAAATTACTTTCGATAGACAGTTTATTTATCGACGCTACACGACTCCGACTGCCCGATTTTCGTTATTTGACAGCACACGTCAAAATGTTTGGTTTTCTTTTTAGGCGCCCCGATCGGTGAGGCTCTGACCTTTGCCTTGTTATTCTTGACAAGTTATTTACATGATAAACACAAGTTGAACATTGTGAGAATTGGGGTTTTCATATGTTAATCACTTGTAATAGTCACTGTAGGTTTTGAGAAAAAAATATTTTTGTTGGCAATTCATCATTTTTTGATGTAATAATAAAATAAAAGTGCCATTTACAACTGAGATTATACAATTGATGTCGGTTCTTATTGATGGGGTTAAATAGCTACTTTAGAAACGCAACGGAAAGAATCACGTGGTGAAAATACAATCACTACTTTTAAAATGCTAAAGTTTTCACGTCAACATAGGATGTACGGTCAACAAAAAAATCTTCTTTCCCTTAATCTCTTCACGCCCAGGTTCGCCACATGTGGCAACAAGCAAAAAATGAAAACAAAAATATTGTACAAAAAAAATTACTTCTTTAGCGCTATCTATGGAATATTTTTTCATATTTTTTTGCATAAATGGGAAAGTTTGTGAAAGTGAAATCATATTTCGTAGAAAAAGTTAACAACAACAATGAAGTAATTTTTCATCAAACCTGGAATTAAATCAAAGCAGCATGGGCGCGAAGTGGTTAATGTATGCGCGCTTGGTTTGTGCTTCTCCCGTGTGCGTAATAATTTTACTGCGTACACCCTGTATATATGTTATCGTATTCGCGAGTCTTTCGCGCGTCTCAATAAAAACAACCCATATAATATAATTAGTTTTAAAAAATGTCATCTGCTCAACTCTAGCACCGAATATATTCAGTCTCCGGGATTATGGGCAAACAATGATAATTCAGTTAAATATCAAACATTCATAATTGCCTCCATCCGGATCATTAATTGTCAATACTATGCCGATCAAATCCTGATGGTATTCAATCTTTGATCACTTCGTGTATTTTTTTCTAGTGTTCAAATAACATTCACCAATCAATATCGTCGTTTGGTCCACATATTCGATTCAATATTATTAGTTGAATATTATGTCAAACGGTGTTTGTAGCAGCTTAAGTAAAAACAAAGCCATTATTAGAACATATCCTTTAGTTTTTAGAGATGAAATTATTTCTAAACGATCACAAAACAAACATGGTTTTTGTTATTTAATTTACTCAGTTGTAACAGCAGAATCTTCGTTTTGGGATCTGTTAATTTTGAGCTAGTGCCCGCCCACCATCCAGCACTTTCATAATTACTTAAACTACAAAACGGTGTTTGCATCCGTTCTTAGAGTTCTAGTATAAATCAACATAAAAAACCCAATTTACCAAAACAATGACTAAAAACGAAACCACTGGCTGGTGGGTGAGCCCTATTCTACTATTCAATCAGTAGAACATTTCCCTGGGTTGTTACAGATGAACTTGTTCTAGATAAGCACTAAACCTTAATTTGATTCAAAACGCATAAAAAACGATTAATTTTTTTTTCTCGTTTTTTTTTTTAAATTTTTAGTGAAAGTTTTAAATTCATACCATTTTGGTATTAAAATTTGGATTCGAGAAAAATTGAAAATTGGGCCGTCCCATTCAATTTTTGGAAGCAACACTCTGGAACGTATTCAATAATTCAAACTTAATAACAAAGCCATTAACAGTTGCTCTTAAATTCGGAAATGTGTGCCCTTCAGTAAAAAATTTGAATTAATTATATATTTTCAAAAGTTAACAATCTGTTCACATTAAATGATTCCAAAATTTAGGGATGAAATGTTAATAGTTTTGACACAAACGTAATTCAGCGTTAATTATAAACAAATTTGGAAAGTTTCAAGTCGATGGCAATTGTTTTTATAAATAAGTAATTGTGGAGGCACTTCGTGATACATTTTGAATAATTTAAATAAAAACGAATAACTTTGTTGGTATCACTTTATTAATAATAAAGTGATATCAACAAAGTTATTCGTTTTTATTTGAATTGTTTTTATATTTTTTCCAACTCACTAAAATTATTATATTTTTCTATACTTCATGTTCTGTTCTCAGAAAATTATTCAAAAATTTGGGGCTGAGGTATTAATAGTTTTGACAGAAACATAATTTTGCATTAATTTCAAGCAAATTTGAGAAATTCTGAGTCAACAGCAATTGTTTTTATATTTTTTCCAGGTCACTAAAATTATTACACATTTTCAAAACTTAACATTCTGTTTACATTATATTATTCCAAAATTTAAGGATGAAGTGTTGATAGTTTTGACACAAACGTAATTTAGCATTCATTCTAAGCAAATTTGAAAAGTTTCAAGTCAATGGCAATTGTTTTTATATTTTTCCCAAGTCACCAAAATGATTATATTTTTTCAAAACTTCTTGTTCTGTCCTCACGCATAGCACGATTCTAGTAAGTAGATTGTAATACAATTTTTCAAAAATTTAACCCCAAGATTTATATGTTTTACAAATTTTTATATCTCGCACATAAAATTTTTGAAATTTCGCCAACAGTAAATTTTTATTTTTAGGACTTTTAGAAACGGAGATGCGTAACAAATGGTACATTCTTCTTGAAAATAGTTTGACTCGAAAAGCATAAAAAAACAATTAATATTTTTTGCCTCATTATTGGTGTTTACGGCTCAAGCATTGAATGTTAGATACACTATTTGTACTTCAGAGTTTGAATTAGTGTCTTAATTTTGGAATTTAAAACACAGACTTTGGATTTTAAGGTCTTATAATCTAAAAGTTAGATCAATTATAATTTTAGGACGAAATTGTCAAATTTAATATTCAATTTTTATACTTTTAAGGTACCGGATTTTAGGTTTTCAATTTTAATACATAGGCATTACAGGACCTTAAAATTTCGAAATTCGGGACTTAGTGTTTTATTTAAAGTCGAATTGGCCGATTATAAATGTTGAATTTATGACGACTTTTAGGGTTATAGACCCAAACATTCGGAGTTTAGAGCCTAGAATCCGAAACCCAGAAAGTAAGATTTTTTAATTAAAATGGAAATGAAATTGTAGCCTAAATTCCAAATTTTGGAAACAAAATTCCAAAATGTATTGCCCTAATTTTGGAATTTGGTTCCCAAGCTTTGGATTTTAGATTACAATTTCTGAAGCCCAACCCATTTTGCGGCGCTAAAATGCAAAGTTTACGCACTAATAATTTGGAGCATTATTTATTTCAAATTTTTTAAATTTCAAAGACAAAAATTAAGATTTTTAATTTTGGATAGTATTGCCAAAAATTAAATTTTAACGCCCGATTTTGGCTTAATTTTATTTCTCAAATTCTGGATTTTAGATGCAAAGCTTTGGAATATAGGTATCAAACTTCAGATTTTAGGGTCCAAATTTCAAATTTTAGGGTATTACAATCCGAAAATTGAACATGCATTTTAAACTGAAATCTCGTTTTTTAAGGAAAGTTCGGTATCTGATTGTAGGCCTTAAATTTTTAGATTTAGATCCAATTGCAAGAATATCCCAATTATGTTCGAATTTATAATTTTAAATATTGAATTTAGGTCTAATTTTTGTATTATTGGACCGTAATTTTCAGAATTTGCACCTATTTTTTTGGCTTAGGTTTATAAATCAATCAGCCACAGGGCCGGATTAAGGTATAATGGGGCCCTAGGCAAATATTTTCCTGGGCCCCCTTCTAAGAATAAATTCAAACTAATTAAATATGAAATAAAGGTTTCGAAAAACAGTTTTATTACAAAAAAAAATCAAATCGCAATGAAACATTGAAATACAAAATCACAAATGCACGTAACACAAAATCAAATTGGTGCTTTTCTTACTTTGGAGTTTACAAATCGGCAATTAAAGATTCGTGGTTAATTTCGCTGAATAACTGTTTTTCAATATTTATTAAAGTTAAATATGTAAGCAATGTTAATTATTTAGTATTCTAGATAATCAAAATCAAACCCCAGAATGACCATTTCTAAATATCAAACATCGAAAACGTATTGATTTTTCAAAAAATTATTTAACTACAGACTTTCAGCTTAAACATCGTTATTGGGCAATAATTGGGATTTGATATTATAAAAAATCAAACTTTGTTAATGATTTAGTTTTCTAGATAATCAAAATTAAACCGAAGAACGATCATTTTTAAAGCCTAAAAATCAAAAAAGTACTGATTTTTCAAAAACTTTTTTTTTAATCAGCTTAACATCATTATCTCTTCATCGATTGCTTCCGTTCGCGCGCCTTTCTTCCAAAGAAGATTGCTCCGTTAATTTTTGTCGGATTTTAATTTTATAAACGTTTTTGGGTTAACAATTATTCGTTCTTTGAATCCGTGTTGATTTTTTTGTTTCGACTTTTACACTTTAAAAATTGTGATTATTTGACGTGAAAAGTGAACATGAAAATAAAAAAAAATGCCAAAAAAATATAAAACGTTGGGATAAAATTTTGCAAAATCACACGTTCATCTATGTTCGTCTACATCTATTGGCTAATGGAGTAACTTTGATTTCTTCAAAAATTTTGGTTTTAATAAAAGTTATGAATTTTTTAAGTCAGCTCAGCACAATTATAGCTTCCATCCTCGCGCCTTTCTTCTAAAGAATATTATTCCGTTAATTTTCATTGGATTTTAATTTTAAAAACTTTTTTCGATCAACAATGATTCTTTCTGCAGTATTTATTGATCATATCATCATCAGAGTCTGTGAGGGCTTAAGCTCACTAAACACTCTTAAGGTGGGTGTGTCACTGCTTATTTCTATACTCATAAAAATCATTTATTGGTGTCTTAACAAAAATGTTTTACACAGGTTATTCTACATTTAATAAATAAATTAGTATCTAACGATAAAAAATAACTGTATCTAAAAAGAGTGGTACAATATAAATAAAACACAGTTAAAGGTATAATAAAATGCCTTAAGTTAAACCCTCAATATTAAAAAGACATCATAAGCAATGGGTTGTTTGTTGTTGATATACTGCAACAATTATAACATCATCAAACTAAACACTCAAGAAGAATATAACCTGAGAAAATCAATATTTATTACAGTTTTACCCATTTTAAATAAACATTCATAGTTTTATTATAAAGCTTAATTTGTATAAACTATTACAATGTACATAACGTTTCTAAAAAATGTATAATATTTCAGTGGGTACTAATAATAATAATTAGTTAATTAATATAAGCTTTCATTATTTACATAATGCTGAAATTGATCTAGGATTAACAACTCCATCACCATGAATAATTAATAATCTAATTATTTGTAAATAATTGCAGCTTTTGAAAATCAGGCTTCTACACGATTTTGCGCGTCACTGCTAAATTAAATAATTAAATTAAAATAACAGATATATCATATCTGTTTTCATTGCCGAATAATTCAGAACGCCATCACATAAATGTACATTCATTAATTACATACATAATGGAAAATAAAATCGATATAAATAATAACAACAAACGATTGATCGTTCGAACAGTTCATTATTATTATCGACTCAAAAATGATTTTTTCAATACATAAATAATGTTGAGTTTTGTTGTTCGAAACAATGGATTTAATTGATTATATTGGTTTGATTGTATTATGATTTAATTTAATTACGCCAAACCTGGTTTGTTAGTTATTTTATAATAAATTCTATTCATCATGATTAATTAGTTATCATTCAATTTTCCGCGTATGGCTATTATATTTAGCAAATTTGAATTTTATTTTATAGATGTAATTAATTATGAAAGGATGAATTCGCTAGAGCTAGTTCCAAAATTGAAAATTGATAATTACGTTTATAATATGAAATGACAAGCAAAGAGCTAATATATGATGATAAAATATTTGCAAGAATTTTTATTACATTATTAGATGATTGAATAGTTAATTTTATTGCTGGAATAAACTTTTCAACTCTGATAGGCCAATTTTTACTTTCTCCGTTATAAAGTTTTGTGATCGTGTAAATTTTTTCAAAAAGGTTTTTTACGGAAATATCCATTTTGAGGTTCCTAAAGGTGATCCGTCATATAGCCCGTTCTCTGGAATCTGGCGACTGTGGTCGTAAAAGAGGGTTGGAGCTCGGTAAGGGGACGTAATTTTTTTTATCTCAAACCAATCTTTGTTGAGAAGTACTGGTGTAAAAGTGCGTATACTAATAGGAGCAAAGGACAGTAATAAATGTATGAGATGCAATTAGACGAACCAGCAATACCTTTTCTTCGAGGTTGCGTCGATTCTCAGAGCGGACCCATGTTTTACGACTTCAGCCGCCAGATTCCACCGAACAGGCTATACACGCTTTCTTAACCAGAATTCCCGATCTTCCTTTCTTAAAAAATATATTTAATTACTCTTTAGATATATGAAATATTTTTTTCAGTTTAATACTGAACTCGGATATATAAACAATGTTTCCTTTAAGAAGTTTATTTTTTAAGGTGTGAAATATAATCAGGATAAACATTTATTTGTATTCTGTTCAAATTGAGAGGTAGTAACTTGAAGTTTAATGTAAATGAATGTTGATTAGGTAAGAGCCGACCCGAAGTGGGTCAATCTAATTCAGCCCCAGACAGATTCCCTGTAAAACTGAGCTTTTTGTCCCGCGAGCATTCCTAATTTGATAAGATACCTAGGTATGTCGTGGCTGCTGAAAGCCCGAGTCTCTCGGTATTGATGGCTCCGGAATAATTTATGACGGAAAAGAGCACCGTTGAAAAAGTTTTATAAGAGTGCCACAGACGTTGGCCACGTTTCACTTGCGTGTAACTAAACTGGGTTAAATTATTGCAACCGTTTTCATGAAATCCACGGGAAATACGGGAAAAAAAACTGGCTACGCATACTTCTGGTCATGCACGTTCCCGCTAATATATTATTTACTCTACCCAACTTTAATGCTCCGGTAATATGGCTTAATAAACGAGGACACGAAAACAAGTTTCTTATATTAAATTACTTGCTTTTTATATGCGACTAAAGTAACTTTGCTCTTCAACTCTAATTAATTTTAAAATTGCTTATAAAGCGAATTAATTAAATACAGTTGTAATCGTTAAAAACCCGGTGTTATAAAAATTTGCAATTTGTGGTATTTTCACGATGTGTTGTGTTGTGTAGTAATCCTTAATTATTTAATTAATATGTATCATCTTTACTATACTTTCTTGCTTTTATTGACTTGGTGATTCACTTACTTATGATGGTCTTACTTCACTTGCCTGAAGGATTGCTAAGGACAAATAGGCAGGGGCGGCTCGTTATATAGACCCACGGAGCCATGGCACTACCTGTAACACTCAAGCTTGGCGAAAATTTTTAACTGTTTCCTAAAAAACTTTTTAAATGTTAAACAACACCTGTAACACCGCATGGAAATTCCACATTAATTTCAACAGATGGTTAAAATTTTGACAGACTATTTCTGAATAATGTGTTTTTACAAATTTCCAAAGAAAGCAATCGCAAGTTCACCACAACAGCAATGGTTGCATTAAAAGGAAAATTTTGATGACTAAAAAGACGCATTTTTCAGAAATTAACATGCAAATTCTACATTTATTGCACCAGATAGTTGAAATTTTGACAGACTAATTTTGAATAATGTGTCTTTACAAATTTCCAAAGAAAATACCACAACAAAAATAGTTGCATTAAAGAGCAAATTTTGATGACCAAAAAAGCGCATTTTCAGAAATTTGCATGGGAATTCCACATTTATTGCAACAGGTGGTTGAAATTTTGACATACTAATCTTGAATAATGCGTCTACGAATTAAAAAAAATAATAATTGCAAGTTTACTACAACAAAAATGGTTGCGCTAGAAAGCAAATTTTGATGACCAAAAAAGCGCATTTTTTAGAAATTCACATGGGAATTCCACATTTATTGCAACAGATGGTTGAAATTTTGACAGACTAATTTTGAATAATGCGTCTTTACAAATTTACAAAGAAAATAATTTTCTTCGAAATTTTCGACTTTTTGTTAAAATTTTCGATTTTTTGGTCCGCAATTTTGATTTTTAGGATCGAATTTTTCGGCGAAGTTTTTAATTTTTTATCCTATATTTTAGATTTTTTTAACCTAAATTATTGATTTTTATACGCAACTTTTTTTATTTTTTTGCCTATATTTTCAAGTTTTCTTTACAGTTTTTGATTTCTTGCCCTTCATTTTAGATTTTTTACTTGAATGATTATTTTTTATGGGCGATTTTTTTTACTTTTTGGTTACTTTTTGACTAAAATCGATTAAATTAAATTTTTCTTTAAACATTTTTTTGGTTTTTTGAGACGATTCTGAACACTATTTGTCAATAAAAAAAATTGTGGGACTTCCAGGAACCGAGATTTTCGAGTTTCTAGTCAGCAACTTATTTTGAGCCAAAGAGTTACTTTGGGGGCTGAAAATAGCAAATTATTTTTGTTTTCCTTGATTTTTCAATTTTTTTGTTTGCATTTTTTATTTTTAGACCAGTATTTTTTATTTTTTTGGCCTAAATTTTAGATCTTTGACCTGTATTTTTTATTTCTCCGCTCCAAATTTTAAAAATTTTGCCCTAAATATTCTTCATTTTGGTTAAACTTTTTGTTTTTTTTTGTTGTTGAAATTTTCGGATTTTTGGTCTGCATTTTTTTTAACCGCGAATTTTCGATAATTGTGTAAAGTTTAGATTTTTTGTGCTTATATTTTAGTTTTTTACCTTAATTAAGAGCTTATTGTGCAAGTGATTATTTTTTTTGAATTCCCCAAACATTGAGTGCAATTTTCGTTCGCTCCAGTGCAGTTTTGAGTCAATTCATGTTGTTGTGAGTAGCAATATTGCAATTATTTTTACAAGTAATCAAAAATGCACTCTTTTCTGCGTAGTTTTAGTAATTTTGGAGCTAATTCTACAAGTGATTAATTTTTTACAATTTTTTCAAACATTGAGTGCAAATTTCCTCCACTACAGAGCAAATTTTGAGTTTATTCCTTTGTTTTCTGGAGGAGCATGTCGTTGCTTTCGCAGGAAATCAAAAGTACACTATTTTTGAATAATTGAAGTTTATTTGAAGCGAATCCTGGGCCTAATCACCCCGAGTGCTGAAAATGGCAATTTTGGTACTTGAATTTTCAATCTTTTTGTTTTCATTTTTTATTCTTAAGACGGGATTTTGATATTTTAGTCTAAATTTTTGATCTTTTAGCTTAAATTTTCTTCTAAATTTTCGCAATTTTGATTTTTAGGATCGAATTTTTGGTCGATTTTAAGATTTTTTTAACCTAAATGACGTAAACTACAAATTCCCAAAATTTCAGCCAAATCCACCGAGACCCATATTCCATAAGGTTTGTGCGAGGTTCTTTATGCAAACAGTTACTCAAAATATACCCTAAATTATGATTTTTTTAAAAAACATAAACAACCTTTTCCTAATTTTGAAATAAATTTGTGCAGAGCATAAAGTGAAAAATTTCAATAACTTTCGTGACTTAAAAAAAATATAAAGACAATTGCTATCGACTTAAAACTTACCAAATCTACTCAAAATACACCCTAAATTATGATCCTTTAAAAACCATGAACACCCTTTCCTAAATTTTGAAATAAATTTATGCAAACGTACGCTCGGTTTGCATAAATTTATTTGGGGAAAATTTCAATAACTTTCGTGACTCGAAAAAAAGATAAATACAATTGGTATCGACTTAAAACTTGCTAAAGCTACTCAAAATACACTCCAAATTATATTTTTTTTTAAACGATAAAACCCTTTCCCTAAATTTTGAAATAAATTTATGCAAACGGAGCCTAAATTTGTGGAAAATTTAAATAAATTTCGTGACCCGAAAAAAATATATAGACAATTGCTATGGACTTAAAACTTGCCACAGTTACTCAAAATACACCCTAAATTATGGTTCTTTAAAAACCACAAACACCCATTCCCTAAATTTTAAAATAAATTTATGCAAACGGAGCGTAAATTTGTGGAAAATTTAAATAAATTTCGTGACCCGAAAAAAAAAATATAAAGACAATTGCTATGGACTTAAAACTTGCCACAGTTACTCCAAATACACCCTAAATTATGGTTCTTTAAAAACCACAAAAACCCATTCCCTAAATTTTGAAATAAATTTATGCAAACGGAGCGTAAATTTGTAGAAAATTTCAATAACTTTGGTGAATCGAGAAAAATATAAAGACAATTGCTATCGACTTAAAAATTGCCAAATTTACTCAAAATACACCCGAAATTATGGTTTTTTTTAAACTTTAAAAACCTAAATTTTGAAATTAGTTTATGGAAACAGCGTAAATCACATGCCATAACAGGGTGTGACACCACATTAATGAATTTAATGATTTGTCGTTTATTCATAATCTTTACATTCATAGAGCTCAGGAGACATTCTTTTATTTTCGATGTCGGATTACAGCTGAAGTATTGGTGATAGAAAACATGTTACTAAGCTTTTTTGTAGATAATGTAATAAACTTTATAAAGTGTACCTTTTTTCCAAGATGGCGACTCGACCGTAACAGGGACTTTTAGTATGTTCGATAGGAATCCGCAAATGCTTGTTGCCAAAATTCAGATCTAATTTGAATGGACTAAGTTAGCGAAAATAGCAAGAAGATTGCATGGCTTATTGTGAAATTTACTAAAAAATGGAGAAAATATCGTGGAGACAAGTCGTAATGCTCTTTCTGCATTCATTCCAAATGAAACGCCTTCTCGTGCAGAAACTGAGAATGAAAGATTTTGCGTTCTTGTAATTATACAGTTAATTGCGAGAGAATTTTGAGAATCCCACACGAAGCAATAAAACCCTTTTCTTACACTCGAAAGAAGAAAATTGGCCGAGTTTATTATAGTTTACCGTAATTTATAATATAATTAAGTGCATCGGATTATTGTCTTACAATCGGCGGTGGTCTTTCAGGTTTAAAAAAAAGAGGCTTAAAAAAAGGAGCCGATGAGATACACCGAAGGCGTTGACAATTTTACCGAGAAGCTCAAGAAGGCCGGCAAAAAGCGATTCGAACCTGCTAAGGTATTATTCCCAGAAACGAACAATCAAGGTTAATATAATTCAACGTCGTCTCTTGAAAGAAAATAATTAATTTCAGCGACTTGTAGACATTCGGGATGCGGCTTGTCGTCCGATTGACAAATTGTCACGATGCATTTTTGGAATTTTAAAATTCACATCTGTTGCGTCGGTGCGCAGTACGTATGGGCTACAAGTGCATACTAAGTTATACTGTATAAACTGTATATTGTAAAATTCTAATAATAATATTTGATTGATTTTGATAAATAATGAGTAGATTCGTGGGCGAGTCATTTGTTTCATTAATTCATTATTGATGAATGATAGAAAAATACACATTAATTATTTACATGAATAAAATATAATTTAAGAAACAATATGGTATTTTATTGCACATATCATTTCCAAACAAAGTTACGGAACTTGAGGTTTAATATACTGTTGTATAACCTTCAAATTATAAAATTACTTCGTCAATGTTTTTTCTCGAACAATAAATTCAATTAATAAAACAACGAATTTTTTATGTACAAACATCTTTATTGACGAATTATTACTTTCAATTAAATATACATATAACTTCTATTTTTTTTTTGGTGCAATCCTTCATCGGCTTTCGACCGGAGGTCTTTCAGCCAGGATTTTCATATTTTATATATAAATGAAATTCTTTACCCCATAACGGAGGTATAAAATGTGTGTAAGTACACACACGTAAGTCATTACAAATTTAATTGCTCATATACGCAGTCATAATCAAATATTTCGATGTGTCAACGACCGGCGCCATCCTCAAATATTAAAACAACATGAATTTTAGATTCCCCGCCGAAGTTAACTAGAAGGGTCGCGTGTAACATATAATACGGATGCAGTGAGTAACCCTACAACATTCCAGAAGCACCAACCCTCGCGGGCGTGCTCACAAAAATTCAAATTTAACGCCCGCCGCGCGACAGCCGATGATGAACACGGCCCTTCATCAATTCTTGAGGATCGAGTTTTAATGCCCGAAACGCGGGGCTTTTCCAGCTGGCGCAAGTTCAGTTTCTACACACACACACACGGCTCGTTTAAATGCTTAGTCGGCTCCGGTTGCTATTTAAAAATGATGGAATATTTAATCCGGCAAAAAAAGCGCCGGCTTAGCAGACATAAAAGAAGATTTCCAAAATAATTGTCCTTTACTAATTCACGCCGCATGCAAATTGCATAATCAAATCTTACGCTAGAAATGTGTTGATTCATAATTAGGGACGACTAATGTGTCCCTGTCCAATTTGTAGGGCTGTCAAAATTAAAATATTTGCGGCAACTGCACCGGGATGAGGTCCATATGCCGAGGATCGGATGCCCATCCGGTTTGAAGTTCTTTGGGCTATTAAGTAACATCACTTCGGCCGGATTTTAATGTTGCCAAACAAAATATGTATTCTCAAAGCCACCGGATATTTGATCCTCTTTGAATATTTTACACGTGCCCATCCTCGTTATAAATTAGCACCGATTTATAAACATATAATTCGACTTCTTTTAATTTATACTCATGTGAATTTATTAACGCTCCAATTATTTACGTGGAATTATTTATGCTGGTCAAACAGTTTCCTCAAAAGATATGTTTAAATATATACATACCGAATCAGGGCCGATCCTGTACCCTTGGCCGCCCGCGTGCAAATGATGAGTTGGCCGCCCCCTCAAGTGCATATCTTGGGGGTTGCGTTTTTACTATTTTAGTAATAAGACACCAAAAAGTAACTTATTATCAAGAATATGTACAATTTAAATTACATATAAAACGTAACTTTTAGCTACAAAACGAAATATTCGCGATTTTTTGCATTTACGTTTTTTTTAAATATTGTTTCAATTAAATAATTTGTGCAACGTTACGACAATAGAAGTCGCCCTAATGGTGTATCTATCTATTACGGATACTTGGGGTTACAACTCCATAGTGAAAAACCGTTTCTCTGTCAGCGTCTATATTGACCTGATGAGATCTAATAAGATTGAAACTGGTGCTCGGTTGTCGCACGGGGAAACAATATTTCAATGTTTATCAATGATATTGTTATAATTGTCGCTAGTTTATGGTTTCTTATTGTCAGGGGATTTATCCACTCAGTAAAGGAAATTGTCGAATGTTAAGATAATAGATGTTGCCCTGTTGGTGTATCTAGCTTTTAGGGTTTGAAATTTTAATTATTTACATTCAAGTTGACACAGTGCCAACATGTTGATGGTACAGCCACTTATACAATATACCCTCTCCCCAACATTTTTTTGAAGCAAGAAAGAACGATTTATCTTCCTAGACCAAAATAACTGGCGAAAAAGTGTTTTAAGAGTTAATTAAAAATTCTTGCTAAACTTGAACCTGCATGTTCTTCTTGGCTCTATATAACGAGCCGCCCCTGTCCTCAGCACTAAACTTATTGATAATTGAATAGTTTTGTGGCTGATAATTGTTGCTAAATTCATTATATTTAAGGATGGGTGATATTTCACGTACCTATGATTTTTCACTGATAGTAAAAAATCCTGGATCGTTACTAAATTTCACCGTGACTGTGATTGCGACTGTTAGCCAAAGTGATTGCTACTTTAAATCTTTAAAAAGTTACTTAATATACGTTTCTAATCTTCTGGACTCAGAAACCTTGTTTTTGAACATTTTTTCACACATTTTACAAACAAGTTTCTTAACAATTTTTGTAGATATTTTAGTTTTCAATCAATGGAGATCATCCAACGCGTTTGCAAGTTATAAACTTCGAAAAAAACACCGGCAAAAACTATCTAATAACAAACAAAAATAATATAAAAATCATTTATATTTTTCTTGAATGATTTTTTTCACATATTAAAGCTTGCATTATTAAAATTGTCCAAAATATTTAAAAGTGCTATTTTAAAAAATCGACAAACACCTTTTGCAAAAATTTAACACACAAATGTCTCGAATTTGACGTTTCAATGATCAAAAAAAAAATCTCTAAAACGAGAAAAAAGGGTTAAAAACAAGATTTGCAGTGTATAACACGTATGGTCGCTATATGTTTTAAGGAACCAAACATTGAGGATTCGATTTTTAAAACGTATAACGACTAGACTTGAAAATCTAGATTTTCTAATCTTTTCTTCGTAGATAATTTTTTTGAAAATCATAAATTTGGCACTATTCTGCTTATGAATGATCACAATCAAGATTTTATAGGTGCTTTATTAACCTTTTCTCTTTTTTTATTTCGACTTGAAATCAAATCATCAAAATCAACATTTTATTATCTTTTGATTAATTTATTCATTGGTGAAAAACTAGATGCGTGGGCAACAAGATATGGCCCACTCACCACGTAAAATAGCACCCACCCACCATTCACTCTACCAACTTTATTCTAACCTAAAATTCTGTATGGTTGAAGAAATGTGAAGAAATGAAAGTTTAAAAATAATGCGAAACGTATTTTGTAAATCTAAAACGCTTTATTAATTACTTTATACTCCATTTTTCTCTGGTCTCATGTTCAAATTACTATTTTCATGAACTGAAAAAATAAAAATAAAAACAAATGCTGAACTTCCGAAACGTACTCAAAATTCATTTAACTTTAATATTCGGTGCGAACAACTAGACATTCCTTTATTATAATTTTTGTAATAATACCACAGAACCAGCACTATAACAATTTTCAAATTACAAATTTCACGAACTAAAAAAAAATATAAAAATTCTCTCAAATTTCAAAATATACTGGACGATTCTACGTTAATTATTTCATTTAAAAATAATCCCTCGAGAACAGAGCAAATCATCATTCTCAGAAGCAAAACACAAATTAAGAAGAAAACGATTATCAAGTATTAGAATTGAAACTTTACAAAATGACTTAAAATTCATTTCATTTTACGATTTTGCAAAAATCTTTAAATGCTTCTCGTCTAGATTTTAAAACAACTCCCCGAGAACAGAGCAAATCGTTATTTTGAAGATGAGCTTTTTCAGAGACATAGAAAAACATTTGCAACATTATTTATTTATTTCTATACATAATCATTTGTGTAATTTAGATTATATTTCACCGTCGAAAATAACTGAGGACCGATTTGGACCTACATTAGTCTCACATCGGCACACTACGATCGTCGTTGATGGAGAAACAGAATTCGACTATGCCCTTATAAACAAATCAAGTAACCGTTAGAATAGAAAAACAATTAGGGCGACATCTATCGCCGAAAATGTTACAACGTTCTGAAATTATAATATATCGGCGATAGATGTAGCCCTAATTGTTTTTCTATCCTGACGGTTACTTGATTGGTTTACAAGGGGCTAAAATTCAGAAAATTTGGTGTATTTTAAATTGATTAATGGTGTATTTAAAAAAAAATATAAAGAAATATTTATATGCAGGTAGTGCCATGGCTCCTTGGCTCTATATACGAGCCTCTCCTGGGTATAGCGAAGGATTTTTTCTTCGACTTCTCTTTAGATTTTTTAATTTTATTTAAATGATCTGACAATAAGGGGTCAAATTTGGCTGGCATTTCTGCTGCCTTTAAAAAAATCGTTATTTCTTCTATAGAGATTGTAACTACTTCGTCTAAAAGCAAGACATTGACTTGTTAAAAAGTGCACAATAACAATCATTCTTTCTACAATAGCCCCTCCATCGGTTTTTCTCGAATTCAAATTGTTGTTGCTATGATTTTTATTTATTTAAACGGATTTTTAACTCTCATTTTTGGAGACACTTAATATACAAATTGGTCAGCACAATGGCGTAAGTTTTTACAACCCGTAGTTATAATTTTAATATTTCCTTTTCTAAATAATTTACATAGGAAACAAAATCCGCAGGTTTGTCTTTCGTTTCGCGGGCTTTACCGGTTTCGCCGCCCCTCTAATCGCCGCCCACGTGCCATGCACGCTCTAGCCCTTCGGTAGGATCGGCCCTGTACCGAATAAATATATTTATTAATTTTTTTCATTTCATGGGGAAGATATTTGTTATGAAATTATTCATTGGAGCAAGTTTATTAATAAAATTATTTTTGATGCAAAGAAATTCGAGAATTTTCAGACCCAAAAAAAGTAATTTTTCAATGCACAGGAAATATTTGTTAGGGCAGAAAGTTTATTTTGATGCAAATAAATGAACATTTTTCGTTGAAAAGGAATCAACGGTTTGGGTGTAAATGTCAAGAATTCTCGGTGCAAAGAAACTTATTAAATATTTATTGTTATTTTCAAAAATCAAAGAAATTACGAGAAACATGTTACATTTTTTGTTGCCTTCAATATTCGATGCTAAATATTGGTATTTATTGTGTGTTCTCTAATATTTACGGCAAAAAAATAAATAATTGAAGAACATCAAAATTGTTTCTGTTTAAGCCAGCTGAATTCTGTATGCCATATTAAATTCATGTCGTTCTCTTGAACGTGTTTTCATTTAAATAAAAGTTTTTCATAATAAACAAATTGGGGTTAACCTTACTTGTTGCAAAAAGCATTAGAGCAAAAGTTTTTCAATTTTGAAATATAACAATAATCAAATATTTTAATATTTACGTTTGCTAGTTGATCCAATATCAAAAGATTTTGATAAAATCGTTACGAGATTGGTTTTTAGTAGGGATTTTCCCAACCATTTAGAACATCGTAAAATATATTTCTTGTAGAAATCGTCCAGATTTTATCGTGTAAGCCAGAAAAAATGATGTAATAAAGACTTTAATGTAACTATTTAGCTATCTACTTTAAATAAATAAAGTCAATTATTAAATACTAGAATAAATAGTTTGAAACACAATACATTTAATAATTGTGTCAAATTGAAAAATACGGTGGATGCCCTTTACATCTCATATCTTCGTATTGAACGCGCTCCTTATTTGACTTTTAAATTTAAGAAATGCACATACAATAATAACATACAATAAGCTACTCTGGAAGCTATTCTATACAAACACACACACACGTATAAAATAACATAACCAGGAAGAAATGTAAATCCGCCGCCCTATTATAACTGAAATAGTAGCTTGTTAAAATGAACTTAGCGTAGGCAGCTGTATCGCAAATTGTTTCCAGATAAACATCGGATTCGAGACAATCGGACACAAAACGCTTGACAAGGAACACCTGTTTGCCAAAAACGGACGGCTCATAGATTTGTTAATCTATTTTAAACAGCACCTCTGTGCCAACAACTCCTCAGAGCTGTTTGTTTTACACAAGCGCCAACCAATTTATTACCACAACTCTATCATCCGCATCTACCTCGCCTCACCTGTCCCTCTGGGTAAGACCGCTTCTCGGAAGTGCCACGTGAAATATGATAATTCGATTTTAAATTTCTAATTCGTATCTTGATAATGGGAATACATTTTATTCGTCAGGCAGAATGTGGTTAATGCAAATCTTTTGTATAAAACACAAATGTGACTTTATAAATATTATCTTATTATCTTATTTAAGGTACAAATCTGTTGATGTGGCAATCATATAGCTTTCTTCGAATTAATGATCATTTTTGTTGTTATTTTTAGTTAGGTGTAAGTGGAAAATCACGGCTGCGATTGGGCCCTATCTTATCATCAAATTCTTGGAACACAAGCGAGAGTTTTGCAATTGTTAATTAATTGTTAAAAGAAATACCGAACATTTTTTTAATATTTTGTTTCCTCGACAAATGAATTTGTTAATGGAAACTCTGGGGCGAGTCTAGCTAATTGGAGAGTGGGATAGGGCCCGTTTCCACTTTAACTTAACCCAGCGATCGTTTTTATTTGCTTTGCAACTTCTAAAGCTTCAATGTGAAGAAGAAATTTCTTTAACGAAACAGTGTTTACTTGATTGGGTTAAAGTGAAAACTCAGGACGGTGGGAGGTCCCTATCTTATCCTCCAATTCTTGGAACACAAACGCGGGTTTTACAAGTGTTAATTGATAAGAGAAGAATCAAACGGTTTATCGTTGCTTCGATAAAAGAAATTGTTTGGCGAAACATTGGGGCGTGTTTAATAGAGCCCACCCTCTAGTCTCTATTTCCACTTTAACTTAACTCAGAATCTCAGAACCACCAATAGTTTAGCAACTTTTGAAACTTTAGTGATTTAACTTAGAAGGGTGGGTGGGCCTTTCTTTCCCTCTAATTTCGTTTAATTACAGTCTGCATAACGTACCGTTACAAAAAGTGTATTCAGTAAAAGATCTCGGTGTTTTATTTGATAAAGATTTGTCATTTGTTCCCCATATTCATGCTATCCAAGGAGATGCTATGAAAATGTTGGGATTTATAAGGCGCGTAAGTGAACCGTTTAGAGATTGTATGTGTCTTACGTACGTCCAAAATTGGAATACTACGCCGCAATTTGGTCTCCTAATTATACAGTTCATAAGCAACTGATCGAGCGTGTACAGAAAATTTTTGTCAAGTATTTATATTATAAAGACAATTTAGTATATCCTGACTATACCATTAGTTACAATGACATGTTGATAATGTTTGATTTAAAATCCTTAGTAATAAGACGAGATGTTATATTAGTGAAATGTTTACATCAAATTATTCATGGTGGTATAGATGATCCAAATTTATTGATGCAAATTAATCTGCATGTGCCTAGATTTTCCAGTAGAAATTCTGCTACATTTGTCTGCAATCGAAGCAACACCAATCTATACTACCACTCGCCTATAAATACCATGCAACGCATTTATTGTAACGCCATCCCTTCGTGTGATATTTTTAATTGTAATTTAGGACAACTTGTCACCACTATTGTTATTGCATTAGAATAATTATTAATCTCTCCTATTTCTTTGTTATCTATATTCTTATTTGTTTCTTTTTAGTTATTATCTTACATTTAGTTTATGTTTGTTGTTGTATTTAATACTGTATGTTATTTTTAGTTTTTCCCTGTAAATGGATTTTCTGTTGGGAAATAAATTAAATTAAATTAATCCTTGGATCACAAACGAGGTTTGCTTCGACAAAAGAAATTGTTTGTTGAAACATTGGGGCGTGTTTAATAGAGCCCACCCTCTGGTCTCTGTTTCCACTTTAATTAACTTAACTCAGAATCTCTTTATTGGTGGTTTTGCAACTTTTGAAACTTTAGTGATTTGACTGAGAAGGGTGGGTGGGCCTATCCTGCCCTCTAATCCTTGGATCACAAACGAGGGTTTTACAATTACTAAATAATTGATAAGAGAAGGATCAAACTGTTTATAGTTGCTTCGACAAAAGAATTTGTTTGTACAAATTTTGGGGCGTGTTTAACGGGTTGGAGAGTGGGATAGGGCACACCCACCACCCTTCGTTTCCACTTTGACTCAACTCAGAAACTCTCTTTATTGTTATTTTTGCAACTTTTAAAACTCTAGTGATTTTACGAAGACATTTCTTGGCTAGGTTTATTTAATTTTTTTGTCGTTTGGCTGAGTATAAATTGATTTTTATATTATATTATTTTAAAGTTTAAATAATAGCATTTTAAAAGTTTTGCATTTCAAGGGGGAGCTATAATATAGTTGCCTAAGGGAGAAAAAAGTCATAATCTAATCTCATACGCAATTTACATCACTTAGAATAGAGTGAAAGTCTTGAAAGTTTCCAAATTTACTTTAAATATATTCACTTTCCAAACTTATTCAAAATTTTGAGATAATTACTTGAAAACGCAGCTTGTAGTCATGCTCAAGTTGCTCACTGTCTAATGGTTTGGACCGACATAAAAACAATTGCCACCAACTTGAAACTTTTCAAAATCACTAAAAATATATTCTGATTTATGTTTACTCACTTGTTGCATAAGTTATTTATGCAACAAGTAAGTAAAGTAATACTTTTTTTCACGAGTAGGAAAGATGCCTACAATTTTCTACATCCGTAACTTTAAATAAATTCGATAAAACCTTAATTAATTGTTATACATCGTTGATTTGATATATTTAACTTGAACTTTACGTATTTTGATTTAAAAATGCATTCAATTCGAGGTTAGAAATCTCTTAATAAATTTTAACTGGAGAAAAATCGATGATTAACTTATGTGTTGATAGCATTATTTGGCGTTGGTGAAACGAAAACTGTCAATTTTGTTCGATGAATAAATTTAATTGTTGAATAACGTTTTAACTGATGAAATTAAATGAACCGTTTTTTTCAAAAGTGTGAAAAAATGAACAGAATTTTTTCATGCTATTTGAAGGCTCGAGGCATCACATATTTTATGAACCCAAATTAATGAAAAAAACTGTGTATTTTATAACGGGCGTAGATAAATAACCATTATGTATGAATCAATTTTCCAACATCTTAAAAGTTGATTTTATTATAATGTATAAATATTTAAACATAAGCAAGAATATATAGAATAATTACATTAATTTATCTTGTATACGTATTGTAACGTAATTACCATGTATGTTGTATATTTTCGAAAATTCCATTTGAAATGCCCGCATTGTTAGTTTTAATTAAATTAAGGGCGGAGGTTGAAGCCTGTCGAAGTAAATGAGTTCGCAAACGCGGTTTGAACGCACGGAGTAATTAAGAGCTAAGCAACAGAAAAAAAAGAGTATTCATGTGTGATCATTAATTTCCACATTACACTGCATGGTCAGAACAAGTAAGTTTTTCGCCCGGAAAATTCCACGTTTTCAAAAATTTCGCATGTCCTTTAAATAATAATAATTAACAAAAGGTGGCATCGCACCGGATGCATAACATTCAATCTTTCAGACGTTTATGCATTCCGTGGAAAATTAACGTCAAAGCATTCAGGAGCTGCGAATTTTATGGGAAAAATAAGCAAATCCGATGAACACAAATAAGGTGACAAAACAGGTCTACCGTTCAGGTATAAATTATTTGAAGTTGTTCAATGGTAATAAGAAAGGACGTTTTATTATTCGCTTGGTAATATTGCGGGAATTATATTACGAACAAACATTTATAAATAAATTACTTTAAATGTTTTAACATTGGGTCAATTCGCGCATTTTGAATTATTAATGGTTAATGCATTTTAATCCAAAATATTGATGCATCGATTGATGACGAAATTGATAAGGGTTTTGAAAACAAAACATACTGCATTAGATCTAAATAAGGCATTTTGGTTATCTTGCGCTTTTAATTTACAAAATGAAATTGCGTATCCGGAGCTTATCGCGTCGCATTTAATACAGTTACTATTAATTAAAATAACTCATATTGATCTTTTACATGGTGTTCCCCAAGGGTCACCAACCTGCTCGTGTGGTTTATTTATACGGCTTGCGAACGATATTCAATACAAGAAGAAGATCATAATACCAAAATTCAAAACTGAAAATATCATGTTTATTTAACTCTTTACTGCACATGAGATTACAATTTGAACCACCAAATTCAAGCACATCTGTCCACAAAAAAGACCACTTACAAATCTGTATGTACGAAGCAAATTATGAACCTTTTAGTGCCAACTGAGAGGAGTGTATTTAGGCCCTTTAAAACCTTTAAAACGTGTGAAATCTCGTTCAGCAAAGTTAACTGTACATGCACTGAGCGCCTAAAGTATGAATAAACAAATAAATTCAGTAAAGCCGCAATGAAATATTTTGGAAAAAAGTCTTCGAACATTTCTGTGATGAAAATCCACATTTTTGCATGAAGTCGATTTTCAACCATCATCCTTATTTTTCTTCCTGATTTTAAGAAATATTTTCATTGTATAAAAATGTTGCCATCTTACATAAGAAATGTTTCATCAAGTTAAAGCTAAACAAAATGTTCGAATATTACTTCATTTTACTTATAATGGGGTGGGAATATTAATTCAGAGGGTCTGATACACCAAGAGCTAAGCTATTGTGTCGATGAATGATTGAATCAAAAACTTAAAAATTTGGCATTCTTAATATGTCACTTTGACATTTATGGACTTATTTCGAAAGGAAATTATTATTTGATTTGATTATTAAAACTGAATACTTATATCAATAAAGATACGCATTCTGCGTTACAAAATCGCCGTTTTTACTGTTTTAATTTTAGACCTCGGCGGGTTTTCACCCTCGAAGCTATTTACTGCATATTGAAAATAGCATTTCAGGTTTTATTGTTTCAAAAAGAAATAATCAAGGCTTTTGTGTGGGAGCGTGTTCACGTAGGTTAGTAGTAACATTTACCGGTCCGATGTTATTACGTTCGGTTTAAATATAATATCAGATGGCAGTAAATTTTAACGTCGATGTTACTGGTGCCATGCAAGATTCATTTCACATGTGGCATTGATAGAAATTTATTTCCTGCTTGTCAGACCTTTAAACTTTTATTACGGATCGATGAGTTCTTTGAAATTCAGACCAAATGAATTATTTTCTACATTTTACGATACACAAATTAATCGATTACTTCTACACGATTTAATAAATATACATATACATTTAATTATTATATGTAATTATGTTGACAAGTTTATGCAGCCATATTAATTTATGTTGGCATCACCTTTTCATAAAATAGGATGCGGTAACTAAGTAGGAATTTAAATATTTGATTAATGTGTGTTTACCGCAGATCAGTATTATACAGGGTGTTACAAAATTATTCATCTTCAAAAGAAACAAATTGCAATTTCAAAGAATTAAAAAAAAATGTAAAAAAATTTAAATCAACTTGATTTTTCTTAACAATTAATAACCAATCTGTGAATTTATGTCAAATGGTTTTGACCATTTATTTTATTTTTTTGTGATTAAACAAAGAATTTTAGGGAAAAATGCCAAGAAAATCAATTTTTGAAATAAAAAAATGTAGACGCATAAAAAGTTCTGATGCAAACTATTATAGTAATAACATTTTAGGTTTACAAAAATCGTCAAAAAATGCCATTTTATTAGAAACAGTTATCTGACAAATTTAATTCTTCTAAATTCTTCTATAGTGGACATATGAAATAAAAACAATTTTGTTCCCTTAACTTTAGAGGGCTGTAACTTGGAGAGGAAAGGGTTTTGAACAAAAAACTATATGAAAGACCTGCTTTAATTTTTGCGGAAAAATCACCCTTTAAAATCTTTCGCATCAATTTAGAAGCACCCTGTATAATAAGCTTATGAACTACCCTTATGAATATATGTTACCTGTGCATGAGGTTTCCATATAAAATTTCACCGTTAAATCCACATGAAATCGCCTAATATTCCCCTAACAAATATACTGATGTATAAGTATGCCTGAGGACGTGGAAACGAATTTATGTCCAAATGATATTTGTAAAATTAATTAAAAATTCAATTACACTTAACGTGGCCATAATTGAATTCATAACCAAAATATTTGATTGGAAGCTTTGTAATAATTAAAGCTTCAAACAAAATATATCACGCATCGGTTTATTCCGAAAAATATATTTACTTTATTATATTTGCACATTATTGATGTATGAAATTACAATGTCACAAATAATTGATAACCTTAAACAATATTTGATCAAACAATTGCAGCTATTTTTTAGATACATTATAATTCATTCAATACTATAATATTTAAAAGCAAATAATATGTATACAGTTTTTTTGTATAATTCTATAATAATAATGATGTCAATTTACATTACCGCAAGAGTGGGCAAATTTAAATAAAGTATTTCATACCCTCATTAATATTTTTTTCGAACGAAGGAATGTGGTTAAGAAATTGCATGTGTCTCACTGAAGCCTCAAAGTAACTTTTTGACCTTAAATATTTAAGATAGAAAAATATGATTTATATAAAAGTTGTAGTTAATTATCGACTCTATAATCGAAAATATCTATGTATACAGGATGCCCCACAATGGAGAGCCAATACAAACTTGTGTGTTTTTTTTTTAATGGAACACTAGGTTTATTTTTGCATTTTTATACGCAGTTTTTAATACTAATTAAACTGACAACAACTTCTTTTGGGTTAAATTTAACCGTTTCTAAGTTATTCTGTTTTTTAGGGCAAAAACAAGCAATATTTGAACAGTAAAAAAGAACATTAACAATAGAAATGTTAGATTTTTAGATGATTATATTTCTTTCAGTAATTAAATGTAATTGTTATGAAGTAAAAAAACTTTCGCTAAATGTAAAGAAACTTTTTGTTAATGGAACACCCAGTATATTTTAATAGAATTTTTTTCCCTTTCTAAAAATTCCTCTTTTGCTAGGTTTATAAATAATAATAATAACATTCAAAGTAGGTAAGGCCAAAAATCTACTTTGACGCTTCGGTGAGACACCCCTAATAGTAGCTGTCCTTGAGAAGATAATTCGGCCGTGAAAATTTGTGTATGTGTAGAAACTAAATTTGTTACTTTCTGTTGATATTACTGTAGATATAATTTGTATTTGTTTTTTCTTGCAACTTTAGCTTTAGAGCGCATCCACTGATGATTGAAAAATACTAAGAAATGCTGAAGATAACGAAAAAAATAAATGATTTTCGTTAATAAAAGTTTTTCGAAAAAAAAATTTGCTTTTGGTCTGTAATTATGAAATAATAATCTGCATATCAAATTACATTAACAATAATTATAGAGAATTCCAACATGAACAAAAAAAAATTATTTCGAAATCCAACTGGTTTTTGAAACCAAGAAAACTCTGTGTGAGTATAGAAATTTCTTGGTCAAATCACTGGAGTTTCAAAAGTTGCAAGACCACCTATAAAGAGAGTTGCTGGGTTTAGTTAAAGTGGACACGAAAGGTGGTGGGTGGGCCCTATCCCACTCTCGAATTCGTTAGATACGCCCCAGGGTTTCCATTAACAAATTAATTTGTCGAGGAAACAAAACATAAAAAATTGTTCGGTACTTCTTTAAACAATTAATTAACAATAGCAAAACTCCCGTTTGAGTTCTAAGGATTGGATGATAGGATAGGGCCCACCCGCCGCCCTGAGTTTCCACTTACACGTAACCAAGGAAACTCTTTTTGAGTAAAAAAAATCTTCGTCAAATCAATGGAGTTTCAAAAGTTGCCAGACCACCAATAAAGAAGGTTGTTGGTTTAAGTTCAAGTGGAAACGAAAGGTGATGGGTGGACCCTATCCCACTCTCAAATTTTTTAAACACACCCCAGAGTTTTCATTAACAAATTCATTTGTCGTGGAAACAAAATATAAAAAATTGTTCGGTACTTCTTTAAACAATTAATAAACAATCGCAAAACTCTCGTTTGTGTTCCAAGAATTGGATAATAGGATAGGGCCCACCCATCGCCCTGAGTTTCCACTTACACGTAACCAAGAAAACTTTTTTTGAGCAAAAAAAATTCTTCGTCAAATCATTGGAGTTTGAAAAGTTGCAAGACCACCTATAAAGAGGGTTGCTGGGTGTAGGTAAAGTGGAAACGAAGGGTGGTGGGTGGGCCCTATCCCACTCTCCAATTCTTCAAACACACCCCAGAATTTCCATTAACAAATTCATTTGCTGAGGATACAAAATTGAAAAAATCTTTCGGTTCTTCTTTAAGCAATGAATTAACAATCGCAAAACTCCCGTTTGAGTTCTAAGAATTTGACGATAGGATAGGGCCCACCCGTCGCCCTGAGTTTCCACTTACACGTAACCAAGAAAACTTTTTTTGAGTAAAAAAAATTCTTCGTCAATTCACTGGAGTTTCAAAAGTTGCAAGACCACCCATAAAGAGGGTTGCTGGGTTTAGTTAAAGTGGAAACGAAGGGTAATGGGTGGGCCCTATCCCACTCTCCAATTCGTTAAACTCGCCCCAGGGTTTCCATTAAAAAATTAATTTGTCGAGGAAACAAAATATAAAAAATTGTTCGGTACTTCTTTAAACAATTAATTAACAATTGCAATACTCTCGCTTGTGTTCCAAGAATTGGATGATATGATAGGGACCACCCACCGCCTTGAGTTTCCACTTACACCTTACCAAGAAAACTCTGTTTCAGTAAAGAAATTTCTTCGTCAAATCACTGGAGTTTCAAGACCACCAATAAAGAGGGTTGCTGGGTTAAGTTCAAGTGGAAACGAAGGGTGGTGGGTGGGTCCTATCCCACTCTCCAATTCGTTAAACACGCCCCAGGGTTTCTTTTAACAAATTATTTTGTCGAAACAATGATAAACCATTTCAATCTTCCCTTATCAGTTAATTAACAATTGTAAAACCCTCGTTTGAATTCCAAGAATTGGAGGATACGATAAGGCCCACCCACCCTTCGTCGTTTCCACTTAAACTTAACCTATAAAACTCGGTTTGATTCAAGAAATTTCTTTGTTTCTCCGACAAATCACAGGAGTTTTAAAAGTTGCAAAGTCAACAATAAAAAGGGGTTTCTGGGTTAGGTTAAAGTGAAAATGAGGGTGGGCCCTATCCCACCCTCCAGCTTGTTTAATACCTAAGAGTTTCCTTAAATAAATGAATTGAACCACAAAATCGACAATAGTTACTAAAATCTGTTGATGTAAAAAGCACGATAATTTTTTATGATGAATTTGAGTTTTGATGAAGTAGAGCAGTAAAAATATACAACATTAACATATAGTAAACATTATAATAGCAAATTATTTTTTTTTGTTTCGGCGTTATGCCTGGCCTTGGTGACCTTCAGCCATCATCAATTTTATATAAATATTTCTAGTTATAAATTAAATGATTAAAGGAACAAATGAATATTGAATGACGTATAAAAACAACCACGGACCTGAACGAATACTTCTCGAAACCGAAAAATCTTTCGTCTGGGCTGGGAATTGAAACCACACGACGGCGGTGCAACCGGCACAAGCGCTTGCCTGTACGCACTACACCCAAAATAATGTTAGATTAACGTAAAAATGATCTAAATTCTTGAAATAGAACCCACATAGAACTATACTAAAAAATCAAAGAAACTTCACTCTCTACGCGAAAGCAGATTTTGAAGGGCATTTGTTAGCAAAGCACTGGAACGAATGATACCGATCCCACACGAAGTCTGGTCATCCACCTGGTTAATGGCTAGGGTCTACAAAATGTTGGAAACATTTTCAAAATCAACTTTTGTCTTGTTTTATTCCAAAGCCAACCCTGGTGTCTAATATGCGCTCCAAACTCCTTTGGAAGGGCCATGGGAGGCATCTCTTTGGAAGCCTACTCCTTTCACCTTACTTCAATTGATTGTTATTATTATTATTTTTATGATTTTATTTATAAGCATTGATTATTTATACAGTTAAGGTCCCAGTGGAAGAACAGGGAAATTTCTAATTTTGAATCCTAAACTGGCACCTCGTGATTGTCATAACTTGTAAGTTCCTGTCTTATTTATGTACAATTTTTGAATTTTGATTTATTTTTATTTTATGTACAGGTTATGAAAATAAAGGCCTATTATTTATTTATTTAATTACAAAATCTGTTATTAATTGTTTTGACTTCTTCGGTAATACTTCAATTGATTATTATCATTATTATTATTCTTGACTATTAATATTTAATCAAAAAATCTAATAACTAATTGTTTTGACTTTATGAATTACTACTCCAATAATACTTCAATTGATCATTATTATTATTATTATTATTATTATTCCTGACTATTTATTTAATTTAAAAATGTGTAACTAATTGTTTTGACTTTATGAATTACTTTGGTGAACTTGACCCATTCATATTTTTGAACTCCGAAAACTTTCTCTAATTATGTATGGATATTATAAATAATTTCAAGCGCGGGGCTCCATTTATAATTTTCGGTAACTTCCATTTATCACGCGTTTCGTCGAAGGATTCGATGATTAATTGGGACGTCAAATTAATTCAGAAACAAATTCGAGTGTAATTCAACCGTAAACATCGAAACTTGGTGAGTGTTTTAAGAATCACTTCATACTATAATATTCCGACAACTTTAAATAAAATAAATGAATTAATATCAAAAATTCTGATTGCTACCAGCTAGTTCATCTATCACTAATGTAATATGTATTTATTAATTAATTATATAAAATCTGTTATATAGAAATGAGAGTATAGCCTTCACAAGGCCATCTAATTAAGGTGAAATATGTTTTATAAGCGAAACCAAGAATTTAGTGCATTGTTAAACCTAATGAGACCATTGTGTTTTTTAATAGCCCGTGTTAGATTTATATATAAATGGCCGTAATTAAGTATAGCGTAAGGTAATGGTGCAGATACAATGGCAGAAATAAAAATTCTGTACACAGTTGTGGCAGTTTGTCACTACTAATGTTTGCCGGCGGTCCCAAACAGACAACAGCTCCAGGGGAAAGTCATCCCCGCACCACATAAATCTTCTATTGAACCCAGCCGAATCGCCGTGACAGTTCCAGTGTTAACATGAATGTCGTTACAAAAAAGTACAATGAGAAGATGCGCCCCGTGTTTGCCTCGTACATATGTTAAGGGACGACGTCAAAACCAGAAACTGTCATTGACTGTTTTGATTTCAACATTGTTTGATCGGTCAACATGCACGGACTTTTTCCACTGTCGCTGTCGGTGGGGCTTTTACGATTACGTCCGTGAAACTTGGAAAGATTATTCAAGAGAAGAATCACGACGCTCAATGGAGAGGAGCGAGCGCTCGGCGACGCGGATAAAAACCCCCGAAAACGTTGACATCTGTGACCGCGAAGACTTCGGGCGCGCATTATTATTCTAAACTTAATAATTTATAGAACTGGAATTACTTCGTAAAATATGTATCGTTGTGGTTTACATAAGTTGGAGGGAACGCTGGGAACTTTTTGGATTTCGCACGCTGCGCTAATATCCGCGTCTCCTTTCACAAGTCCCTACTGCGGACAATATAAAAGGACGTGGATAATTTACATTTGATATATAAACCGGCCGAGGAATGATTAAGAGCTCTATATTCCACAGTGGTTTACTGAATACCAACAGATGCCGCTTCTGATGATTTATACTTACCAAACTTTGAATTATAATCTCCAGGGTATTTTATGCGATATAAAGAGCATGGTTTCTAAGATTTCATTATATCAATTTTCTTACATGTTGCAAATACTTAAATATAATCGCAATCCATCCACAAAAATTATTGACAATACAATACAATCATTTACTGCATTTACTTATTGAAATCTCTTAAAACCGTGATTCACCCGCCAATGGAGATCCCTACTCAAAAATTGCATTCGAAATTTTCCGAACTTTAAAATGTTACCGTGGATAACTTTTCAAATCCCAAATCAATCAAGTCTTGGCTGAGATAAAAAAAAACTTAAACCTCAAGTAATACGAAATCTGATCTTTTTGATCTCGGATTTTTAGCTGTTAATTATAATTACGAGGGGTAGCTCCGTAGGCACGGAAATATTATAATTAGCCCATTTAGAGCGAAGGGGGCCTTGGAATTAATAACCGGCGGTAAAATTTAATAGTCGCATGGTCTACCTTTGGCCGGGCCCTGGAAAATGGGGTAATTAATGAAGTGGGAATTCACCCCCGCAGATTTTCACTTTCCCCGAAAGAAATTACCTACTTACGAATTAATTCCTTGGGACCACTTAGGAAATCACAGCACGAGGAATTTAATTATTATAAATTATCCCGATTGTTAACAGTGTTATTTATGAATAGGGTTGGTCTGTTAATTAGCACATTGCGTGGTGATTGTTTAGTTTCGGTGACAAATTTGTATTGTTTTGAGAGATTGAAATTTTATATCAAATATAAATTAGAACGTATTTCAATTGTTTTCAATTTCGTAGGATAATTTTAAATATAAATAAATTAAGAAAGTTACTTCGTTATTTTTTCTCAATAAATAATAGTATATTATTAAACGAGTGGAAATGGCCAACTTGTTCACGAGTTGAATACTATACTTTTTCGCATCATATTAAATAATTACCTAAAGATTTTTCTGTTTGCATTAAATTATAACGAATCATTTTTGTATTTGGAAATTGCGGCAGTTCGCTGACAAAAAACGAATCGTAACCATAGTAACAATTAAACTGTTGGGCAATGAAACCGCTATCATTTGATTGGACGTCACCTGTTGGGTAATGAAATTGCTATCATTTGATTGGACGTCACCTGTGGAGAAAATGATTTGGCTGAATAATGGACAATTTTCTCAATCGAAAACGATTTAACAACGTTTATATTATTTAATAAGATGCGAAAAATGTTGTTATCGCTAAATTACATACTGCGCTTTTATTTGGACGGCTGTTACAAGAAGCATAATACAAACCAAGAAGTACATACATTATTGTGATGATAGCTGAAACACTGCACAATAATAAAAACATGGCATATTTGTATTACAAACTTTTAATAGAGTTTTCGTTTGTTTGAAACGAACGTTGAATTAATTTTTGTGTGGAAAACTTGCATTTGCATCTACTATGCTGCACCCGCGTAAACTAATTTCTGTTATATGTACAAGTAGCATTAGAATAACTTATTTAAATAAAAATATATGACAAAAAAACATTTTTTTAGATTTATTTATAAATACAGCCATTTACTTTATAATGCTTTATTATTTAGAGGTTTTTTGGGGCCAATCATTTGAACTTGCTAAATTCGCTTTTATTAACTTTAAGAACTTTTTTTTAGGATATTTAAGAACGTTGATGGCATTCGTAATTATAAAAAAAATATTTGACTTAATGTTATACAACCACATGTGTCTTCTGTGATACAAATTGCAGCGTCTCAAACTAGCAATCTAGAAGTTGCAGGTTCGATCCTTGCCGGAAGTATGTTACACTTTTATACGATTTAGTTCGAAATATTTGCATTTGCAGATTGTAAAATTATTTTGTATCTTTGCAAAAAAAGGGAATCATTCATAGCAAATAAATAAATATTTCATGCACGAATTTACCCAAATAAAGTTAAAAATGAATGCAAAGTATTATACTGAGTGCGCATAAAGTCCGGCAACGGGTCAATATTACCCGGGGGTAGGTTTTCAAAAAAAAAGTTTGGTACAAAAGTTGCTTTGTTACGAGTTACGAATTCTTTGGATAGTAAACCATCCCTCACCCCCTCATCCCTTTTCGAGGGGTGGGGGTGACTTTAAAATTTTAAATAGCAACCCCTGTTTTTCTCAACGGATTCAGATTTTTGGGGAAAAAATATAAATCCTTTGTCTGAAATTTTTTTTATCCGAAACATCCCTCACCCCACAGATTCAAAAAGCGTTTCAAAAATTGTCGACTCGATTCACTATAAAGGTATTTAAAATTTTATCAATTCCTTATGCAAGACTCAAAGGACGAAGTTTCTACGACGATTTGGCACCAAGTTATGGGTGCATGGTACAAAATGGGATATTCATGATTTCGTGCAAACAATAATTTTGAACCTGAATCACAAAATCTTAGTAAACAATTTTGTAACAAACGGTTAGAAAACAATACAAATCAACTGTCAAAACTTCTTACGTTCCGAGATTATTTCGCATACAATATTTGTTTTGTGATAACCTTAGGTTAGGTTAGGTTAGGTTAGGTTAGGTTAGGTTAGGTTAGGTTAGGTTAGGTTAGGTTAGGTTAGGTTAGGTTAGGTTAGGTTAGGTTGGGTTAGGTTAGGTTAGGTTAGGTTAGGTTAGGTTGGGTTAGGTTAGGTTAGGTTAGGTTAGGTTAGGTTGGGTTAGGTTAGGTTAGGTTAGGTTAGGTTAGGTTAGGTTAGGTTAGGTTAGGTTGGGTTAGGTTACGTTAGGTTAGGTTAGGTTAGGTTAGGTTAGGTTAGGTTAGGTTAGGTTAGGTTAGGTTAGGTTAGGTTAGGTTAGGTCTACTTAATTACGTGATATTTATCGGTTTTTCATGGCATCGTAAGGAAATTAAATTTCTATATTAAGACGGGGTGATATCATAATACCAATTATTATAAGACGAATTTTCTAGGTGACTTCACACTGTCGCAGTGACCTGTGTAAAGGATAAGTGGCGTCGCAATAAAATTAATTAGCATGATATATCGTTTAATTAACTGTTACAAATAAAATCGACATGCAAGAGTGAGCTGTAAATAATAACCGGCCGTTGTATTCGCAAATTAAACATCCTTCCTGTAATTAATTCGAAATTGCTTTTAAAAGAATCATCTCACCTGGAACTTTTTACGAGCTGCAAAATTGCCGACACACACAATCAAATTATCGACAATTCTTGATTAAGATAAAGCAATGTTTCCAAACAAGTTGATTGGCATTTATTTTATTTTATATTAGATATGCATTAGCAAGTTTGAAAATTACCTTTGCGTATTATAATCTTAAATTTAATAATCATCGCTATTTACAGCTACAGATACGGTATAGTTTCCATTGTGCAATTTGCACTTGTTGCTAAAATCTATTAAAAACGAAATATATATATATATATATATATATATATATATTTGTTGAGGTATCCATGTCTGTGGTTATGTAATTTAGTGGGAGATAGAAAGTTGTACTTGGATTATTGATTTTATTTTTTGCTATTATTTTTGAATTTCTGGTCAGAAACTTATTTTTGGCAGCTGAAAGTGGCAAATTATATTGCTTCGACCTAAGTTTTCGAGTTTTTGTCTGCGTTTTTTGTTTCTAGATCAGGATTCTTGATTCTTTGGCGCATATTTTAGATTTCTGTATTTTCGTTTTTTTATTTTAACCAAAATATTCGATTGGTTTTTAGAAATTTTTGATTTTTTTTGTCAGCAATTTTTATCTTTACCCTCGTTTTTGATGTTTCGTCTAAATCTTCACCGTTTTGGGCTATATTGTAGATTTTGTATTTTTTGGTATAAATATTTTTTATTTTAACGATAAAATTCGATTGGTTTGCAGAAATTTTGGATTTTTTGTCTGCATTTTTTATCTTTCCGCCCGAGTTTTCGATGTTTTGTCTAAATCTTCACCTTTTTAAGCCCTATTGTGGATTTTTACTTTTTTGGGCTATATTTTCGATTATTTTGGTTTCAATTTGGTCTTTCGGCAGAAATTTTCTTTATTTCGACTTAAATTTTCGATTCGCTTGTTAAAAATTTTAATTTTTTGGTGTACCGCTTTGAATTTTGGGTATGAATTTTAGATGTTTGGTCTTAATTTTTCATTTTTTTTGTTTTTTTTTTTGTAGGGGTATTGTATAAGTGGCTCTACCATCAACATGTTCCACGAGCCGCCACTGGTGTCAAGATTGTATTTGTGTATAATATGTTTGTACGGGAGTCTAGTTTTGTTATACTATAGGTACACGAAACATCGTATTATCTGTTTGCATCTTTCTTTCCATTAGCCAATAATATTGACAAAAATATCAAGTACATGAAACAAACTCGGAACATCTTGATGTCATTCGATTCGAAAAATAGCCTTCAAACGTTGTTTCAACCTTGCGTGGCTCCTAAACTAGGGGTTTTCAGACTTTGCACCCCATTGAGACATTTGGGATGGTCCGAGGAATGTTTTTCCAAAGTTTGGTGAAATTTGAGCGAAACCCATTTTCCATATAAATCGTGCGGGGTCCTTTCTTAAACTCCCCCCATTATAATTATTCATCTTTTCCCCCTTTTATCCTGCAAATACTATAACCGTTAGTGGCTGAATGACTTATATGCCAAAACCATTTAAAAAAATCTTAAAAGATCTCCAGTTCTTCGTTTTATTTACCATTCATATAAAGATTTTTATATTTGAAAATATATCTGGTAAAAGTAAAGAGTAAACGTTCACTTCCAGTATGCAACATTTTACCAGAAGCTTTTCAGTTCTTCCAACTTTCTTAGAAAGCTTTGAAGTTTCATTTATAAATCTTTATTCATTTTCAAGATACAGCCCCCACAGGTACAAATACGCAGACATTTTTCAAAATTGGTCGGAATTGCTTCGGTGGGCCTTAAGATGGATATTTCGAATTCGAAAAATCAATAATTCAATTGAAAGTCAAATTTCTTTCCAAATCTGTAATGTTCATTAAAAAAAAACCTCAAGTGTGCGATGATTTTTTAATTTTTTTTTAAATTTAATTTGGTAACACATATTGAGGTTATGTTACTTATGTTATGTTCCTACCGATAAATTCCTTTGCTGTGACAAACGACGCGGAGAAATCGTAGGTTCATCTTCCAAAATTTCTTGGGCTGTGTTCATAGCATCCTGAGTACGTTTGACTGGTTTACCACTTCCAGACATAACAGATCATAATAAGGTATTTTTAAATTCATCATAAATCATAGGAAATTCTTCCTGAAACTCAGCCAAAGGTGCGTCGAATGAATACACCCAATTTCCCATTTTGGAAATAACTTCAAAGTAGTAACGTTTTTTGCTGGTTGCTGTAAACCATTGTGACCACAGAACAATTGTGACTTTTAGAAAGATCTGACGTTTTGTACGTCAATTCCTTACATGTGTGCCAATTTAAATTTTTTTAAATAAAAAATCATGGCACACTTGAGGTTTTTTTTAATGAATATACGATATTTACCCAACGAGCAGGAGACTTTATCGTACGAATTTCCGAAATCTGGCCATGCCTTTAAGCCAGTGGCGGCTGGTGGATTTCGGTAGGTGAGGCAAAGAAAAGATGCCGCTCGTGCTGCACTACTTACTCTAATAGAGGAAGCCGCTGCTTTAAGGGTTATCACAAAACACCATCATAAAACACACGAAAACAATTGAAGGTCACATTTCCTATCCACATAAATTCAATGATTGCAATCCATTGATGAAAGAATTTTCAAAATGGGTTGGAGCTGCCTATAGTAAACGTATTTTAAATTCTAAAATACCTAAAGTTTTGCCTATTTATTTAACAATCTATAAGGCTAAAAAGCGAAAAACAATTAGTGTTTTCATCTTATTTTTATTATGAATGCCCCCCCTGAATTTATAAGGCCAGATGCGCGCGTCTCATGCGCCTGTTCGTAAATCCGCCACTGTTCCTATATTAAAGAATAAAACTGATGAATCATCTTTGATCTGCTTATTTGTAGCTCACTTCCTAATGATATTACAGTTATAAGGGCGCTCCGTTGGTGTAGTGGGTAGAGGCGAGCGCTTGTGCCGGATGCACCGCGGCGGTGTGGGTTCGATTCCCAGCCCGAACGAAAGATTTTTCTGTTGAGAAGTATTCGTTCGGGTCCGTGGTTGTTTCTATACGTCTTTCATTATTCATTTGTTCATTTATGCATTTAATTTATAACTTAAAATACATACATAAAAATTGATGATGGCTAATGGTCATAGCACCAAGGCCAGGCATAACACCGAAAAAAAAAACAGTTATAAATAAATTGAGTTGGCATTTTAAGGTTTACTTATTGTTTCGCTTTCATTCAATGACTTCTGCGGAACACTTTCGATCCTCTTCAATTCAGTTTACATTAATTTATTTTTATCCTAGGGTGAACCTTATAAGAAAAGATTTAGACATACTATATCTATAAATTTTAAATGTATTTCCCAGCGAAAATATTACTTTGTTTTTGTTTAGGAAATTAAGATGCCTTGGATGTAGAAGTTTTTAATATTGATAGGAGAAGATAGTTATTAATTTATTCATAAGCTACTTTAGCCCGACTAGGGACTGTATGAAACTTTAGTATTAACGGAAACTTTATAATGTATTTCATACGGATATCAGGAAATGGTTGCGGAAGTAAATAAGATTACACAGAGTCGAGCCGGAATTTTTTGAGGCGGCACTCACCCGAATACCAATTTACTCCATTACGCTGAGGAAGTTACTTAGACCTGCATTAGCCCAAAAATTATACATAAACCCCGATATTTCGTTACACCTGGGCCTCCTAAATCAGTTCAAGGAAGACTTAGAAATATTATCTTATTTTTACAGTTACAATTAGAAATTGTACATGTTAAATAAACATTAGTTATAAAATGTATTGGGGAATGTACAGTACGAGCAATTTTATTTGAGCGACCTTGAAGAGACCAAATATCAAAACTATGTTTTCCACCACCTGACGTCTAGATTGACAAGCGACCACGGCGCCCCTATACTATCATTCTTAAACCAGTGTCAATATTTATTTTAAATGTACATAAATTAAAACGTTATGCCGTTAGTCGAGGATGCAATTTAATTTTGAATTCAAAGAATATGTCACTCGTAGCTAAAGCTACATATCCATGGTAATTTCTCTCAGTGGCTTCAGAAAGACTGTTCGTCAAAGCAGGGAAAATTATTGCACAGCAATAGATACAAGAGTAAAAATATTTCCAAGTTACTTTTTGTAAAGTCTTTAAAGTTTTATTAGATTGTTATTTATGGAATATTCATTTTTTTTTGTTGTATGATGCTTCTTTCTGTTCTTTTTTTAATAAATAATAAATTTAATAAATGTTTTTAAAAATGTAATAAAGACGAAAAATATATGTTCGTCTTTATTACATTTATTTAATGAATTTGCAACAAGTGAGGTTGTCAAATTTAAATGTTTTTATGATCATTTCCCAGATTGATGAATCTTTTATAGATTTTTTTGGACATAAGCAATAATCATTTTAAAAGCAATCCATAAAAGAACAAAGCTATTTCAACTAAGGACCCTGGCAGTAGTAATAATTTTTCGAGAAATTAATTCCTAATTTTAGAACCAAATCTGTTCTTGATAAAGTTCCGAATGTGTAATAGCCATTGTTATCCAGTAAAAGCAAAGTCCTCGCTAATTCGATATTTATAAAGAGAGCGCGGAATAAAGTACGAGCTACTAATTATTTCCATGTACCATTCGTCGGTGTCCTGACAATGACAATGGAAGAAAAAAAATCGTCTTACAAAGAGTCCGGTTTTTCCCTCGTCCAATTATATATGGGATACTAAAAGTTGAATGTTTCATTGTTTTCAATAAAACCCAATCAGTGGGATTCCAGGCATATCTGGGGAGAGGCCGAATGGAACTAATTCGAATAGGTGGCGAAAGCGGCTCTAGCGGACCCAAAACGGCCACTGAAATATTCGAAAATCCTGTCGGGGATTTTTTGATCCTTAGAGCAGCCGCCGCGCGCCGAAGAATCCCGACCACCTTGCGGACGGACTGCTTGGAATCCGTTTAATCAACCGGGTTGATGATTACGGATTTTTCACACATCGAAAAATTTTATTCAAAAATCAATATTATAAAAAAATTATTTGAAGTAAATAATAATCATTTTAGATTATCTTTATTAGTTTTACACTGTGCTTTTTAATATTCACAATTAATTTGAATTTGTTTGTCACTTAGTATCATTTTTTCTGGTATTTTTTGATGAGGTGTGCATTACAAAATTTTACTTATAGTTATTTCTTGAATATATGAATCCATCCAACGAGTTATTAGAGTGAATTTGCATTATAAAACATATGTACAGTGCAACTATTATCTCGCGGCAAGTGGGGGTAAAGTGAGAAAGTATTCGAAGAGAACGAGGTAACGCGTGGCGCATCACCGAATTGAATATGAATCATCACTTCATGACAACTCTGCGTATCAGGGGCAGCTCGTTATATAGAGCCAACGAGCCATGGCACTATCTGTAATTTCAAGCTCAGCAAGAATTTTTAATAAATTCTTAAAACATTTTTTCGCCAGTTACTTTGGTCTAGGAAGATAACTCGTTCTTTATTTCTTCAAAAAAGGAGAGGTGGGGTTTATTGTATAAGTGGCTCTACCATCAACATGTTCCACAAGCCGCCACTGCTGCGTATATTTTTTTACATTGTGAGTTTTCAGCAACCCCTCTTTTGAAATTTAAAATGGTCACTGGGCAATCAGCCGCGGGATAATAGCTGCACTGTATAAGTTTTCAAATGATATACAAATTTTGACCTAATTATTTTAACAAAATTTGTTATTAATATTTTTATGACGCCGTGCAATCTAATTTAATAAGATAAAGTCAGTTGAGGTTTTTTGAAAATTACGAAGAATGTCAAGTTAAAAAAATAATACATAATGTTTCTTGAACAACGCACGGTGTGTTCAATTTCTGTGAGCGCACAGTAAAGAGAGATGCAAGATTCGGAACGTCAGGCGTATAAAAGTTTCGAATTAAATTTCTTGATATACCGCCTCTTTAATGAAGTTCTCTTTCATGGCGTGATATTTTTTAAACACGGTATAGATACTTTCACTAATATCCGATCTATGACATACTAATTTTAAGTATAAAAATTGTGTGATTTGTTTTATATAAATAAATTGACTCTTGCTGTTATTACTTTGCTGAAATATGAAATAACCTTTAACTTGTACAACTAATTTTTCTTTTATGCTAGCAGTATTGAGGTTGTTAAAATCACATTTTTACACTACACAAACGTTTTCTTTTTTAAAATTATACACGCTGTATTTTAGCTTGTATTGACCTGAGGGAAAATAAAGTTTGTCGGCATTAGTAAAATGTTCGTGTGCATCAACTAACTGCACACAACCACGGGGATGAACAATGGAGAATTATACTTCAACGTACTCAGGATTGTGCTCGAACAAAATATACGTGCCTCAATATGCACAAAGGAAGACCATACAACCGAATTTAGAACTTTGCTGTGTAATATCTCAAAACAAAATTGTTAATGAAACTACTAAAATGGGGGAAATGCTGCACTGATAATAATGCTAATGAAGCCGGTTAGAAACTTAATATATATTTTTTTACGAACAACTAGTTTCCAGTTAAATTCTCATTCTGTAAATTATATTAAGATTATATGATGAATTGTACAAGAAGTCCTTACACGTAACCAAAAAAATATACATAACTCATCAGCAATCAAAATAGCTGCGCTTAAACTTTTCTCTTTTCATCATTCTAAATTTTAAAAAAATAGTTACTACACGAATACACAATACGTATCGTATTCATTCAACACAATCATTCAATTGCTCTCCAATTTTTTAACATTAATTCTCAAATGGATGACTATTTTTAAAATGTTTCCATCAATAAATCATCATCATCATCCAATAAGTCGTAATTGCAGACAAATATTTGATATAAAACCGAAATTCGATGTTCAATTGATTTGGTTTTTTTTGAGGATCACTGTTGAATTGAAGATCGGATTTGGATAATTCTTCAGCAAACGTATTGTACTAATCCAGTATATTTGGACAAGATGATAAAATGCAATTCGACATTCAATTGTTTTTCGAATGATTCACGATAGCTCTTCATTACATGGCCAGATTTTAGAAATTCCTTCACCAATAGATTGCAGTTATTGCAAATATATGGATAATGTTTAAAACTGAAAATGAACCGATTTCACTTATTTTTGTTTTGCTGGATAGTATTTTTTATGCCCTTTAAAATGAAGAATCGCACAATAGGGGGTGCTATTTGAAATTATAAAGATGGGGTGGCTGGGGGAGAGGGGGTGAAAGATAAAATTCTAAAAACCGTGTTTTTTAAGTTCCCCCTCGAAAACAAAATTGACGTATTTTTTCTTAAAACCGTAACTACTTCAGATCCAAAGTTATTTAGGGTGGCTCTTTTTGAAATGAAGACCCTGTATAAAATTTTCGTGTCACAGTGTTTGTAACAAAACTCCTTCGAAACGGCTTGACCGATTCTTATGAAATTTTGTGTGTATATTGAGCAGGTCTGAGAATAGGACGTAAACTATTTTTATTACCCCTAAATGATAAGGGTGGTCCACCGCAAATTTTTTATTTTTATTTTTTGGACAAAATTTTTTATTTTTATTTTTTTTATGATTCGGCATTAAAAAATACATACAACCCTAAATTTTTAACCTTCTACCACCAACCCCTATTTTTTTATAGCGATTTTAGTACTTTAATAATTTTTTACTCTCGGCGATCGACCGCTCGATCAGTTATTCCTTTTCCATTGTTTGCGCCGACGGTTATTACTGGGTTTTAATGGTCTTACCCTGTAGATTCATATCGATAAATGTAAATAAATAAGTAGCTGAAATTATAAAAAAAAATGTAAACAAAATATTAACAGCAAATGCTGCACTGAGCTCAATTGCAACACTTGCATCCGATGAACAATTAAGTCGGCTTTAAATACATAAATTGGTGATAACGATTGATTTATAATACGCGCGCCATCTCTTGGTGGTTGGAATGTCGCTCGCGGTGGTGTTACGAATTAAAATATTCTGCGGAAGATTCTGTGCGCGGTTGAGAATTTTTTTAATAATTTTGCCATTTAGTTCAAATTCGTTGATTATTAAAAAAAATTATGAATTTTTGAAGCATGTTAGAGCAATCATGAATTTCAAAAATTAAAAAAAAATATTTCAACTGGCGATACATGTTTTTATTAGTGACAATACACTTCTTACATTCTTTAGCTTTAATAATTTTGTTATTTAGTTCAAATCCGTTGATTATTAAAAACGTTATGAATTTTTGAAGCAATAATTGCTCGTTAAAGCGATCATGAATTTTAAAAATTAAAAAAAAAAAATTTCAACTGGCGATACATGTTTTTATTAGTAACAATACACTTCTTACATTCTTTAGCTTTAATAATTTTGTTATTTAGTTCAAATCCGTTGATTATTAAAAAAGTTATGAATTTTTGAAGCAATAATTGCACGTTAAAGCGATCATGAATTTTAAAAATTCTAAAAAAAATATTTCAACTGCCGATACATGTTTTTATTAGTAACAATACACTTTTTACATTCTTTAACTTTAATAATTTTGTTATTTAGTTCAAATCCGTTGATTATTAAAATAGTTATGAATTTTTGAAGCAATAATTGCACGTTAAAGCGATCATGAATTTTAAAAATTCTAAAAAAAATATTTCAACTGCCGATACATGTTTTTATTAGTAACAATACACTTCTTACATTCTTTAACTTTAATAATTTTGTTATTTAGTTCAAATCCGTTGATTATTAAAAAAGGTATGAATTTTTGAAGCAATAATTGCACGTTAAAGCGATCATGAATTTTAAAAATTCTAAAAAAAATATTTCAACTGCCGATACATGTTTTTATTAGTAACAATACACTTCTTACATTCTTTAACTTTAATGATTTTGTTATTTAGTTCAAATCCGTTGATTATTAAAAAAGTTATGAATTTTTGAAGCAATAATTGCACGTTAAAGCGATCATGAATTTCAAAAATTCGAAAAAAAATATTTCAACTGGCGATAGATGTTTTTATTATTAACAATACACTTCTTACATTCTTAAGCTTTAATAATTTTGTTATTTAGTTCAAATCCGTTGATTATTAAAAAAAAAAATGAATTTTTGAAGCAATAATTGCACGTTAAAGCGATCGTGAATTTCAAAAATTAGAGCCTAAACCGTTTTCGGCCATTATCGTCACCACTTTATTTGCTTAATTTCAATGGGCCACTCACCAGTAATAAGCCACGTAAAGGTTACGGCGCAGCGCAGCGGAGCCGTCGTCTGTCACCAGTTATCTGCCTTAATATATATGGACCATTCGCGGTCGACGGCGCAGCGTAGCGGAGCCGTAGTTCGTCACCCTTGCTTAATTTTTAAGGTTTACGCACCAGTTTATTTGCTTAATTTTAATGGGCCACACTCGGACGTCGTCAGTCACCAATTATCTGCCTTAATATATATAAATATATATGGACCATGCACGGACGAGAGCGCAGCGTAGCGGAGCCGTCGTTCGTCACCAGTTACTTTGGTCAATTTTAATGGGATACGCACGGACGACGGCGCAGCGCAGTAGTTACTTTGCTCAATTCATGATTATGGTATCGATTTTAATACGTTGGCAGAAAATAAAACGAAGAATGTTGTGTATCATAGAGCATTACAATAATAAACACTATGTTTTTGAATATTTTTTTTTATGAATTATACTAATTCGAATTCAATATTCATAGTTAAGACAGGACAATGTCTGTCGGGTCAGCTAGTGTATTTATAAAAATCTCAGGAGGCCGTTACTTTTTTATTGCAATAATTGATGAATAAAGTTTTAATAGATTCTGGGAGACGAAAGTGGCATCACAAAAAATCTGCTCCGTGGAACGTGTGACACCACGTATGTCTCACGCGGCATATACCGGGTGGACCATTTAATGTGTTTTCAGGAAATATCTTCGAAACAAGAAACTTTAAAAAAAATGACCCAAACAAAAAATGATTGTATTGAAGGGGGCCATAATAACATAATTTTGTTTTTTTCATAGATGGCGCTGTTGTCGCTAAATCGAGGTCAACTTAGTTTTTTTAAATGGAAACCCCTACTTTTTATGACAGAATCCGAGTCCTTGTTAAAAAATGAGAAGAAATCACTCAACTAACTTTTTCGTCAGAGTGATAGATGGCGCTGTAATCGCGAAAAGAAGTTGTTGCATTTGGACGCTTGCGTATTCGAACTTCGCGCGCATGTGTGTGTGTGCGCGTGTGTGTGTGTGCCTGAACTCCGCGCCAGTTGACGAGAACTTATGTTGGGTTTGACTGCAACTGCAGCTAAAATATCAACTTCGGCATTCTCCTGGGTTACGGTGCGTCTTCGATGTCTGGTTCGTTTTAGGCTGCCAGTGTCTACAAACGAGTTGACGATCCGAAGAAAAGTCATGTGACTCGGATGATCTCGATCAGGATACAAGCCACACGCATCAAGTGCATTGCGTCTAGCTTCACCACACACGAAAATCATGTCGACCTTTTCCGCGATAGTATACCGCACCATTGTAACGTTTTCCCCGTCAATGCAGAAGACCGACTGATTACCAAATTAAATTTTCTTTTGTTCAGTCAAAGAAAGCATCAAAATCCAGCTATTTCCAGCTATTTTTCAATTTAAAATTGTAATTCATGGAAATACGGCCGACGTCATGTTTTGACACACACACACACACCACACACACACACACACACACACATGCGCGCGAAGTTCGAATACGCAAGCGTCCAAATGCAACAACTTCTTTTCGTGATTACAGCGCCATCTATCACTCTGACGAAAAAGTTAGGTGAGTGAATTCTTCTCATTTTTTAACAAGGACTCTGATTCTGTAATAAAAAGTAGGGGTTTCCATTTAAAAAAACTAAGTTGACCTCGATTTAGCGACAACAGCGCCATCTATGAAAAAAACAAAATTATGTTATTATGGCCCCCTTCAATACAATCATTTTTTGTTTGGGTCATTTTTTTTTAAAGTTTCTTGTTTCGAAGATATTTCCTGAAAACACATTAAATGGTCCACCCGGTATGTCCAAAAAGTGCGTGAGACCATGTTAGCACCATGCGGCCGCACTCATGACCGAATTTGGAAAATTCCTCAAGAAATGTATTGTACTCGTCAAGTAGATTTAGATAAAGTTAGATAAAGTTACGTTATTAATAATATCAAATAACAACTGTAAGGCCAAATAACTTTAAGCTGTTTTGTTGTTGTTTAATACCAATCATATGTAAATATGAAATCGACCTCATTTTTTTTCGTTTCGGTTTCATTATCTAATATTTGTAAAAAATTCACGTGCATATTACATCACGCGACGGTTAAACCACCCCACTTCCTGTTTTTGGTTATCAAAACGGGGGGTGCAAACTCGTGCAGGTGCATTTAATCTCACGATAATAATCATAAAATTTTATTATACTTCTTTGAATTCTCTCAATTGATTCATTTATATACGGTAGTACGTACAGCTAGAATATAAGTTACCAAATTTCGAAAACAGTAAAATTTTAGTAAAACGTATTTCATTTTGTAAAGCTTAAGTTAATCAAAAAGATTTAAAGATGTAAATTTATTTACGTTTCATTCATGAATTCCTGTTTTGCGTTTATTCACAAACTTAAAAGTATTTGCTTGTAGTGCAGAAGGTATTTTTGAACAATGCTAATTGCGCTTGGCTTAACCCATAAATCGGGGAATTTGTCTGTACCTGTTTTATCTGATACATCTCGGAGATTCCCAGGCTTTTCAGGGTCTTTAGAAATATCTGCTGTCGGATTGTATTTTAGGATGGCCGGGTGCACATTTTCTAAAAAATCAGACTTTCGTTACGGTGCTAAAGGGTGGTCTAAATAAATAAACATACTTTATGGGTGTAATAAATTTGTAAAAAATGTTTCTAATTAAAACTAGCAGTTAGTAAATCTTAACAAATACAATTACTACTGCACATAATAACGATTTATTCTGAATTGTTGCGAAGTAATATTAGCTAGCATCTGTATTATTAAAATTATTAATGTTGAATATTTGTTTTAAGAATCTCGTATTTTCCCAAAGACTATCTCATAAACCATCCACAGAATTTGTTCATATGTTCACATTTCCACTGAGCGTAAATATAATACGTCCATCTGTCCACATGGAGCCAAGTGCGCTTCTGCCCCCTTTATGTCACAGATAAATGTGATCCCCTTAACGTTTATTTGATAAATTGGCTTCCTGATTTTTGGAAAGAGACCCCATTAAATTAATCCTTTCCGTGACGTCCCTATATATTTATGGGCCGTAGCTATTGGCGACAATCGAAAATTTGGGGCGTTTATGCTAATAATCGGGGTAAATCGACCTAATTTGATCAATTGTGGACTTCCCATGAATCCGACTGTCCTATTATGGGTATCTGCAGATGATGGATTTTATTTTTATTGTGATTTCATTTCGGGAGTGGCTCGCCATTATAATAGGTCGTGGTAATAAAATCATGAAATTGACCATTTATAACATTTTCATGGCATATTAACTCAATTTTGACATAATTAAGAAGTCTGCATTTTAAATTGTATTATTGTTCAACCAAACATATGTCTTTGTTATTATCATTAAGTAATAATCTAAATCGAATCTATCATTTGATCTGAACATTTTATTTCACATGGCTCGTTTGTTGAGGATATCGGTTATCCCAATTTGTAGCTCGTACTTTATTCCGCGCTCTCTTTATAAATATCGAATTAGCTTTTACCGGATAACAATGGCTATTACACATTCGGAACTTTATCAAGAACAGATTTGGTTCTAAAATGAGGAATTAATTTCTCGAAAAATTATTACTAGTGCCAGGGTCCTTAGTTGAAATAGCTTTGTTCTTTTATGGATTGCTTTTAAAATGATTATTGCCTATGTCCAAAAAAATCGATAAAAGATTCATCAATCTGGGAAGTGAAAAATAAAATGTTACAATTTACAATTACAATGTGATCATAAAAACATTTAAATTTGACAACCTCACTTATTGAAAATTCATTAAATAAATGTAATAAAGACGAAAAACTGTTTCTTCGTCTTTATTACATTTTTAAAAACATTCATTAAAAAAAGAACAGAAAGAAGCATCATACAACAAAGAACGAATATTCCATAAACAACAATCTGATAACTCTAAAGAATTTACAAAAAGTAACTTGGAAATATTTTTACTCTTGTATCTATCGCTGTGCAATAATTTTCCCTGCTTTGACTTGCGTCTTTCTGAAGACACTGAGAGAAATCACCATGGATATGTAGCTTTAGCTACGAGTGACATTCTTTGAATCCAAAATTAAATTGGATCTTCGACTAACGGCATAACGTTTTGATTTATGTACATTTTAAAATAAATGTTGACACTGGTTAAAGAATTACCCTATAGGGGGCACCGTGGTCGCTTGTCAATCTAGACGTCAGGTGGTGGAAAACATAGTCTCTTCAAGGTCGCTCAAATAAAATTTGTTTGAATAAGGGAAAAGGCGCGCAATATTTTCATTTTTTAATAATCTGAAAGGAATTTAACTTCTGTTTTGAATAAAACGCGAAAATGAGGTTTCGTAATTTTCATATTTATTTATTAAATTGAGTACTGATAACACTAGGCATACGTAGCGAGCAAGGGTGTCAATATTATTATTATTTTCGTAATCCGTATCAATACACATCGACACCAACCATTCGCCCAACGCTAACTAAGAATATAGTTTTTAATTTTTTTTTTAATTTTAACGTTGTAGTGGATGTACGAACGTAATCTAACACTTTAACGGCTATCATGGCGCCGAAAGTTAAGCTTCATAAAGGTTTGTGCTGATACGGACACCAAATCGAGGCCTTTAACATTTTGCTTAAGAAATAGGGCTGAATAAGTAAAATGACATGAAACAATCGCCAAAAATGGTCATTTTCAAAGCTCAAAAATCGAAGAAGCGTATTTTTCAAAACCTGACCAACTTTTATAGCATTATTCGGAAATAATAAAGATTCGAAATTCTAGAAAAATCATTTAGTTTTCCAGATAATCACCATCAAACCCAAGCATGAGCATTTTTAACCCTACAGAGAATACGTTGGGCCTGAGAGGCCCACGAGACGTATTTACTGGTGTTATGCTATTTCACGTATTCTCTGTAGAGTTAAGCGTTCAAATATTAAAAATGCGTTGATTTGTTTCTCAAAACATTTACAGACTGTTAATTTGAACAGATTCATTCCGAAATTATCAAGCTTGAAAATTCAAGAAAAATCCATGCACTTTATTTACCTATTTTTTCATTAAATCTCAATTAAACGCGAAAATGGGCATTTTCAATACTCAAAAATCGAAAGAGCGTTGATTTTTTTTTAAATTAAAACAAATGCAGACTTCCTACTTTTACAGCACTATTTCGGAATAATTTGGCTTTAAAACTATTGAAAAATAAAAGCAAGTCAATCATTCAGTTTTCCAGATAATCACGATCAATCCAAGAATGGCAATTTTTAGCGGTTAAAAATCGAAGAAGTGTTGATTATTCAAAACCAGAAACAAATGCAGAGTTCAAACTTTCACAAAATTGGTAATCAATGATAAGGCTTTAATATAAAAACATAACCATGCCTGTTAAGGACAGATAATTGCCATCAAACTCAAAATTTACAATTTTTCAAAGACCGAAAAAAATATTGATTTTTCAAAAACTGACTTAAATTCAAACTTCCAACTTGAACAGCATTATTGGAGAATAATTGTACTTTGATATTCCAGAAGGTTAAGCCATGTTAATTATTTAGATAATCAAAATAAATCCCAAAAATGGCCATTTTCAACGCGTAAAAATCGAAAAAGCGTTGATTTTTCAAAAACCAAAAGAACTGCAGACTTTCAACTTATCATTCGCGATAATTTGGCTTTAATACTATTGAAAAATCTAATCATGTCAATAATTTCTTTTTCCAGATAATCACGATCGTTGCAAGTTTTAGCGCTTGAAAACCGAAAAAGCTTTGATTATTCAAAACCAGAAACAAATGCAGAGTCCAAACTTTTACAAAATTGGTAATTGATATTAACCCCTTCGCGCTCATGCTACTTTGATTGGATTATAGCATAATCCAGGGTTTATTGAAAAATTTGTTGTTGTTACGGTTTTCTACGAAATATTATTCCACTGTCATAAACTCATTTTTGCAAAAAAATATGAAAAAAATTTCCATAGTTGCGCTAAAGCGGTAATTTTTTTTTCAATTTGTAAAATATATATTTTTTGCTTGTCGGCACATGTGGCGAACCTGGGCGTGAAGAGGTTAAGGCTTGGCAGAAAGATCTCTGGTCGATAACCATTTAAGGAAATAACATAGTAACTTTAATTTAAGAAAAAGAGTAACAAACAAAATGTACAATTTATTTAATAAAGATGTAGTATATTGAGGCTTTTATTTAAAAAAAAATATTTATGCTCGTTGAGGACCTAGTTTTTTAAATAATCGCCATCAAACCCAAAATTTAGAAAACTCTCAAAAATCGAAAATGCAAAAATGAAATTGTCAAATTCAAATTTCTAACTTTAATAGCATTATTGGCGAATAATTGTGCTTTAATAACCCAAAAAATCAAATAACTTTAATGATTTAGTTTTCCAAATAAACAATATCAAACCCAAGAATTTCGATTTTCAATGCTCAAATATCGAAAAAGTATTGATTTTTCGAAAAAATGATTTAAATGCAGACTCACAACTTTAACAAAATTATCGGGGAATCATTGGGCTTTAATATTCGTAAAAATAGGAGCATTTTAATTATTTACTTTTCTAGATAATCAAAATCAAACTCGAGAATTTTTAAAGCTCAAAAATCGAAAAATTATTGATTTTTCAAAACTGAAGTAAATACAAACTTTCAACTTCAATAGCAATATTGGGGAATAATTGGGCTTTAACCCATTAGCGCCCAGATTATAATTTTTTTTAATTTTTAATTGTTTGTTAGCGTTTTAGGAAAAATAGGTTTCATTCTGACAAGCAATGGCGATTTTTCCAAATTTACTGTTTACGTGTTAAAAAAAAACACTGATACCGCATGATATTATTGGGCGTTTAAAGACTGTTTTGTTATGAATCTATACAAAAATTTGCTTATTTGCGATACCGTTTGGTATCCGTGGGCGTTGGTGGGTTAATATTCTGAAAAAACAAACAACGCTAATTATTTAGTTTTCTATATAATCGCCATCAAAAAACCCAAGAATTGCGATTTTCAATGATTAAATTTCGAAAACGGATTGATTTTTCAAAAATAAACTTCGAACTTTAAAAACATTATTAGGACATAATTGGGCTTTATCATTCTGGAAAAATCAAACCACCTTATTTCTTTAGTTTTTTAGATAAATCATAATTGCAGAGAATGCCAAAATGAACAACGTATAAACAATACGTTTTTTTTCGAAATCTCTTTAGTTTTTGAGTAAACTGACTATTAGAATTTGATCGGGGAAAGTAACATGATAGCCACATCAGTATTTTTTCTGAATACAATTATGAATCACACATGATGGTGTAGTTTTACATTTTGCCAAAATTTCAAATTGTAAATTTTTTGTTTCGGAAATAAAATTAACACTTATTTTACAAAATAAAAAGAAAATTTCAAATATGACATATTGAATTAATTGTTTTATTAAAATGATTAAAATTTTTTCTTAAATATAATCGGAGCTTTAGAAGTAACCTGGTCGTGACTGAATGACTAACGCCTAAACAAGAAAAAATAAAAAGATCGAGCCAAAAAAAAAACGATCAAATTTGCACTGAATTCCCTAAAATTCAACGATTTTATAAATTACGAAAAGCAATAAAAAATTATCATACAATAAAATGCTTTTGTTTAATTTATTAAGCTTCTTGTGTTTCAACTGCATGTAAAATTTGTCACTTTCTTACAAATTCCGTACATTAAGATAATGTCCCCTAACTGTATTTGTGCACCTTCAAATACCTGAAAGTGGAAACTTATCAAAGCGACAATCTTCGAGTGACTCTCGTTGCCATTCAGGTGTTAGTGAGTAGCAATTTGGTTATCTGATAAAATTAATCGTTACATAAATAAAACAAATTGAAGTGTTATTCTCGACTTTGACGTAAAATAACATTTTCTAAAAGGTGTTGGAAGGATAGTAGGTTTTCAACCAATTTAATTAACAAGAATGCAGTTAGTCTAGTGCGGTGTTTCTCAAAAAAATGTGTCGCAGCACATTCGCGTGCCGTACATTTTTACAAGTGTGCCGCGAAATCTTAAAGAGGCTAAAAACTATCTATTAAATTATTATTATATATTATTTTGATTTCAGGAATTGTTTATACATCGCGAATATAAGTATAAACATCAAAATGTTTATATTTATTTTCAATCTATTTACTTATTTTAGAGTTTAGACTACAGGTGTGCCGCGAAATTTTAAATAGATTTGCCACTAACAAATTGCTCCTAGAAAATTTGCCCATAATTTACCAGTTCACCAATTGTTCAAAATAGAGTTGGAATTTTTCTCCGTAGATTTCCTATTTCGAAGGTTTGAAGTTTCGAAGATACGAAGATTCATAGAAAATCTTCGAAGATTGAAGTTTCGAAGTTTCGAAGTTTCGAAGTTTCAAGTTTCCAAGTTTTCAAGTTTCCAAGTTTCCAAGTTTCCAAGTTTCCAAGTTTCCAAGCTTCCAAGTTTCCAAGTTTTGAAGTTTCGAAGATTCGAAGTCTTATCAGAACAACCATTTTTGAAAGAACATTAATAAGAAAAAATGTTAATGGCAGAAAATTTATTTCATCGGATTGGTTTATATGAGTGATTGGGCAAATTGTTTTTGCGGCAAAAAGTACGTTTGGTTTTTACACATTATAATGTAGGAATTGTTGGCTCACAGTGCAAAATATAAAAGAAAATATTTTTATAAAAATTTGTACTAAACGATAGTTTTGTTTGAAGAAATTATTGTATAACTTTATTCATAATATAATTATCCCAAATTTTATAATCTTGGCACACTTAAAATCACCGCATGAGATAAATTACCACGTGCAGACGTCATTTAATTAGGCCCTATATGTTTAAAGCGCGACTCATTTCGCGGTCGGATGGGTTGGCTGCACTGCGAGCCGGGACAATACAAATTGTGGCATTCACGCCGAATGTTTACAGTCAATACGTGGGTGGGTAAACTCACCCTACGGGGTGTTTTATTGTCCCGGTGTAGGCCCGCAGGGACGTACACAAATACAATTTACGTTTTCAAATGAAAGTCACCTGAACTGGATCGTTTTCAGAATCGGTCATTTGGACGAGTGATTAATGATACGCAGACTGTGCTTTGTGCAGTGTTGACCGTTGAGATCAAAATAAATATTTTTCCGTGCCTCCGAGGAATCAATCACTTCCTGCTTATTGCTTTCAAACAGTAAATACCCTTTTAAAATTGAACTCGTCGCAAAATGAAGATTTAAAAAAATAGCCATTGGCGATTAGAACTTGATGAACATTGTCAATAATACAGGATACTTCAAACACTTGATTTATCCATTCAGTCTCATTTAATTTAAATATAGTGCAAAATAACAAGGGAACATAGGGAACCCGTAAATAAAAAAAAATCGGAAACATTGTGTGGAAGTAAAGTAGTTCATCCTTAGCACAAAACCATTTTCTGTTGCTGCGAAATTCCAGTCTGAGGGGGTGAAACCACGCCCTAAAGAAAAATTAAAGTTTTTTTTATAGCAACTTTCTTCTAAATTGCAACACAAATGAAAAAATGGTTCTTATAAAATTTATAGAGTATTTTATTCTCTTTGCTACGGTGTATTCAGATTTTGCGGAAAAGCAAAATTTACCCCACCCTCCCCCTCCCATTCATTAAATTTTGCATTTCCGAAAAATCTGAATATACTGCAGCAAAGAAAATAAAATGCTCCACAACTTTTATACGAACCATTTTTTCATAGGGCTTGTACTTTAGGAGAAATTAGCTAAAAAACTGTCTTTTTTCTTTGAAGAGTGGTTTCACCCTCTCAGACTAGAATTCCGCAGTAACAGAAAATGGTTTTCTGGTACGGATGAACTACTTTACTTCCACACAATGTTTCAGATTTTTTTTAATTTACGGGTTCCCTATGTTCCCTTGTAAGAGTAAGAACTAAATAACCCAAATTTATGTTTTCAGTCTTCTAGAAAATAGTACAGAATTTTCTTTAAAAAGGTGTTTGGCAAGGTTAAATTTTGTCAAACTTTGGTGTTTGAATCGTTAAAATCATTTAAGGGATTTGAGAAGAAAAAATCGTTCTTAAGATTCTCTAAAGCTCATATTATTATAATATTTATCGTATTCATCAAGCGTGAACTAACTACTAACGAACTATCAAATTTTGACAGTTTTGTGACATGAAATGTAAGTAATGTTAACAACTCGTGCGTTTGCCTCACTCTACTACACTGCGCTTCGCCTCGTTCGACTTAACACTCGCTAGATATTTGCCACTTTCGGCCCTTGTTATGAAATGTACATCTTGCGATAAAAGAAGACAATTCCGCAAATGATAATTTTTTTAGAATTTTTCTAATCGCGAGATGCAAATTTCACTTCTTTAAATTTAAGTTTCGAGCATCGCCATTTTGTTTCCAGCTAGACAATGTCTTTTGTTTTACAATATGTCAAAAATACATTATTTCTAAGTGGGTTTGCAAATTTAGAAGACATTTCCGCAAGTGATAATTTTTTTAGAATTTTTGTAACCGCGAGATGTAAATTTCGCTTCCTTTAATTCAAGTTTCCAGCATCGCCATTGTTTTCCAGCTGGACGATGTCTTTTGTTTTATAATATGTCAAAAATACATTATTTCTGTGGATTTGCAAATTTAGAAGACATTTCCGCAAGTGATAATTTTTTAGAATTTTTATAATCGCGAGATATAAATTTTGCATCCTCTAATTCAAGTTTTGAATATCGCCATTTTGTTTCCAGCTAGACTTTGTCTTTTGTTTTATAATATGTCAAAAATATATCATTTCTAAGTGGATTTGCAAATTTAGAAGACAATTCCGCAAGTGATAATTTTTTTAGAATTTTTCGAATCGCGAGATGCAAAATTAGCTTCCTTTAATTTAAGTTTCGAGTATCGCCATTTTGTTTCTAGCTAGACGATGTCTTTTGTTTTATGGTATGTTAAAACCACATTATTTCTACGTAGATTTGCAAATTTAGAAGACAATTCCGGAAGTGATAAGTTTTTTAGAATTTTCTAATCACGAGATGGAAATTTCGCATCTTCTAATGTTTGTACACCAAATTCTAAATCAGCGCATTTAAAATTTCATTACATTGTGTTTATGTATGATTGGAAATCTAGCAAAGGGGTATTTTCAAATTATTATTGAACCGTAAGAACTTGGAAATTTTCAGGTTTTAATATTTTTTCAGCAAATTTTAAATCAACACATTTAAAGTAGCAATAAATCGTGGTTTAGAGAAATTATCAGGAAATCTAGCAAGGAAGTCTTTCCAAATTTATACTTAATCATAAAGTAGAATTCATTTTTAGTAAATATATTAATTTTTAAGTTTGTGGCAATTGTTTTAATATTTTTTTCGGCAAATTCTAAATCGGCAAATTAAAAAATTGCAATGAATTGTATTTTGTGCGATTATCTGGAAACGTAGCTAAGGCTTGTTCTCAGATTTTTACTGGATCATAAAGTAGAATAGATTTTGAATAAATATATGAATTTTCAAGTTTGTGGCAATTGTTTTAATATTTTTTTCAGCTAATTTAAATCAGCACATTTAAAATTGTAATAATTCGTGTTTTAGAGAAATTATCTGGAAATATAACAAAGCAATATTTTCAAGTTCATACTGAATCATAAAGAAGAATCGATTTTGAGTAAACATGTGCATTTTCAAGTTTATGTCAATTGTTTTCATTTTTTTTTTCGGCAAATTCTAAATCAACAAATTAAAAAGTGCAATAAATTGTGTTTTGTGCTATTATCCGAAAATGTGGCAAAGACGTATTGTCAGATTTTTACTGAATCATAAAGCAGAAATTTTTAAGTTCGTGGCGATTGTTTTTATATTTTTTTCAGCAAATTCTAAAACGGAAAATTAAAAATTGCAATGAATTGTATTTTGTGCGATTTCTGGAAATGTAGCTAAGGCTTGTTCTCAGATTTTTACTGAATCATAAAGTAGAATAGATTTTGAATAAATATATGAATTTTCAAGTTTGTGGCAATTGTTTTAAAATTTTTTTCAGCAAATTCTAAATCAGCACATTTAAAATTGAAATAAATATTGTTTCAGAAAAAATTGTCTGGAAAACTAGTAAAGGAGTCTTCAAATTTATACAAAAGGAGTCAAATAGAGTCAAATTTTTAGTAAACGTATAAATTTTTAAGTTTGTGGCAATTGTTTTTAATTCTAAATTAGCACATTAAAAAGTGCACAAAATCCAATTGTGCGATTATCTGGAAATGTAGCGAAGGTATATTTAATTTTTTTACTGAATGATAAAATAGAATCTATTTTGAGTCAATTTTGAAGTTTTTAAGTTCGTGGTGATTGTTTTTTATATTTTTGTCAGGAAATTCTAAATCAGCACATTTAAAATTGCAATAAATCGTGTTTTAGAAAAATTATCTGGAAATAAAATAAAACAATATTTTCAAGTTCTTACTGAATCATAAAGTAGAATCGATTTAGAGTAAACACATACATTTTCAAGTTTGTGTCAATTGTTTTTATATTTTTTTTTCGGCAAATTCTAAATTAAAAAGTGCAATAAATTGTATTTTGTGCGATTATCCGGAAATGTGACAAATACGTGTTTTCAGATTTTTACTGTATCATAAAGCAGAATCAATTTTGAGTAAATTTGGAAATTTTTAAGTTCGTGGCGATTGTTTTATATTTTTTCAGCAAATTCCAAATCGGCAAATTAAAAATTGTAATGAATTGTATTTTGTGCGATTATCTGGAATTGTAGCAAAGGCTTGTTCTCAGATTTTTACTGAATCATAAAATAGAATCGATTTTGAGTAAACATATGCATTTTCAAGTTTGTGTCAATTGTTTTTATATTTCTTTTTTCGGCAAATTCTAAATTAACAAATTAAAAAGTGCAATAAATTGTGTTTTGTGCAATTATCCGGAAATGTGGCGAAGGCGTGTTTTCAGATTTTTACTGAATCATAAAGCAGAATCAATTTTGAGTAAATTTGGAAATTTTTAAGTTCGTGGCGATTGTTTTTATATTTTTTTCAGCAAATTCTAAATCGGCAAATTAAAAATTGCAATGAATTGTATTTTGTGCGATTATCTGGAAATATAGCTAGGGCTTGTTCTCAGATTTTTACTGAATCATAAAGTAGAATATATTTTCAATAAATATATGAATTTTCAATATTGTGTCAATTGTTTTAATTTTTTTTCAGCAAATTCTAAATCAGCACATTTAAAATTGAAATAAATCGTGTTTTAGAGAAATTATCTGGAAATCCAACAAAGGAATCTTTTCAAGTTCATACTGAATCATAAAGTAGAATCGATTTTGAGTAAACACGTGCATTTTCAAGTCTGTGTCAATTGTTTTTATATTTTTTTTTCGGCAAATTCTAAATCAACAAATTAAAAAGTGCAATAAATTGTGTTTTGTGCAATTATCCGGAAATGTGACAAAGGCCTGTTTCCAGATTTTTACTGAATCATAAATCAGAATAAATTTTGAGTAAATTTGGAAATTTTTTAAGTTTGTGGAGATTGTTTTTATATTTTTTTCGGGAAATTCTAAATCAGCACATCTAAAATTGCAACTCATTGTGTTTGTGTGCAATCTCTTAATATACTAAGGATTGATACCAGATGTATGAGGAGTCAATTTTGAGTTAATTTGGAAAGTTTCAGTTTTTTTTTACATATTTTTGACCAATTTTAAATTAAAAAAATTAGAATACATTCAATTGTGTTGTGCGATTTTAGATTTTTATTAGAGTATACAGTAGGGTTTATTAAAAAAAGACAATTAAGTATATCTGCCAAGTATGCAGTCCAGTCAATATAGTACAATCGCGCAGAGGTGACAGTGAGTCATGCTTTTTCGATCTAATCATAGCGTCTGGATAAATATCTATACTCGTTCGCATGCTTAAGAAAAACGAAATGAAATACGAAACGTATGTCGATATGTAAATACAAGGGCTAAGTACAACGTATGTCTTTTCTCATTCTATCTATTCTAACCTCAAAATTCACGTGCTTGTATCTGGTTTTGACCGTCTCCGATTTCGATTTAGTTAAGAGCAGAATGGATTGTATCCATTTCGTTAATAAAAAGGTTAAATTTAATGACAAATTTCCAGTTGTCTTTACCGATTGCCGAAAAATACACTCGCAAAGTTTCGTCGGGGAAATATTTGCACGCTCGCGAATTTTTAAATTTCCCGCCTAGACTGAATCGAATTATTCTATGGACATACGTTTACTAGAAACTTAATTCAGGCAACATGGAGCGATGAGTCACTGTCACCTCTGCGCGATTGTACTATAGGAACATTTTTTTCGACATTGGTATAACTTGAAAATTATTTCAAAATTTTACTGTAATCGTATTATTTATAAACGTATCTATTAAATAGAGTAAAAAAAATTGATAAAGCGATTATAACCACCCCATTTCACCCTTAAAATAATGGATATGACGCACTTTCGACTTTTTCATTTTTTGTTTGTTTTTTTAATATTATAATGCCATCGTATTGCTTAAGGCTTTATCTATTAAATAAACGTAACGACAACCAATATGACAAACATATAGCGTTTTCATTCATTATGTATGGAAATGTCATCAATGTCTTACTGACTTTTTAGTCGTTTAAAACGCAATGTGTAGTCGGACCCTTAGGATATCTACATATCATTTATTAACCCAAATTTGCCTGAGATTTACATAAAATAAAAGTAAATCATATGTTAGTAGGGGTTATATGAGAAAGCAAACTAATGTTTGTCTAAATCAAATGATTAAGATCTAAAAAACACAGAAAGATTATTTTTCGTGCTTCTGTCAAATGTCAATGAATAATAACTAAACTGACTTAGTCGCATTAAAATTGACAGTTTGCGCTGACAATAATCTTGATTTAATTTTAATAAATGAAAGTAGTCATTGCTTGGATAACAAATGTTTTATTACTGTCTCTGTTAATTCTATTCTGAAAAAGAACACTCACATCATTTATATCCATTTAACTTATCGAAGACAAATTTCTTTCCTTATTTTACATAAACTCATTAATTATACCTTTCATCACCTCAACACCCATTAATAACTGTTTAATGCATTAATGATAAACCGTGTCCGATGAACGAAAAACAAAAAATCCATCAGATATTCCATATCACGTATGCATACATGGCAGGAAATCTTGATCACCCCGACCCACAGAGGTCCCAACCCTAATATATTAACTGAGGTAGCGTTCCTAATTAAAATCTATTGAAACTGACCAAAATTTCGTATCCAAACCTGTTCCCTAGGTGTCAACTGTAATTAATGGAGCGAGGCATAATGGTGTTTAAACGACAGAGAGTGAGGGGGTTGCAGCTTAGTACAACTGCGGTGGCCCACAGACCCAATAAAGGGTGGATTGTCCACCCAGAAGGACAATGGACACATATATATCCTGGTTCACGTGTCCGACAATGCAGTGCAGATGCACCCACATCCTCTAAACGACTTCCATCTCGCCATCCCGACATAAATTGTCACTTCTGGTGTGTTTACAGCGGCGTCACGCCGAAAATTTAATTTTAAGTGACATTAGACTGACTGCTGCAGCAGCTGCATTTATCACGCGACATAAATTATTTATAACTTGATATGTTTGTTGTTACACACAAAATTTAACCGAGTTAAGTTGCAAATTGTACTGCATATGTGTATGATGTAATTTATTGCAATCGCAGATGTCAACGTGGTGAAAACTGAAAACCACAATTCTACCCTTATATGCAATTATTCAAAGTTTGAAATAATTAAAGTAATAAATTGGAAGATTTAAACATTTTCAGTTTGTATCATTAATACTAATTATAATACAAGGAACTTTATGTCATTTACAAATGTTGAAAGGCCATTGGAAATGTCTACCAATTTTGTACCTTAACGTCTCTATTCTTATAAATAATCTCGGAATTAGCAGTTATTTAAAGCTTGATATAATTCAAGCAAGAATGTATACAAAGGCATGAAAATTTCGCATATGTTTAATGCAGCAATCTGGTAGTTCAAAGAAATACATAAAATGGGAAATAATGGATTTTTTATTTATTTAAATATTCTTAAACAAGCTTCTAACGTCTGGTTATATTTATGACACCTTAATGTTCCTATATTAAAATCAAATTCAAATATTTTCCCATCTCCGTTGTACAGATGACAAATTCGACGCATAAACGTCAAGACTGTGTACGAATTATGTACATTTGACTGTATAATCCGTAAATAAAATCAACGTAAACGACGCACCTCTCGCAATAAATTCCAAGTCCGTTTGTGTTTGTTCAAAATTGGTCCTTCCTCAGGACCTGAAAATCGAGAGGGTCCGATCGTATCTGCCTCATAAAGTTATCCAATTTGTAGCGACACTCGAACCGACTGACACAGATAACTGAAAATTAATTGCGAAAAGGTGCGACTTGCGTTATCTTCGCCGCATCCGTGAAATCGTGTTATAATTGCGAACGATACAATTCCGAGTGAACTTTTCAAAATTATTCATTCTACTTTGGCTCGGAGCGATGTCAGTAAAGTGAAGTGTATTTACTCTTGCGCTAGTGAAGACACGGTCTCTCCCTACTAGACACAGCCATTGTTTTAACGTAAGACACGAACAGCCTCATCGGAAGGTTAATTGCATGGGTAGAATGCAAATACTGTGGGATTTTTAGTGCTTAAAATACACCACTGGCCTTGAGAAGAGATGCTGCATTTAGTCTCAGGTATTGTGCATTCCGAGAAATTTACATTATTTCAATATTTAAATTGCTCAAGTGAACTGTGAAGGAATCCTATTTTAAACAAATACATAATTTAGCAATGCATTTACATAATGTGTCGGAGACAAGCCACAATTGTTGGTTAGTGAGATCGGAATCACTAACATATTTTTTAACTAAAAATACAACTGGTGTAATTATTACATCATCAAACAAAAGTTCCAAGGGCTTTACTTGTTCATTTTCAGATTTTCGTCAAAAATTAAAAATTTGAAAATTTAACATGTTCATGGTGACACGCTAATTTTTTTACTATTGAAGACATTTTTTAACGCGAATAAATTTCTCTCGTTGCATTTTTTGAGCAAAAGTTCCAAGGGCTTTACTTGTGTACATTTTCAAGTTTTCGTCAAAAATTAAAAATCACCAATTTTAACTGAATCCAACTAATTTATATACGAGGAGCACGGATTTGAAAACCGCGTTAAATAAGGAGTTTTCGTTTAGCCACTAAAGCCGATCAAAGTCTGAAAAATCGATTTTTTTCATGGTGACTTGCCAATTTTTTTCCATTTTTTTCTAGATGAAATTTTTTAACGCCAATTGATTTAGCTCGTTCTTCTGATGAAGACAAGGGTAAACTTTCCAACTATACTCAAAATCGGTCGTGCTTTATGAAACAATCAAAATCTGAAAACACCCCATCAATAGATTTCCAGATAATTGCGCGAGAACACAATTTATAGTAATTTTGAAATTGCCGAATTTCCTAACTGATGAAAAAAATATAAAAACAATCGCTACCGACTTGAAACTTTCCAAATATACTCAAAATCGATCGTGCTTTATAAAACAATCAAAATCTGAAAACACCCTATCAGTAGATTTCCAGATAATTACGCTAGAACACAATTTATAGTAATTTTGAAATTTCCGAATTTCCCAAGTGATGAAAAAAATATAAAAACAATCGCTACCGACTTGAAACTTTCCAAATATACTCAAAATCGATTGTGCTTTATGAAGCAATCAAAATCTGCAAACACCCTATCAGTAGATTTCCAGATAATTACGCTAGAACACAATTTATAGTAATTTTGAAATTTCCGAATTTCCTAAGTGATGAAAAAAATATAAAAACAATCGCTACCGACTTGAAACTTTCCAAATATACTCAAAATCGATTGTGCTTTATGAAACAATCAAAATCTGCAAACACCGTATCAGTAGATTTCCAGATAATTACGCTAGAACACAATTTATAGTAATTTTGAAATTGCCGAATATCCTAACTGATGAAAAAAAATATAAAAACAATCGCTATCGACTTGAAACTTTCCAAATATACTCAAAATCGATTGTGCTTTATGAAACAATCAAAATCTGCAAACACCCTATCAGTAGATTTCCAGATAATTACGCTAGAACACAATTTATAGTAATTTTGAAATTGCCGAATTTCCTAACTGATGAAAAAAATATAAAAACAATCGCTATCGACTTGAAACTTTCCAAATATACTCAAAATCGATTGTGCTTTACGAAACAATCAAAATCTGCAAACACCCTATCAAAAGATTTCCAGATAATTACGCTAGAACACAATTTATAGTAATTTTGAAATTGCCGAATTTCCTAACTGATGAAAAAAATATAAAAACAATCGCTACCGACTTGAAACTTTCCAAATTTACTCAAATTCGATAGTGCTTTATAAAACAATCAAAATCTGCAAACACTCCATCAGTAGATTTCCAGATAATTACGCGAGAATACAATTAATAATCATTTTGAAATTGCCGAATTTTCTAACTGATGAAAAAAATATAAAAACAATCGCTACCGACTTGAAACTTTCCAAATATACTCAAAATCGACTGTGCTTTATAAGACAATCAAAATCTGCAAACACCCTATCAGTAGATTTCCAGATAATTACGCTAGAACACAATTTAGTAATTTTGATTATTAGGAGTTTTCGTTTAGCTACCACAGCCGATCAAAGTCTGAAAAATCGAAACTTTTTGAAAATGTTCATGGTGACTTGCCAATTTTTTTGCATTTTTTTTAGATGAAATTTTCTAACGCCAATCGATTTAGCTCGTTCTGGTGATGAAAAAGGTATTACATAAGGGTCCACGATGATTATTAAAAGAGCTGATTTTTTCGATTTTTTCCATTTTCGAGTTTTCTTTGCGGATTGGTTCTTGCGAAAGTACATTTTCCGAGACGTCTTGAAGGGATCTTTCCGGTGATGTGTAGAAACCCCGAATCAAACCATAGGTTTCTTTAGGAAATTATTTCAAAGCCTATTTATGAGCAAAAGTAAGATATACCCTTGGGTATTTTTTCAGGTTTTCGTCAAAAATTTTAAATTGCCAATTTTAATTGGATCTGAATAACTTGCAAACAAGGAGCACAGATTTGAAATCCACGTTCAATTTGTAGTTTTGGTTTAGCCGCTACAGCCAATCAAAGTCTGCAAAATTGATTTTTTTTGAAAATTTTCTAACATGGTGACACGCTAATTTTTTTGCTATTGAAGACAACTGAAATTTTTTAACGCCAAAAAAATTATTTCCTTTTTCTGATGATACTTCAATGGTCTACGATGATTATTAAAAAAGTTGCATTTTTTGAGCAAAAGTTTCAAAGGCTTTACTTGTGTACATTTTCAAGTTTTCGTCAAAAATTAAAAATTACCAATTTTAACTGAATTTGGCCAACTTGCTCATAAGGAGCATAGCTTTGAAAACCGCGTTCAATGTGGAGTTTTCGTTTAGCCACTACAGCCGATCAAAGTCTGAAAAATCCATTGAAGCTAAGAAATTATACGAAACCGATTTATAAAAATTCATAATCTGGGCTGAAAGACCTCTGGTCAATTCCCTGTTGAGGTCATTTGTATAAGTGTCTCAATAAATCTATTGTTTCTCTTCGTAAATTAAGAAATCCCCTCATACAAGAAACCTTCCGATTTCATAATAAAAACAGGTTCGTATATACAGGGTGAGTCGGGAGGAGCGCACCAAACTCTAGGAGTGTATTATACACGTGAAAATAATGTAAAAAAACTCATTTGTTCTTATCCGATTTTCATTTGTTTTCAAGTTATGGCGTAATTAAAAATGTTCATCTAGCTTTCCACTTCTATCTGAATTTTAACATTATCAAAGTATGCCATGTTCGAGGCTTATAAACATTTGATAATTCTGACGTTTTGATGAACTGTCAGTGTACGGTGAACAGTAACTGAACGTTTAAGTTCGAATTAATGTGATTGTAAGTGTTGCAAAATGCCACATACTTATTCAAATTTAGAATATGCAAATATGGTGTTTGTATATGGTTTCTGTAATGGAAATGCTACAGCTGCTGTTGAAGAATATCGTGAACGTTTTCCACACCAAAGACATCCTGATAAAAACATATTTATTAGAGTTTTCAACAAATTGTGCGAGACTGGTAAGCTTCCCAGTGCTAACATAACATATGAGCGCGCTCTGCTCGACAAGGTTTTGTAGAAGTAGAAAATATTCTGCATCTAGTAGAAGAAGATGCAACTACTAGCTCACGGAGAATTGCCACTCAATTGGCAATTCCACAAAAAAGAGTGATGAACACGCTACACGAGCAAGGCTTATATCCTTATCACGTTCAGAGAGTACAGCACCTACAACCAGGGGATTACGCTAACCGTACGGAATTTTGTCGGTGGAGGTCCTATTAATTGGCCTGCAAGATCTCCAGACCTCACACCACTAGATTTTTGTTTATGGGGCTGGATGAAAAATGAAGTCTACAAAATAAAAGTGGACACACGGGAATCACTAATTAGACGAATTGAGAATACTGCAGCCCATATAAAAGAAGAAAGAAATGAATCAATTGGGAGAGCAACAAACGCTCTTCGTAGACGAAGCAGCTAATGTTTAGAAGTCAATGGCGGTATTTTTGAACATTTGTTGAAAGAACGCTATGATTAAGAAAATTTTTTTGTATAATAACTTGTTTATTTGTTAATATGCTATAACTTGAAAACAAATAAAAATCGGATAAGAACAAATGAGTTTTTTTACATTATTTTCACGTGTATAATACACTCCTAGAGTTTGGTGCGCTCCTCCCGACTCACCCTGTATAAAAGAAAAATCATAAGCACACACTCCTGACGATTTGTATCCAGTTATAAATCACCTTCCACAAAAGTCCATTCACCGTCGTCCCCCTTGATACGAATTACACAGAGGCGAATATATGAAAGTCTATATTTTATTCATTATACAGTTTTGATGTAAATATTCGCAAGAAAAACGGCCCTCGCAGGAATTTCAGGGCCGCTGAAGGATCACTGCTGAAATATGAAATATGGACAGGTATACGAGTGGCCAACAATAAGCGGGATGGTCGTAAATTTCAAAAAAGCTCCAACAAGAAAAATAACACACGGGGATGAATAATGCATGGCGGGTGGTTTTTTGTCGGATTCAACAGGTGACAACGTGTTAATGCGCCGGGCCGAGATAACAGCGGATTACACGCGGTAATATTCGTCGGATTCATTAAAAATAAAAACGTAAGAGATAAATGAATGTTTTTTTAATGTGTTAATTTAAACATTGAATATTGTTTCCCCATGAATTCACCGACGGACCGATTTCGGCCTGTCAGGTCTCATCAGCGCAGTTAGAATCTGATCTGTCGGTGGTTACGTCACACGGATTGGGATTAGTACAACAATTAGGCAATAGATTCCGCCACTACCTTCAACTATGTTAATTTAAATATACAAAAGGAGTGCGACAAGGGTGGTAAAGGAACTATCTTAGATACACAATAATAACCATGGCGGGCTTATATGCCCGCAGCTTGACTATACCGCGGGCATATCCGCCCGCCACGGTCCTTACAGTCGTCAGGAGTTTAGGCATATAAAAACAACTTTTCATATTTGGTCTCGGACTAAAATTATACGAATTTATTGTGGTCGATATTTGTTCATTTAGGCAGTGGCGGCTCGTGGAACATGTTGATGGTAGAGCCACTTTTACAATTTATTGGATGAAAGATGGAAATGACAAATTATACAAATTAAATACCGGCCAAAAAAATCAAAAATTCGCACATAAAAATCAATCACCTTAACAATCTAAAGTATAGACAAATAAAAAAATACGCTCTTAATTAAGGTAAAAACCTAAAATATAAGTACGAAAAAACGAAAATTTAGACAAATATCGAAAATTCGTGATTAAAAAAAATGCAGACCAAAAATCCGAAAATTTCACAAAAAAAGAAGTTTAACCAAAATAAAAAATATTTTGGGCAAAAAACTCTAAAAGTTGGAATGAAGAAATGAAAAATATAGGTCAAAGATCTAAAATATAGGCCAAAAACAAAAACAAAAATGCAGGTCTAAAAATAAAAAATGCAAACTAAAAATTTTAAAAATCAAGGAAAACAAAAATCATTTGCCATTTTCAGCCCCCAAAATTACTCATTACCTCAAAAAGTAACCAAAAAGTAATAAAAATTGCCCATAAAAAATAATAATTCAAGTTAAAAAATCTAAAATGAAGGGGAAGAAATCAAAAACTGTACTTCAAAGTATCGACAACAAAATTTAAAAAAGTCGCGTATAAAAATCAATCATTTAGGTTTAAAAAATCTTAAAATCGACAAAAAATTCGATTCAAAAAATCAATATTGCGGACCAAAAAATCGAAAATTTTAACAAACAAATCGAAAATTTAGGCTAAAAGATCAAAAATTTAGATCAAAATCCCGCCTAAACAATAAAAATGAAAACAAAAAGATTAAAAATTGAAGTACCAAAATTGCCATTTACATACAGCGCTCGGGGTGATTAGCCCCAGAAAACAAAGGAAAAAACTCGAAATTTGCTTTGATGCAAAGGGAATTTGCACTCGACGATTTGAAAAATTGTAAAAAATGAATCACTTGCAGAATTAGCTCTTAATTAAGGTAAAAAATTAAAATATAAGCACAAAAAATCGAAACTTTACACAATTATCGAAAATTCGCGGTTAAAAAAAATGCAGACCAAAAATCAGAAAATTTCAACAAAAAAAATCAAAAAGTTTTACCAAAATAAAAAATATTCAGGGCAAAAACTCTAAAATTTGGAACGGAGAAATAAAAAACAGGGCAAAGATCTAAAATATAGGCAAAAAAAAATACTGGTCTAAAAATAAAAAATGGAAACCAAAAAAATGAAAAATCAAGGAAAACAAAAATAATTTGCCATTTTCAGCCTCCAAAATAACTTTTTGGCTGAAAATAAGAAACTCGAAAACCTCGGTTCCTGGAAGTCCGACAATTTTTTTTTATTGACAAATCGTGTTCAGAATGGTCTCAAACTTGAAAAAAAAACAAAAAAATGTTTAAAGAAAAATTAAATTTAATCGATTTTAGTCAAAAAGTAACCAAAAAGTAAAAAAAATCGCCCATTAAAAATAATCATTCAAGTTAAAAATCTAAAATGAAGGGCAAGAAATCAAAAACTGTAAAAAAAAACTTGAAAATATCGGCAAAAAAATTAAAAAGTTGCGTATAAAAATCAATAATTTAAAAAAATCTAAAATATAGGATAAAAAATTAAAAACTTCGACGAAAAATTCGATACTAAAAATCAAAATTGCAGACCAAAATATCGAAAATGTTAAGAAAAAAATCGAAAATTTAGAAGATAATTATTTTCTTTGGAAATTTGTAAAAACGTATTTAAATCATATTTTAAATCGAGCGTATTGTAGACTCGGATGAAACTGACCTTTAAAACGTTAAAATTATGAAAGACAAAAATATACTTCAAATTGTACAAAAATTAAAGCGATTTCGAAAAACAGCTTATTTTTTATAAGTTGTTCATTATTACGTTCTCTACAATTATTATAAATAAAGATAAATTTGTTGCAACTATTATCGTTTTATAATTATAAACTAAAAATGAAAAAAAATATGAAAGATATTTTCAAACAAAAGATGTTCATTTATTTGTTGTCTTCAATATTTGTTTAAATGTTTTTGTGATATTTTTCATATTTAAAAAACTGTAGGAGAAAAACAAAAAACGGTTAAGATTAACATCCACTTCCGGTGTTCGAAATTTTTCCACTTCCGATGTACGAAATTTTACAGCGCGCACAGACACACAGATACAAACCTAGTACACACACACACACACACACACATTTTTTTTCCAGAAATTGTTGAAATGGCATCTAGAGACCCCAAAACGGATATTTCCGTAAAAAAATTTTTTAAAAAAATCACGATCACAATACTTTCTCGTACTTCGTAACGGAGAAAGTAAAAAAATATGGTCGATAGAGTGTTAAATGCATGAGGTTTTGATCATAATAGCCAGAAGGATATTTGATTATACATACTTAGCTTTGTATTAATTTTCTACACAATAAAATTTTAATTCTATGTTTCCTATTTAATTAAATTAAAGTAATTTGATAATTCTCGAATAAAAAACATTAAATTTAACATATGAAGATATTTTGTCAATTGTGGCAAAATTAATAAGAGACATCCCCTTCCATACATACCAAACATTAGCATTGTAATAATATTTTTTGCGCTACCGTTCTGTATTGCTATGCTTACTGTGTGTGTATTTAGTCACGTTCGAATGGCTTTTCCGGACTAATTTCGGTTGCTAGGAAACTCGTAAAATAACAAGCCTGTTCTGAGGCATGACAGTCCTAGTAACGTTATGGGCCAGATAAAAGAGCAGCGATTTTTAGTTATAAAAGTCGTTTTAAACTATTTTTTTACTATTTTTACAACTATTTTAAATCGGTAGCGCAAAAAATACTATAGTGCATTCAAACAGGTCTCGAAAATTACAAATACTCGGCCCTACGGGCTTCATATTTTTAAAATTTTCTCGACCTGTTAGAGAGCATTTACCGAACTTGTGTCGTAATATACTATAATTTATTACTTATTTAGAGCCCTCTTATTCACCACAGCCCCGATACATAATCTATTTTTTCGAAGAAAATTAATTGATGTTTTTTTTTTAATAATCTACTCCAAAAATGTACTTGTGAGCTTTTGTAATGAAAATAGTTTTCAAGAAATTTCAACTAATAAAATCTCTAATGTTAGTTTACATTTTGAACCAACAAGAGCAACAGTTTTCGCGCAAATATTTGCCCACGCCACCTACCAAATAATTACATTATTCGAAATTCGCATTTCCCCGGAAGCATTAAATGGCTCCATGAAAATGTGTAGTCTGCAAAATATATATGTACATCCAAACACAGTGTAAACAATTACAATATTTGCGTTTAAGGGCACTAAATATTATTTCGGTTATTCAAATAACAAAGGGTATCGCCGCGTTCATCAAATAATCATTTTCCTTGTTCCTTTTGATTTAATTACAGCTAATAAAACTCGCGCTGTTGAAATTATGAATAAATATTTTTATTTGTAATTATAAAATAATTAATTATAAAAGGATAAATCAAAGAGCGGTAATTATTTAGAGTAACTAAAGTTAATTAAAATGAATTATTTATAACTGTATAACTAATTATACATTTTCTTGGAAATTAAATTAAAGGAGGATAAAATTAATTTTTAGAAAGTGCGAAGACTGTGGAAAGTATTGTGATCGTGAAACAAATTTTTTAACGGAAATATCTCTTTTAAGGTCCCGATTTCAACGACTTCTGAAAAAACATTGTGCGTGCGTACAGTCAGAGAAAATACAAATGCGAAACTTGCTCAGCGAGGGAATGCTGCCGCATGTCGGTGCTTAGTTCGGTCGAAACCAGTCAGTCCCTGTTTAAAATATAATTATGAGGTAATAAAATGTACAAGCCTAGTTCCCTTCTCGCCCCTAAGTGATCGAGTGACGGACTCCATATCTGTGATTTTCTCATCTTCCAATTTTTCAGTCAATAATTCTTTCAATGTTTGGTGCGTCATCTTGAAAAATTTGAATAACTAATCTTTTTCCGATATTTTGTATATATTTATCAACAATTGAGCAGTAAAATTTTATCAAATTAATAATAGAGTAACAGTATGTTTATGTTGAGTTTAGATTCTTTTTTTTTATTTCAAATACCTTATATCTTTACCAGTGGCGGCTCGTGGAACATGTTGACGGTAGAGCCACTTATATAATACCCCCCCCCCTTTTTTGAAGAAACAAAGAACCATTTATCTTCCTAGACCAATCGAATATTTTAGCCAAAAAATCAAAAATTTGGAACAAAGAAAGATCTAAAATATCGGCTGAAAAAATAAAAAATCCTGGTTTAAAAATAAAAATGCAGACCAAAAAATTGAAAATACAACCAAAAGAAAAATCATTTGCCATTTTCAGCCCCAAATATAACCCTTTTTAGCTTAAAATAAGTTCCAACGAGAAAATAATAGCAAAAATTAAAAAAAAAATCGCACAATAAAATCAATAATTCAAGTTAAGAAAATCTAAAATATGGGACACAAAAATAAAAAGACCTAAAATCTAAAATTCGTATCCAAAAATCAAAGTGGTAGACCAAATAATCAAGATTTTTAACAAACGAATCGAAAATTCAGTTAAGACTAAAATTGAAACCAAAACAATCGAATCGGCCAAAAAAGTAGGGCCTAAAAAGGTGAAAATTTAGACAAAACATCGAAAACTCGGTCGTATGCAGACAAAAAATCGAAAATTTCTACAAACCAATCGAATATTTTGGTCAAAATAATGAAAAATAAAAAGAATTGGAACAAAAAAATACAAAATACAGAAATTTAAAATATGGGCCAAAGAATCAAGAATCCTGATCTAAAAAAAGCAGACAAAAAATTAAAAACTTAGGTAGAAGCAAAATAATTTGCCAAAAATAAGTTTCTGATCAGAAATTCGAAAATAATAGCTAAAAAATAAAAAAAAATCACGAAATGAAATCAATAATCCAAGTTAAAAAATCTAAAATATTGGATAAAAAACAGACTTTAAATCTAAAATATTCGATACAAAATTTAGACCAAATATCTAAAATTCTGGCATAAAAAAAATGGTGGACCAAGGAAAGAAAAATTTTAACAGGCAAATAAAGAAAATTTTAGGGCAAAAGATAAAAGAAAATAAAAATCTACAATGTTGGCCAAAAAGTCGAAAATTTAGACAAAACATCGAAAACTCGGACCTAAAGATAATAAACGCGGACTAAACGAAAAATAAAAAATGCTGACCAAAAAATCGAAAATTTTGACAATAAAATCGAGAAGTTAGTAAAGAAAAATTTAGGTCAAAAGATTAAAAACAATAATAATACAAATTTGTAATGTAGGCTAGAAAGTCGAAAATTTAGACATTGCATAGAAAATTCGGCCCTAAAGATAACAAATGCAGGCTAAAAAATCGAAAATTTCAACAAACAAAACTCGAAAATACCGGAAAAAATTAAAAACATCTGGCATATAAATCAATAATTCAGGTTACAGATATTTTAATCAAAATAAAATTAAAAATTTGGAACTAGAATAAAAATTTTGGCCCGAAAAATAAAAAATGCGGACCAAAGAATCAAACATTTGAACAATTAAATCGAAAATTTAGGTCAAAATAAAGAATATTTAGAATATTAAAAAAAAATCAAAAATACAAAGATAAAATATTTTGACCAAAAATATCGAAAATACAGGTCAAAAATTTAAAAATTAAAAATTCGTCTGGAAAAATAGAAAACGCGGACCAAACAGTGGAAGATTTTACCAATTAAATTTAGGCCAAAATAAATAATATTTGGGCCTAATAATCAAAAATTTAGACAAAAAAAATAGAATATACAGGTCAAAAATCTAAAAAAAATCTATTTGAACCACAGTTTTGGATCTTAAACGCATAATTTGTGACCAAAAATTAAAAATTTAGATTTTAATTTGATAATTATATGTAAAATCCGAAATTTGAAATATTCAATCCAAGTTTTTGGCACCTAAACGCAGAATTTGAGACTTAAAATTTAAAATTCGGATTCTAATACAAGAATTTCAATAAACATCTCGAATTTGGACCATAGAATCCATGGTTTTTAAACGCAAACTTTGTGTTGAAAAATCCAAAGTTTGGATTTTAATTTGATAATTATATGTACAATCTCTAAAAATCCAAGTTTCTGGTTCCTAAACGCAGAACTTGAGACTCAAAAACCAATATTTGGATTCAATTGATCAATTGCATTTAAAATCTGGCATTTGGAACATTCAATCCAAGTTTTTGGCCCTTAAACGCAGAATTTGAGTCCTAAAATAAAAAATTTGGATTATAATCTAGGAATGTCATGTAAAATCTCAAATTTGGACCATAGAATTCATGGTTTTGGACCTAAAACACAATTTTTTTGCAATAAAATCCAAGATTTTGATTTTAATCCGATAATTTTATTTAAGGTTTTATTAAAATACAGGGTGTTTCATTTAAAAAAAACACAACTTTGATATTTTAGGGCGTTTGGAACACCCTGTATAATATGAAATTAATTTTAAAAAGTAACCTTAATAGACCCCTATATATCCTAAAAGTCAAACTTTTTGAAAGTCACGTATTTTGGCCACAATATTCCGTGCCGTATAGCGTGAATAACCCTATAAATTCAATCTATCCTAAATTTATTTCAATTGTTGATAAATTTATAAAAATATAAAATGACCTTGAAAAATTCATCTAATTTGGAATTTTGATCAATAATATATGTGATTTTTTTAGATTTTTTTTAGTGGTTAAAACAATTAAATTTGAAAAAATCTTATTTTGGGGCTTCCCGGGTCATGTCGGGATTTTTTGATATACGGCTTACGACTACTTTGGTTAAGGTCACAACTAATGATATTTTCATATTTATTTAAAAATCTGTGTCGGGTGGCATTTTGACCATCTTATATAGGGATAACCTTTTATTACCTCATAAATGGATTTTAAGCAGGAACTGACTGGTTTTGACGACATGCGGCAGCATTCCCTCACCGAGCTGGTTTCGCATTTGTATTTTCTCTGACTGTACATGTGTGTAAGTGTCTGCTATGCACGTTGTATCTCAAAAACTAATACAGCAATTAACATGAAACTTTGTTTGACAATCCGAAGAACTGAAGTTTTAGTAAAATTTCGTGCACCGGAACTGAACTGCCATTTATTTGTCGTTACTTAATTTCGCTAAACCAAATTCTGAATTACTATAAGTTATGGTGGTGTGTGTCGTCAGAAAATAACACAATTTTCTAAATTATTAGTGAGATCATGCAAAGTAAAAATAAAATTAGTCCCAGGACAGAACGCTGTGGTATACCTGGATATTTGAGTTGGCGCAAGCGTGCGGTTGCATGGCGCACAAATCGTTCCACCGTGCTCCATCACGAATGCCGCAAACATGTGGCGCATTTCTCACCCCAACTTCTGACAACTTTTTGCGAATCGTGCGATGGCAGACTCTCTGGGTACTCTAATAGTTGAGTTTTCGGAAGTTTCTCTTTTATGCTACTGATAGTAGACTAGTAGGCTCATAACTTGTCGGATCATTTGGAGCAATCTGTTTATATATCTGCAGCACAGTTGCTATTTTCATAGCCTGCTGATACACACGTTAATTAATGAGAAATTTGATACATTTTTTAAGTTCAAGACGAAAAATATAAATACTCAACTTATTCGTAACTCCGCAAATTTTATTAATTTAATTCAAAGGTATCACGACATGTTTTATTCTTTAAACTATCAATTACTTCGATCTCTGTTACCTCTTAAAAGCAATGAGCTAATGATATAGGTTCAATTTGTCGAGGCACGCAAAATCATCATAGCTGTAATCATTCGCATCTAAGATAATTATTGATAGAAGGTATCATACGTCCTCACCAATTAGTACACAGAAGCAATTAGCAGGTAATTAGCACATTCGTTATTTAAGGTGTCAAGGTATGATTGGTAGCTGGTTAACATTAAGGGAATCGTGCACGGCACGTTTCATCATATATCGGTTAGTGCGAATATCGAGAACATTACATACGGCACTTTAATCTACATATCTAAACAGGAGAGCGAGAGCATATATAGTTTGCATACGATTGAAATTCATGCACAGATATCGATAACATATCATTAGAACAGACGTGATTTCGGCTGGGTACACACGCATGATAAATAGCCGATGAATCGTCCAGACAACAAATACACCGGCACATCGACATCGGACATTAGTGGCGGTAGTTATGCAACAGATGGGTGTCTCCTTGTTTGCAGAGCCTAATTTCCATGTCAGCGTAAACGCGAATCATTTGTTAGCAGACTCCCTAATTATAGTATAATGGGCCCCTTAGGCCCACAGGTATATCCGGCTAGCCTTGGTGGTCCCTCACTTGCTTATTTTCTTGCCGGTCGTGCCAACGCCATTTAAATACTAATTGGGGATTTCCACGAAATCTGATGCATCAATTTTAGGTGGCTCAATGAAAGTAGTACAAACACTAAATTATTGTAAATGACTGAATATAATAATTTAAGGGATATAAAAATAAACGCGGAAAATGGTGAATACGGCAACAATTCAAATGAAACGAATAAATACCAATGGTGATGTACCAACAAGATGTTGTTGATGCACCACTCCACTACCATTCAAGTGGATCAGTCATTACCTACAATAACACAGAAAATTATTTCTATTAGTAAAAATTAAATAATAACCACCACCACATTTATAAGGCATTATAATAAAAACTTTAGTATTTACGTCAAACATCTCCTCGTTTGTTATAAAATTTGTTATATTTAACTGACCTGGAGCAACAGGGGTAATAGGCTACTCAATTCTCCTGGCAGTAAACGCATCAAATCTCTTCACGAGAGGGTAATCCCTACATGTTTTCAAATTCGATGATTTTGCATGTTTCGCCAATTGGAGAAACTCGCTGTATTTTTCAACAAGTCTTTTGAAGAAATCAATTGCTTAAAACTTTTATAAAAACGCTCTCTAAATGCAACGCGATATCTTGAAAAACCGGTACAGGCAGATGATCAAGCAGCCGACGCAAGAAAACGCGTGTGTCACTTATGGCAGCCATTGTTAACTAGTTAAAGTCATAAAAACAATGAGTCGAGAGTCACTCCTGTGTTAATTACCTGACGCATGAGAAATTTTCGAAGGTGGTCCTTTTTTTGCTCTTCACCATGTTTTCAGGGTAAATTGACTCTTCACGATGGATCGACTCACAAAAAAGAGTAATTTACCTCATTTCTAGTTTGGATAGTTCGCCCTATACACGCGCTTTAACTTAGCCACATTATCAACAGCACAATAAAACTTTAAATCATCCGCAAATAATAAACATTTTGAAAAATTAAAACAGTTAACTATATCATTAATAAAAATACTAAGCATTAAGCGACCAATGTGAGAACCCTGCGGAACCCCTGAGGAAACATTAATAATATTTGACAAATGATTTTTAATTTTGACAACTTGGGATCTATTAGAGAGAAAACTGATAACCCACCTAAAAACTTTATCATTGAACCCACAGTATCTAAGCTTCAGAGTTATTCTATGCTATACACGATCAAAAGCTTTAGAGGTTTCTGTATAGATAGTATCCACTTGCATATGATCAATAAAGGCATCAAGCAAAAAGTTTTTCAAATTCAATCAAGTTAGTTACAGTTGACTTGCCTTCCATAAAACCATGTTGTTGAACAGTAATTAATAATTCATTTTGACATCCATGATAGTTGACGAGTAACCAATTTATCAAGAATTTTAGGTATTGCGGATTGCAGTGCAACACCACGATAATGATCAATTTTCTTGCGATCGTCGCATTTAAAAATCGGTTTTAAGAATTTTTGCTTTCAGATATCAGAAAAGTAAGAATTATGAATAGACGCCAGAAATAGATGGCGTATAGGTTTTGATAGTGTACATACACAGTTCGCCAAAAAGTGCCCAGGAATTCCGTCGGGTCCTACACTGAAGTTATTGGCAAGTAAAAACAATTCGTTATAAACTTCCTCTAATAAAATAACCAATGATGAAGAATCAATATTATTTGACAGATTGGAATTTATAAGATGATTACAATTAGAATCTGCGTTAATGTAGGCTTTTGAGAAAAAAATGACCGAACGCATCCACAATTTCTTGTCCTGTGGATAAAACATCATTTCCGTAGGCACACTTGATTAATTCTTTTTCACATTCATAAATGTCCAAACACGAAAAGGACCACATCTAATGTTGGATACGTTCACTACATAAGCCATAAAGATATTTATTTAGTAATGAACAATTCATCATAATAATTATTTATATTTATCCATTTTTTTATCCTTTGCTTTTTGACCACAAGACCCATCGTGAAGAGTTGGTTGAAAAGAGTCAATTTACCCTGAGAAAATATGGTGAAGAGCAAAAACGGGACTTCCTTAGAAAATTTCTCATGAGTCAGGAAATTAACACAGGAGTCACTTGATTCTCGACTCATTGGAGGAAAAAAAATGAAACTCTTGAAATTAGTGAAATTTCGACCATTTTCAAACCGTCATAACTCGGTGTATTTTCAATCGATTTTGATGAATCTTTGAGGGCAAAAAACTTTGAAGTGTTTTCTTCAAAGCCATACATGTGAACTTAAGCGTAACCCCCTCCGCCGCCCTCTAGCACCTCTGTGAAAAAAAAGTTTTTTTTCCGGAAACCATGTCCAACTTTGACGATGTCCATGGAGTTGGAAAAATTTTGTCGTCTCGATCACGCACGTTGCCAAAGTTGAACGTTTTCTTGCCCAAAAACGTGTTTTTCTTATTCGGGGGATGAAGGGTTCGAAAAGGGATCATTCCAATTTGAGTTTACTCCCTTAAAGAAGAGCCAAAATGGAATTTTTTCCCGAAAGAATCATCAAATTTGATTGAAAAGTCACTGAGTTATGTGCGAAAAACCTCAAAATGCACTTTTTTCAAACAACCATAACTTGGTGCCAAATCGTCGTAGGAACTTCGTTCTTTGAGTCTTGCATAGGGAATTGATCCCATTTTAATGCCTTTATGATGGATCGAGTGGACAAAATTTTTCCAATTCCGTAGACATCGTCAAAGTTGGACATGGTTTCCAGAAACCCCTGCGGTTGACCAAGGTCAAGGTTCGGTCTCCTTCCGCTCTACTCTGAGGAGAGTTTTTAGTTGGTATACTCTTGCCCTTCAGGGGGAGGACTCCAACACTACCCCACTATAGGGGTGTCTATAAAAGATCTTCTCTCCTCTCTTCAAAAAAAAAAAAAAAGGTTTCCAGAAAAAACTTTTTTTTCACAGGGGCGCGGAAGGGGTTACATTTAGTTTCGCGTGCATGACATCAAAGTTTTTTTCCTCAAAGATTCATCAAAATAGATTGAAAATACCCCGAGTTATGGCGGTTTGAAAATGGTCGAAATTTCACGAATTTAAAGTGTTTCATTTTTTTCCTTTCAGTTTACTTTCATATTATATTGCGGCCAAAAAATAATAGGGCAACTTATATTGTCTAGTGTGAACCAATTTCTATTTAAATTTAAGTAGTAAGCAGATTTACCCACAAGGTGTATCAATTTTGACAAAAATTACAAAAAAAATTCAATTAATTTTTTTTTTCGAAAAACAATCATTTTATGAAAAATATTTTTAAACAAAAAATGTTCACTTCTTTATTGTCTTCAATATTTGGTTGAATGATTTTGAAATATTTTTTCATATTTAAAAAATTACTAACTAAAAATGGTTAAGGTAAGCACCCACTTCCGTCGTGTAGAATTTTACCAAAGGCATTTCAGTTGTTTGGATAGACAATAAGGCTAGTTAGTGTTCAAAGTTTCATGTTAATTCCTGTATTAGTTTTTTGATACAGACACACAAACGCACACACACAAACACACAACCACACACACTCATAATAATAGGTAAAAACAGTGAAAATATATAGAAGAGATAATATTAGAACATTCTTAAGCGATTAAAAAGAGTATCACATCAGAAATTTGCTGTAAAAATGATAAAGGTAAAATAAGACCAACATTTAAAAATTCCTTATATCCTTCATTAATAATGTACTTTATCCGCTAAAAATTTCAGATCCGTTCGGTGTAAAATGATGAAAAATTTTACTTTTGTAAACTTGCTTGAAATTACTCTAAAACATGTTAAAAGTACACGGTCAAAATTTGGAAACGAAATTCAAAGCCGTTTAAAAGTTATGAAAAATTTACAAGACGTTATCGCCATTCAAAATTTAAAAATAGTAAAAGTAAATAGAATTTGGTAGATTTTTAAATTCTGGAAATATGTTTACTCTTAAATTAGAAACAACCTTACTTGTTGCAGAAAGCATTAAATAAATTCAATACAACGAAATGTAGCCTGAATATATGAATATTCAACCTGTTTTTACTCTTGTACATTTTTTCTAAAATAATCAGAAAAGCAGCAAAATGCATAAATCTGATTTTACAAATCATTCCAAAAAACCTATTTTTTTCAAATTGCTATTAAAAAAATAGCTTTTGCTTTCTAAAGCGTGTCATATATTCAATTCGAATATATTTCATATATTTTTCAAATAGAAGAAAAAATGGTCTTAATTTCTATCTGATATTTTGCTTTAATTGTATTTCCGATCAATAAAAAAAAATCAACACAGTGTACACAAATAACAAAATTCGTCAGCACCCAGAAACGTCAATTTCAAATAAAAACAAAATTCATGCATTTTAAGCTTGAAGATCTCCAAAACTTTGAATAAAGATTTACTTTTGACAAATAAATTGTATTTAAAAAAAATTAAGAAATTGTCATTCACACTAGATGGCCAAAAGTGACTCCAATTGAATATACTTATTCTTTAAAAGTTGTACATTTTGGGAATCTCTACAATTATTGAAACTACACTCGGCGTCAAAAAAAAAGCGCCACTCATTTTTTTTTCAAAAATTCATAACTTTGCTCCAAATCATCGAAACGACTCGAATTTTTAAGGCATTTGAAGGAAATTGATTAAGTTTATCTGCCATTGTAGTGAAATTTCTGGCTGATTTTTATTGCGCACGGTACAGCTTGTCAAAGTTGGATAATTTTTTACATAAAAAACTTTTTTTTTCCATCGCGCTGTTACGGGGGGTGTTTTGGACTTGGGGTCAAAATCAACTACACATTCTTAAAGATAAAACTTGAATCTTTCCCAAACTGGAAGATTAATCGATTTTCGACCAAATTGAACCAAGTTACGACGGTTTGAAAAATCGAGTTTTTTCGCGATTTTTCGAGTGGCGCTTTTTTTTTTGACGCAGAGTATATAATCATTTTCTAATTATAACCAAAATTTTTAAAAAATATATATTAAAAAATCTTTGAAAAATATTTTCTTCCAAAAGATGTGTATTTTTCGTTAAATTCAGCATTTTTAAAAGTCTTGGTCTACATGTTGTGTAATTTTGTGGACACATTGAGATTACGTTAACATTTCAAATCAGTGAAATAATTTCATTTAAAAATGCATGGCACATGAACAAGGGACCAATTTGGATCAAGAGAACACTAAAAAAAGATTAATTTTTTTATTTTAAAAACGAACGAATTTTCTAAGTAAGACAATTTTGATCATTCAAACATTTCTAACATTAAAAAACGACCAAACTAATGTTTCAACGGAAAGTTGTAACCTTTTTTCTTTTAAAAACTGCCAGCTTACCAACAGCTTAGTTTAATGTTTTCAACTAAGGTTTAAGTCAAATTTAATATGTTTTAAGATTATGTTTAAAAAAAAACTTTCCTGTATAATCAGCAGGTTAAAAATTCGAAATTTTGTTATTAACCTCAAGAACATTGATTAGAAATTAATGGGAATATCGATCATGTGCTGCGCCTTATTATTTCGGGGAAGATCTCTGGGAAACAAACTGTTGAAGAAACAGAAGAACGTCATTGTTGAACTTGCGTTAATACTTCAGTGAAACCAAGGAACGAGTTTCGAGAGTCAGTTAATAAAATAATAATTTCCAATGTAATCGCCAAGAGAGATAGGAAGTTAATACTGAATAATTTGTTAAAAAGAAATTGTAAATATTCCGACTACTTCCGGAGTTATTCGATAAAGAACGAAAAAATAAATTTTCGATTTTATTTCATTACGACTTTATTATTGATTATTTTGAAAAAAACTAACAGCACTTTTGTAAGCTTTTCCAGATAATAATTTTATTTTTCAAATACTATGTTTAGTTACTTAGATACCTACATCAACTAAATTATTTTAAATACGGACCTCAATTTTTATTTCATTTTTGAGTGGCTTTTCGCCTACCAAAAAAAAATGATGTATAAGACTTGTCACAAAATTATTTGATGCAGAAGTTATTTTAAGTTATTCTGTATTCAGTTATTACGAAAAATTAATGTGAATGTATAACGTTTTACGATCGTTTGGATGATGATTTGAAAAGGAAAATTTATAATATTTCTCATATTTATTGATTTTTTACAAAAACCAGTTGGATTTAAAAAAATCTTATTCTTTATAGATTATTTATCATGACATTTTCTACAATTTTTGTTCATATATGTTTAATATAATTATCATTATTTCATAATCATAGACCAAAAAGGTGAACATTTTTCTATTTTAAATTTTGAGTTTATAAAATAATACCCCAAATTCAATTTAATTGCCGATCTTTTTTTTGGTATGAATAATTTGAATTCATGTTTTTATTACCAATCAACTTTCTGATCAGATGGCTTAACGAGATAAACGGTGTTTCTGAACGGTGCTTTAGGACGATGAAATTTGTCCCTAAATTATTATTATAAACCGTTTTAAATTGATGGCGGTCTGGCCAAACACCCCATAAATTTTGATGGAACAACCTCTTGGTGGCTTGGTAGGTGGTCTGTGCGCGAGCCACGGCGGGCGAATATCTAACTACTTGTTGACATTCGAATTATCTTCACGATATCTTCCTGGCCCGCTAATAATACACCTCGGCCTTCGTGTATTCGTAACCACACGCGCAACCAACGAAAATGGCCGCAATTTGACAGCTGATTGCCACGCATTATGTATTTATTTAAAACCGGATTCCTCCTCGCAATCAACTCCACGAGCAATATACACAAAGAATATTCACATGTACTTAGCATGACTTACTTTGACCGTTCATTTCATGAAGGTAATAAGTGATACTAGAGACATTACCATACAGTGTAAATATTAGCACTTATCTTTTAACAAGGAAACAAAGCGTTACCGAAGAGAATTTCTTATATTTAAAACGACTCGTTGGATAAAAATTATCATTCAAAAATCGATGTTTTCATAATTTCATTATTTTAATTCTTAGTGTCTTTAAGATTGAATGATTACTCAATCAAAATTTCAGATTAATATTCAAAGAATTTGTCTCACTGAAGTAACTTTTTGCCTTTAAATATTTAAGATAAAAAATATTATTTATATAAAAGTTGTAGATAATTACACTGGCACACATTTTTTTTTCAGTTTCCCTGTTTTCCACTGTTTTTGGGTGCGCTGAAACCTATTCTGGCATCAGAATTCCTCCATCACGCCAGGAAATTTTTTTAGGCTCCGGAAAAGTGTCAAAAAGGCTAAATTAACGCCCAATCGACCATAAATGGACATGGTTGAAAAAAAATTTGTTCCCGAACAGAAAGAAATATAAAATTGTTATCTAGTCGGTAAAAAAAAAATGATTTCAACTATGACAGAAACTGAGAAAAATGCATGGTGCAGTTTCCAAAGTTTGTAGGTAACTTTTTGGGGAATAAAAAAAAGGGAAAATTACAAGTAAATGGTGTCGGACTTGGTTAAGAACTATCTAAATATGGGCTCTCTGATGAATTTAAAATTGCATTTCTTGCACAACCATTTAGGCCATTTTCCAAAAAAATAATGGTGATTATAGCAAATAACAAGGAGAAAGGTTTCATCAAGATATAAAGGGGATGGAAAGGAAATACCAAAGAAAAAAAAAGTTGTAGATAATTATCGACCGTATAATCGGAAAATATTTATATGTATACAGGGTGCTCCACAATGGAGAGCCAACACAAACTTATGTTTTTTTTTTAAATGGAACATTAGGCATATTTTTGCATTTGTATGCGTAGTTTTTAATACTAATTAAATCGTCAAAAACTTTTATTGGGCTAAGTTATTTCGTGTTTTAGGGCAAAAACAAGCAATATTTGAACAGTCGTGGAAAAACAATAAATTGATATTTTAAAATTATCGAAGCGTTTTTTAATAATAGAAATGTTATAGTTTTATATGATTGGGTTTGTTTAAGCAATTAAATGATATTTTTATGAAGTAATAAGCCCTTCGCTTAATGTAAAGTGACTTTTTTTATGGGACACCCAGCATATTTCAATATAAATTTAAAGCCTTTCTAAAAACACCTAGTTTGCCAGGTTTATAAATAACACTTTAAATGTTATTTTCTCTGAAAAAAACTTCATTTTCATTGCAATAATTTATAATAATTATTATACAATACCTGTGTATCTGTATGCAACAAAAACATTATTTGTAACTATTTAAAGACGCGTTAAACACTTTCTTATTAAAATGATTACTATCTTGATAAGCAGCTTTTGGGCTCTGGCAATAAAACCATATTTTACAAAACAGTATCCGGTAGTTAAACCTCTTAATTTTTTATTATAAATTGCGATTTAATATCAAGTCGAGAGTTCGAAAAAAAAAAACGGCATGTAATCATCAAGGCACTTAACTACCGGACTTACCTTTTAACAATAAATTAACATTTTTTACGTACTGATTAATCTGAAGTTTTATGCACTGATTAAAGTGCGTAATTAATTTTAAATTGAACGGCGACCACGTTCCCGTTGGGACAACTTATTTAATGCCCTTTTTATGGGCTGTTTGCGATGATGTAATTTGATTTCCTGTGCGGATTAATTTAAAACCGATTTAATTGATGTTGAATTGTAAATTTCATGCATCATAAATGGTGCGCTGAATAAAGAAGGTAATTATGGTAAATGCTGACAATAACATTTCACTGGTTGTGCTGAAAGTAAAGATATATTTTATATCAAAACTTATTTAATACCAGAGGCAAAACTTACTTCGTGTCAAATCTTGCATGCATTTTGAAGTGAGACTACTTCTAAATATTTGGTGGTGAAACGAAGTTATTGCGTTCCAATTTAAGTTGTGTAAGTGTAAAGCTACTCGCACATTTGTCGGAATCGGATGGACGGCACGCATCGGTAAATGTGCGTTGACTCGTTTACAACTGTGTTAAGCAATTTTTGCCGATGCGTGCCGTCCGTCCGATTCCGATAAGTGTACGCGTAGCTTTAGAGGGTTAGTGTAGGATTTCTATATATCTACTAAAGATAATGATGTATTAACTGGAGGAAACAGGGGCAATGGGGTTAATTAATCCCTCCTTTTTTATAATCAGTCGTGAACGAAAATGTCAGTGGTGGCATTTAAAAAATAAAGGTTAATTTTGTGTTGCTCAATTTCTTTTAAATTCTTTTTAATATGTATTTCGAGTGCCCTCCCTTAGAAACTTTCTGAATCCGCCACTAATTCACCAATTCGTTCACAAATTGAATGTCTCCAATTCAGAATCCATTTCAACATTATTTAATTAATTTACTTTAAGGAGTTAAAAAAAAATATTTACGATTGATTATTTATATACTTGACCTGTCCACTTCTTTAATTAATAAAAAAGTATTTGCTATTAAATTTAAATATTAATTTATTTTTAATTTTTCAAATATAAATTCGACATAGTCTCGTTGCATTTTTCAAGGTCTCTGTACACTCTATAAGATAGTTTACAAATTATATAGGCAACCCTGATTTATTATGCATACGAAATTTATCAAAATATTATTTATACACTGTGTACATAAAGTAAGGAATCAATTCGATTAAAATTCAGGGTATTTTCTTTCAAAAAAATGCCACGTGTATTAGTTTTTTTTTAACGCGCATTTTTTGAGGTAAAATTCAAATGTACAGGGTGTCCCAAAATTGAGATACGACCCCTAAGTTAAAATTTTCAAATGTGAATCCCCATTTTTTGTTGAATTTATGGATTCTACTGTTACTTTGGCGCTTCAGTGAGACACCCAGTATAGTCTTAGCTGAAGCTGACGATTTATATTACTTTCAGTTATAATGAATAAAATTGATGTAAAAAGGTAAGCAGTTGAGTTACAATATGTAGCTTTTAATTCTGATCGTAGTTGTAATTCAATGAGAAAATGTCTGAGAAAGATTTTATCATTACAAAAAACAGGGGAAACATCTTATTATACCAGTTACTAGTTACTGTTGTAACTGCTGAAATTCAGTCGCAGGGGGAATTTTTGCAAAAGAGCGAAAAACGAGTTGTAACTTGACATTGAATTTTTACTTTTCTCTATAGATGCATATTTTGAAAACATTATTAAAATACAATAAAGGATATACGAGCTTTTTGCAAAGCAGGTATTTGGCTTCAAAAAATTCAGAAAACTTAATGAAAACAAGTTTGTGTATTATATTTTGTCGTGGAGCTACAAATGTTTAGATTATTTCTTTCAAAATACACAAATCATCAACAGGTTTTTGAAGTTTAAAAAATTCTGGTCTTTAGTAAGCATTTTAGAGTAAGAGCCATTTTGCATGGACTATTCCGAAAAAAAGTAGTGACAACAAGTTTTTCTACTTGTCTTTAATTTTATAACTACGAATGTAGATGTTAAAAAAAATTGTTAAAATTCAATCAATAGATTTTCGGGAAAATAAAAAAAAATAGCCGTAAGCTGTCAATTTGCAATGCAACGATTTTTCATAGAAAATTGTAGAAAAACTAGTAAGAAACTATTATTTGGTATTGCTTTAGATTTACAGCAACATATGTCTAGAATGTTTCCTGAAGTATTTATTAAAATGCTTAGAGTGTTCGGGAAAATTGAGAAATTCAGTAAAAGAAGGCTGAAAGACCTGTGGTCAATTGCCTGTTGAGGTCATTTGGAAAAGTGTCTCAATAAATGTATTGGTTCCCTCCCAGTAGTAGACGATATTTTGCAAAAGAGAGAAGTTCAACAAAAAAAAACCGATAAGAAAAAAAAAACAAACCACATTGAAGTTCTTGAATTTTCACTTTTTTTAAATTATTAAAATTCATCAATGAATTTTTGGGTAAATTAAAAAAAGTCTAATATGAGCATTTCGTAAAGCAGTGATATGCTTAAAAATTTCGAAAAATATGTCGATGACCAATTTGTGGATTATGTTTTGTTTTATAGCTACATGGTATAATATGTATATACAGGGTGTCCGAAAAGTATGGAATATCCCGTATAGCTCAGTAAATATCCACTTTAGAGAAAAAAGTTTTAAATAGAAGTTACTTGACACTTGGTTATCCACCACCTTGGATACATCAATTTTATTTTTTGCTATAAACAAAAGCGCAACGAATAACACTTACATTTTTTTCAATGACAAGGCACATATTTTTTATACTCATTTGATAGAGTTTTTTTTTCTCTTTTCAACGACATAAAACTTGATTACATTGTAAAACTTTTTATTGGCATATTTTAGGTCATTTCTTGTATTGATGTATGCTACACAATTTTGTTTTGCTCATTTAGTGGGAAACTCTAATACCTGAAATTAAAAAAATCCATTCAAAATTACTTTTTTCGTTAAAATCGAAAGGTGCTACTGCCGAATTAATTTAAAATGTTAAGTAAGTAATTTTTACATAAAATAAATGGTACTAACAGGTAAGTTTATTTCTGAAAATATATGCCACAAAATGAAAGTGATAAATAAGGTTAAAATGAGTCAAAAATGCGGTTTTTAATTATTTTGACCATGTTCTACCACTCGGAAAATTCTGAAAAAAACCACACATATTAAGAAATAAGATACCCATTATATATTTTTACTTTCTCCGTTACGAAGTACGAGAAAGTATTGTGATCGTGATTTTTTTTTCAAAAAATTTTTTTACGGAAATATCCGTTTTGGGGTCCCTAGATGCCATTTCAACAATTTCTGGAAAATTTTTTTTTGTGTCTGTGTGTGTGTGCCTATGTGTGTGTGTCTGTGTGTGTGTGTGTCTGTGTGTGTGTGTGTGTGTGTGTGTGTGTGTGTGTCTGTGTGTGTGTGTGTGTGTGTGTCTGTCTGTGTGCGCTGTATCTCAAAAACTAATAAAGAAATTGATATAAAACTTTGAACATAAGTCTTATTTGATAATCCGAAGAACTGAAAAGCTTTTGGTAAAATTTCGTGCACCGGAAGTGGGCGTTTACCTTAACTGTTTTTTGTTTTTTGACAATATTTTCTTAAATATGAAAAATATCACAAAAATATTTAAACAAACATTAAAGACAATAAACACATGCACATCTTTTGCTTGAAAATATTTTTCATAAAATCATTGCTATTCGAGAAAAAAAATTATGAATAATTTTTTAATTTTTGGTTTATAATTATGAAACGATAATAGTTACAGCAAATTTATGTTAATAATAATTGCAGAGAATGCCAAAATGAATGACTTCTAAAGAATAAGTTTTTTTCGAAATCTCGTTAGTTTTTGAGTAAACCGAGTTTTTGAATTTGAAGTATAATTATTTCACCCTTCATAATTTTGACGTTTTAAACGTCAGTTTCATCCGAGTGTGCGCAACGCTCGATTTACATTTAAAATATGATTTCAATTGAAAATAAACCATGAAAACGTAAATATATATGACTATGATACCATCAAGTCGGAGAAAGTAACATGATGGCCACATCACCATTTTTTCTAGAGGTGCACCTATTAACGTATCTGAAATAATCGCTGTTTAGTGACAGTTTATATTGTCGAATTTTCCGCCAAAAATTCCCGTTTTATAAAAATACATTAGATAATATTGTTATCTTAAGGAAATGATACCTACCGAAAGTCAAAAGGCAGTTGGATGCACAGGGATAATTAAAAACCAAAAAAAACACGTTTTTGACTATAGCAAGAGATGTGAGGGGGGTAGGGGGCTACTTTTTTTTCGAATCTGACTTTTTTATGATTATAAACATTATTTTTAACCTCTCAGCTCATTTTGTTTGGGGGCACTTTTGACCATCTTATTCCGCTATACCCTTTGCTTGACAAATTTTGGAAAACGCGATGGCTTCCAATTCCAAATCTGGGGATTTGTCTTTTGATTTATAACTGATTACCGATGGCTTAAACTATTTTTATACTATACTTCTATAATTACAAATATTATAACAATTCAGATGTTTCTGAGAGGAAATTAACTGAAGCTGAATCCACAGTTAAAACATTTTCGAATAGTGCAACTTCTATACATAAAACAGAAACAACTATTAATAATTTGTTTCAATAATTACGTGTTATTAGGCATGGAAATATGAAATAGATATTAATTATACCAAAGAAAATAACTATTTTCGCCTTATCAGATCATTTTCAAGAGAATTTCAAAATAAATTTATTGACATTCGTGAAATTTCGACCATTTTCAAACCGCCATAACTCGGCGTATTTTCAATCGATTTTGAAGAATATCTGAGGGCGAAAAACTTTGAAGTGTCTTCTTTAAATTCATGCATACGATTAAGCGTAACCCCTTCCGCTCCCCTCTAGCGCCCCTGTGAAAAAAAGTTTTTGTCTGGAAACTATGTCCAACTTTGGGGATGTGTACGGAGTTGGAAAATTTTTGTCGACTCAATCCACCATAAAGGCATTAAAATCTGATCAATTCCCTATGCAGGACTCAATAGAACAAAGTTCCTACGACGCCGACGTTTTGGAACCAAGTTATGAGTGCATTTTGACGTTTTTGGCGCATAACTCAGTGACTTTTCAACCAAATTGGATGATTCTTTCGGAAAAAAATCTCATTTTGGCTCTTCTGTGAGGGGAGGAACTCAGGAACACCTTTTTGGGCAGAAAAACGTCCAACTTTGGCAACGTGTTCCGAGTTGGAAATAATGTGTCGACTCTATCCACCAAAAGGGCATTGAAATGTATTCAATTACCTGTGCAGGACTCAAAAAACGAAGTTCCTACGACGATTTGGTACAAAGTTATTCTCTTGAAAATGCCTTGATAAAACGAAACTACTAGTCAAGAATTTTGAACATTTAGAAATGAAACTGGGCAAATTAAGAAGCGGATTTGACAGTGTTCGTTTGATCTAAGCAGATTGAAAAACGCTCCCTCATAAGGCTATGGAATTTTTAATTTATATTGGTAGTAAAGCGTAAATGTTACTTTGGTAGTTACATGTAACAGTTTAAGGTTTATTTATTTATTTTCGGGAATCCCATTTTACACAAATTCATTTATACAAATATTACAAAACATTTACTTTTCTGTTAAGTAAATTTTAATAGTAGAAACGACTATAGCAAATTCTTCTACACCCAGTTGTAAGCAGTACAACCAATCATTATTCTGCAACCTTGCTACATTTCACAAGAAGCTTTCCTGGAGGAAAACTTTTTATTCGGGGGTAATACCACAAGAGGTTTAATTTGGCCGGATAAATTTTATTTGTTTGCACGAACCATTGAATCGATACAAATTTCGAGAATGAATTGAGATGGAAAAATGAACAATTTTTCACGCAGAAGCGTGTCCAAAACGGATTTCAATTATATTTCACCGCAGAGGTATTCAGAACTGACACGAACGGCCACTGTTCAACTGAAGTTACCAGTTTCCTAAAATTGTTAATATAAAGATCGTTGTCATGGTGAAGGTAAATACATTTTTAACCATTTCCAAATTTTGTTTGTCCGCCGTTTTAAATACACCTTTTTATACATGAGTTGAATTATCAGTGTTAAACTTTCTGTAAAACTGATTTTATCAAAGGTGACATTTACTCGTCACTGATAATATAAGTTTATAAAAAAAATAATAATTTCATAGCTTTCTGGAGGATAAAAGAATTCGATTATATGGTATTTCTGTCAGAGTAGCCAAATATTTTTCGGTAAGGAGATCAAATCTGTATATTGGCAGATCGATCTTGGAAAAATAAACATTCAATTTAAGTACTGCTTTTACACTTCCTGGTCGGGGAGGATATCAAGCGATCATATAGGTTTATCCGGAAATTCCGGGCATTCATCTCGTTCTTAAAATGTTGGGAGAGTAATGTGAATGAAACAAATTGTACACTAAACATTGATAATTTTGGGGTTAGTAGTTTAGATATTTTATGGCGGTGTCTGTTCTCGTGATGACAGATACAGAACGAAACGTTTCCAACTATTGATGGTGTCTTTTCTTCCATTATACCTCCAGCTTGAAGAGGGTTCCTCTCTTCAAAGATTTTATATTTGGAGAAAGAGAAATGTGACTATTTAGATGTATGTCTTTCGAGTTACATGTTGAACCTGATTTGGAACCTTACGTGTTCGTATATCTAGATGACTATTTTAATGCCTAGATTAGGTGGAAGAACAGACTCAAAACTGAATTAGCCTGAATGTGCTGTACTGTAATTGTTCGCAATAAATAAAGCCATTTATTATTATTATTACTTCCACTTTTGAACAACACTTGGAAATTTTGAAGGAAATATGTTTGCGATATTAAATAAAACTGGGTTAACGCTGACTGAATTTTTTTTAAAGTAAATTTTGTAAAACTGAATTCAAATATCTAGGATATGCGGTAAATGGAATGAATGTTGGATTTAAGACGCATCGACAACTAAAGTAATTCGCTGTGGTAAATGGAAGTGGTCCTTATGTTGATCCAGATACGGTTAAACCCATTTTCAGTGCACTTTTAATTTACTTAAAAATAATAAGGCTTCCGTCTTGTTTTTTATTATTCAATCATTGGATTCGTTTTTGTTTGGAATTATTATAATTATTGTGCTAATTTTAGAAACTTTTTCATTTTTCAGTTTTGATTTTTTTCGATAATAACAGTTATTGATTTCGTTGATATTTTCAATTTATAACAAATTAATTTTTCAGATCCAACTTCGAAAACATATGAGTAAATTCAAAAATTGTTTGACAAATGTCATTGAAAAAAAAAATTAGTTAGAATTTAAAAGCATTATGTTTTTACTATCTGAAGAGATTGTCAGGCATATCGCTCGAAGATAATTCATTGTTACCACTGTTATTATTTCAATACACCAGTAGCGCAAGCCAAAGTATAACTGGTTACCGAAGCGTTTTTTTGTTCGCAAAGGAGTAAAGGCTTCGGTTCGTTGCAAAACAAATAATAGACCAGTTGATAATATAATGGTGCGGTTACGGACCATACCACTAAACAAACAACTCTATACGTCTCCCCATATAATAAGTAACATATCCTGTCCAGAGGCGATCCACCAGAGAGATCTTGAGAGAATTACACTCTACCTACGTCACAGAATGCAGTCTCGCCCCGGGCGTAAATGTATAAAAAAAAATAAGGTACAATACGGGGGTACGGTATTTGGACAATACACTAAAAACACTATGTGCAACATACACATTAAATAAAACGATGAGTAAAAAAACCGCAAAGAAATGAAACTGCACGCGGCGGGACCAATAAGGATACACATTGTTGAAACTGTTTGCTTAACGTCAGGATTTTTCTGAGGCGACTCTCGCTTTGTTGGTTTTACAGTAACTATGCGTTGAGGCCCGAGGCCACAGGTGGATTTTTTATCATTATTATAACAGAGAGATGCCTGATTGCTTTCCGACATTGATTGCTCTTATTTAAATTACACTCCGATAAAAGGAAGGCAACAAAGGCAATAGTTAGGTTTCTCTTCCTGATATTTTTCATGTATACAAATGTAAGTGTATCAATGGAAATTTTAATTAAGGACCATTCGGAGATGTAACATATAATCTGACTGTTTCCGCAACAGTTGACTTTGAAAGAGTTTTCATTATCAAATAAATTTCCTTTTGAACTTTAATTAATTAAATTTCATATACAGTTTATCAATCTTACAACATATAATATGTTTCTTTTAATGAAGGATGATGGAGAGAAATTTGGGTGGGGGAATTATGGATGATATGAGACATTTGATTAGACAGCGTAGGTCATTCAGCCACAACCGATTTTTTTTTTATATACAATTCATTTTTTAAACAAAAATTGACAACCACCAATATTCATGCCCGCGCTGGGATTCGAACTCAGGACCCGGAGCATTAGTTCTGTTGCGCTAGAATTCGTGGGCCGATATATTCTATGTTAAAATAAATCAATTAAAGCACATAAAATCAAGCTTAAGGGGGTAAGTGCCGCGTCGAAAATCAATGCATTTTTGATGGTCAGCATATACATAATTCTGAAGGTGATATCAAATATTAAGAAATGATATTTTGCACATTTAGAGAGAAAGGGTTAAACTCTTCGTCTATAGAATTTGATTTTTTTTAAATCATCAGACATACTGTATAATTTATCCTGAAAATTACCAATATTGGATGGATATCTGGAGCTTTTCTCTGCAAAAAACTAAAAATGTAATGCTATAGAAAAATAGTTTATACATTTGACAACAATATGTATGTAATAAAATTATCATTAGTTATCATATAAAGTCGCAAAAACGTAAGAGCTACCCCTCTACAAACATGAATTTGCTTCATTTTCGCCGTTGTAATGAACGCCACCTGCATGAAACATTTTGTATCAACCCTGGAGGCGTGTACAAACCAAACGTACTCGGTAAAATTTCAGACCCAGGATTCCACAATCCTGAAATTATCATTTTCTATTAGACCATTCTGGTCCAACTCTGGCGCGAGGCACTTACCCCCTTAATTTTTTGACTAGTTAGTCTTTAAAATCATTCGATATTTGAAGTTGTATCAATTGACCTTCAGAGCGAATCTTTAGAAAGCTTGTACGAATCCAAACAAACACCATATAAAATAATAAATCCGATGGATGATTGAGTTAATCTCAACAAATACACTTCCTTCATATAAAAACATACTGGTATTATTTTGAATGCAATTTCACAAATCTAATTGACGAACAATTAACGGACAATATAATCCCACTGTGTCCTTTCCTCTGGCAGTAAATTCTGACAAATTTTAATGACGTTCACTAATTTCCTATACCACCCGATTAGATCGGGATCCAATAAATTGATATTTCAAACGGGCCCTCCTCGTATAACTGGTTCCTTCCAGCGCCAACAAATTTGGTTCTGGTTATTTTTACACGAGCGCTCCCGGGCTTAAAAATAGTTGGATTTAATTAATATCAAGTGAAGTCACGTTTATCTATTTTGATAGGGGGGCTTCATTAAATATTTCGACTTCGAGATTGTATCAGATAATTATTCTATGTAAATATTAATTTAATTTGTTCGGCAAACAAAGGATCGACCTTGAGTGCTGTATTAACGTTGAGAAATATTTGTTCGGGACTAATATTTAATTATTTCTTTGAGAGGGAGTAATAAGTAAATGTAACAATTCATTTTGTAAACTCAAAAGAGCTTCATCCATATAGTTACGACCATTACATTTCGCACAGAATAAAACATCATGTTCTTACAACAAATTATTTTCATCGTTTGATTCTGTGAGTTAAGTCTGTAATATTATTAAATCGATACATTTCGTTATTAATGTCAAACTGTTAATAAATAAGACACATACAATTTTATTAAAAAAGTATTCTCTAGATTACATTCATTATTCACTATGTTATGTAACTTTTTGATAAGATGGGAATATTTTCTAAAGCTATAAACTTCATCCTGAAGTCGCATTCTGTAGCAGGGATACTTCAAAACTACTATCATCCAACGCCTGTTTGCAAAGTTATTGATTAAAGTTTAACGAAGAAGTTTCTTTATGAGTATTTTATGTATGTACACAATATTTTCAATATGTGCGCTGGTGCTGGAAAGTCGATCAGTAATACAAAAATGGGAACTCTTTAATGGTGAATTAATATATTTTTACAGTATTTTACAACTGGAACCCCTCGGGAATTAGCGCCATTCAGTGGCGGCTCGTGGATCATTTTAATGGTAGAGCCACTTAGTATACAATATATCCCACCGCCTCGGATGTTCTGTTTAGATCACTTTGTATCGTACTGTCTATGAATAAACTTAATTCCAATTCTGAGCAATTGAAGGAACATTTAATTTTTTTGTCTTATCTACATCTATCCGATTTCTGGACGAATTTTTAAAATCTGCTATTTTGTTCTTGTCAAAATTGAACAACGGATTTATTTTCTTATATTTTATACGTCTATACTGTGATTGCAATCATTTTCTGGAGGATTTTTCAATTTCTGTTTATCCGTTTAAGAGTTACGAGGATTACCGGAAAACAATTAAACAAAAAAATTAATGGTTTTGGTCTTATCTGCATATATTCGATCACTTTGCTGAAAGAAGTTGCCAAACTTGGTCATCCGTTCATAGCAACAATATTTGTTTAACACAGAAATTGCTCTGCAAGTTATAATAGATGTCTAAAATTTGGACAGATTAATCACGAATAACGTGCTATTATAATTGTTCAAAGAAATTTATCCGAACTTTCGAGTAATCAAAATAGCTGTGCTAGAAAGTAAATTTCGATCACTAAAAATGCACTTTTTCCATAAATTTCTTTATAAATTCCACATTTAATTTGACAAGTGTCTGAAATTTCGACAAATTAATCTTCCATAACGTGTCTCTATAATTACCAAAAGAAAATCATCGAAACTTTGCGGTAAGAAAAACAACAGCGGTGAAAGACAAATTTGTATCACTAAAAAATGTATATTTTTTCAGAAATTGCTCTGTCAATTCTTTATTTCTTACAATAGATGTTTAAAATTTTGTCTGATTATTCAGTAGTAACGTGCCTTTGAAAAGCTTAAAGAACTTTGATAAAATTTTGCAGTAACCAAAATAGCTGTGCTAGAAAGCAATTTTTATCACAAAAATGCACTTTTTCCATAAATTCCACATTTAATTTGAAAGTGTTTGAAATTTTGACAGATTAATGTTGTATTACGTGTATTTATAATTGTCAAAAGAAAACAATCGAAACTTACCGGTAAGACAAACAATTACGCCAGAAGACACATGTTTATCACAGAAAAACGCATATTTTTCAGAAAAGGCTCTTAAAATTCTGTATTTCTTACAATGGTTGCCTAAAATTTTGTCAGATTATTCACAAATAACGTGCCTTTAAAATTGTTCAAAGAAATTTATCAAAAATTTGGAGTGTGCTAAAAAGCAAATTTCGAACACTAAAAATGCACGTTTTCCATTAATTTCTCCATAAATTACACATTTAACAGATTTCTGAAATTTTGACAGATTAATCTACCATAACGTGTCTTTATAATTGTAAAAAGAAATTTATCGAAATTTTGCGGTAAGACAAACAGCTGCTCTAGAAGACAAATTTGTATCACTGAAAAATACACATTTTTCAGAAATTGCTCTGTAAATTCTGTATTTCCTAAGATGATTGCCTAAAATTTTGTCAGGTTATTCACAAATAGCGTGCCTTTAAAATTGCTCAAAAAAATTTGGGGTAACCATAAAGGCTGTCCTAGAAAGCAAATTTTGAACACTAAAAATGCTCCTTTTCCATAAATTTCTCTATAAATTCCACATTTAATTCAACAGGCGTCTAAAATTTTGACAGTTTAATCTTATATAACGTGTCTTTGTAATTGCTAAAAGAAAATTATCGAAACTTTGCGGTAAGAAAAACAACTGCGGTGGGAGACAAATTTTTATCATCAAAAAATGTACATTTTTTCAGAAATTTCTCTGTCAATTCTATATTTCTTACAATATATGTTTAAAATGTTGTCTGATTATACACAAGTAACGTGCCTTTGAAAAGCTTAAAGGAATTTAATAAAATTTTGCAGAAACCAAAATAGCTGTGCCAGAAAGCAAATTTTTGATCACAAAAAATGCATTTTTTCCATAAATTTCTCCATAAATTCCACATTTAATTTGACAGGTATTTGAAATTTTGACAGATTAATCTACCATAACGTGTCTTTATAATTGTCAAAAGAAATTTTGCGGTAAGACAGCTGCTCTAGAAGACAAATTTGTATCACTAAAAAATGCACATTTTTGAGAAATTGCTCTGTAAATTCTGTATTTCCTAAAATGATTGCCTTAAATTTTGTCAGGTTATTCACAAATGGCGTGCCTTTAAAATTGCTCAAAAAAATTTGGAGTAACCATAATGGCTGTCCTAGAAAGCAAATTTTGAACACTAAAAATGCTCTTTTACCATAAATTTCTCTATAAATTCCATATTTAATTCAACAGGTGTCTAAAATTTTGACAGTTTAATCTTATATAACGTGTCTTTCTAATTGCCAAAAGAAAATTATCGAAACTTTGCGGTAAGAAAAACAACTGCGGTGGGAGACAAATTTTTATCATCAAAAAAATGTACATTTTTTCAGAAATTTCTCTGTCAATTGTACATTTCTTACAATAGATGTTTAACATGTTGTCTGATGATACACAAGTAACATGCCTTTGAAAAGCTTAAAGAAATGTAATAAAATTTTGCAGTAACCAAAATAGCTGTGCCAGAAAGCAAATTTTTGATCACCAAAAATGCATTTTTTCCATAAATTTCTCCATAAATTCCACATTTAATTTGACAGGTGTTTGAAATTTTGACAGATTAATATTGCAGAACGTGTGTTTCAAAAGAAGACAATCGAAACTTTCCGCTAAGACAAACAACTGCGCCAGAAGACACATATTTATCACTGAAAAACGCATATTTTTCAGAAATTGCTCTGTAAATTCTGTATTTCTTATGATGGTTGCCTAAAATTTTGTCAGGTTATTCGCAAATAATGTGTCTTCAAAATTGCTCAAAGAAATTTATGGATGTCCTATAAAGCAAATTTTTAACGCTAAAAATGCAATTTTTTCATCAATTTCTCTATAAATTCCACATTTAAGTTGACAGTTGTCTGAAATGTCGACAGATTAATCGAGCATAATGTGTTTTTATAACTGTCAAAAACTTACTTATCCTCTGAAACGTAGAAAAGAATTGAACAACGAACATGCGAATCTTTCGCATGAATATAAGACATTGTTGAAAAAAATTTCTAAATATGTCCTTTCCTTCAAGAATTATCCAAACCAAATTGAACTATAAATTAATTTTTTCCTGTATCTGCATCTATTCGATGATTGCTGGGAGAATTTAAAATTTAAAAAAATAAAAAAATTAAAAATTGAAAAATTGAAGGTCGAATTTCCGTTTTTTGTTCAATTGACATGTATTAATGAGTGCATATCATGCTTGTACGAATTGTTAATCTATTTCAATCTATTCTAAATTTATTTCAAAAAAAAATTGACTTCACGCTCTTACCTCCGAACAAAACACATGGAAAACTAAACATGTGTTTCTTCTTCACATTCTTCAAAGCCAATTGTTTTGCAAGTATATATTTGGCTTAAACATCTCGCAAAAAATTCTTGATGGGCTTGAAATTATAGGTAGTGCCATGGCTCCTTGGCTCTACATAACGAGCCGCCCCTGGCGCCATTACTATTATTGGATCAATGAGGCTGTTGTTACTTGTTAAGACTTCGTTATAAACTTAATAGAAAAAAAAAACTATGTTTATATATTTTAAATGGTAAAAGCTATAATAAAACACGAATAATTTAATAAAACAGTGGATTCATCAGACAGATGAACAATTACAACTCCAATGACAGCAACAATTACAGCAGTGTCTCTACAAATAGACTACTGAAACTCTAACATTCGTGTTTTATTATACCTTTTACTATTTAAAATATATAAAAAGATTTCTAAATCAATTATACGTCACGAAGAGACCTACTTTTTAAAGTTATTAAGAAAATGATAAGAAATACAATAATAATAGATTCGGCACTTCAGTTCATGAGAATTAATAAACTTTCAGACCGAAAAATCACTTTGGAGGACCTCAAAACGGATGTTTCCATTGGAATTTAGAATTTAAAAGTTTTCACGAAAACAATATAAGTAAACTTTGACCAATGGATCTTTGCGTGCACGTCATAGATATATAAATTAGGGCTATATTTCGTTTTATTGAATTAATTGAATTTATTCATAGATATATGAACCAAGCTCCGACAACATTTTAATGCGTTTACTCTCTCTACGGCAAGTTGAATTAGGCGCAATCATGTGTGTACGCATGTCGTCCAATGCGAGAAAACCAGGTCTTCGGTAATGACGAACACGAAGATCCATTGATCAAACCATAAGAATATATTTTGTAGAGCAGGGGTCTCCAAACTTTTTCCATCGCGGGCCATATATACAATTATTCATAACCTGGTGGGATATATTCAATTTTATTACTATTTTCAAAACCTATAACAAAAAATCGTTATAAAATTTTAAAATATGACATTGCCGGAAAATGTAACTGCTTGTTGCGGATCGGACTCTGTGAGGTCGCGGGCCGTGGTTAGGAGACCCCTGTTTTAGAGGATACTACGCGAATACATTAGAGCTGCAAATATAAAAATGTTTTAAAGTTTTGCATGATTAGCGAATGTCGAAGACTAATGGAAAAAATGCAAATTAGTACAAAAATATTCCCACGTTTCCCTCTTAATTATAATAATGGAACAGTGAGATGCACACGTAGATTCCACTTAAGGCTCTAATTCTAAAAGCGGGCTAATATTTGAAATATAGTTAGCTTAATTCCTCAAACAAAGGACTCAGGAATGGAGGGCAGTTTTAAAAGCGCGGCATTATTAAAAAACATAGACGGAATTATTTCCCAGTTGAGCTTACGCTTTTAATCAAAGAACCACTCTATCGCGGAGTAGACGCTTAATTGTGCTTTTAGATATAAAAAGGAATGTTTTAAGTTTCGCCGGATTACGTACGGAATAATGTTAAAATTGTTTTTCTATATATTCTTTGTTTGGGATCCCTTTAACGCGAATTTATAAATTTAGAAAAATAATGTTGCAAGTTATAAACTATCATGTAATTATTTATTTGTTTATATAAGGCTATTGTTTATAATAAAAATATTATAATAATTTCGATAAGGATTAAGTATTTATGGGACGGATCAGCTTTAAGACCAAAATTGAGGACTAGCTAAAAAATCTCCCTTGGCCGGAAAAATTACTTCAACAGATCTATTTTATAACGCCATGTGGTATTTTAGAAGAATCCAATATGGCGGCCTTAAAATGGCTGTTTTATCTACAAGAAAACATAAACTAATTTATTAATCAGTTCTGTACAAAAACTTGTAGGACCTAAAAATTCTTTTACAATCTGAAAATGTGTATTAATGTACATACTTTAAGTAACTACTAAAAAAGACATGGCGACTCTGATATGGCGGCTCTAAAACTCAAAAATTGCAAAAAAATTCTTTTACAATCTGAAAATTTGTTTTATAATAATAATAATGTTTATTTACGGAAAAATCCATTTTATAAAAATAATAATAAAATTAACAAAATAAAGTAATATAATCATGAAAAAATAATGTACCTATTTTAAGAAACTACTGAAAAAAACATGTCGACACCAATTTAGTTTTAAGGTGTAATGGTAGAACAGTGTGTGCCTTGGCACACAACTGAATTACATCTTGTTTTCTTTTTCTTCCCTGAACAGAATATTGTGTATATCTGCGTGTATTTCATAATTGAATATGTATGTTGATTTATTCTGTGTATGAGAAAAAAAAAATTAAAAAAAAATATTATTATTATTATTATTATTATTATATGCCTGCTCCAAAACTCAAAAATTGCAAAAAAAACCTGTCGTGTCATTGTTTTCCGTGATAAATCAAATAATTGCCCAAATTTTGCTCAAGGACGTATGTTTTTTTTTTTTTACAATTTCAACGCTTTAGAACTTTAGAACCTTCTCTACTTTTATCACACTCCTGGTGTATCCTAAGAATTCCATTTTCAACCTACCCTACAAAATCGCCTGAACCACAAATGTACCAACACACACTACACCTCGCAGAAAAGTTTTCCAAAAATTAAACCAATTTCTGCATCTTCAATATTCTTCCGTTCTTCCTAAACGCAGATATCTTTACCAAATACTTCATCAAACAACTCATTTCAACTATCAATAGCCTGGTCACTAACAGACGAGATACAGACTGAAAGAAATGGGCTGAAAGACTATGAAATATGAAATAATTATGTAAATAGAGATATTCTACTAATAAAGATATGTATAATAATAACACCAACTAACCTTCATTTGACCTTTCTAAATTTAATGCATATCTACTTTCGAATATTGGACTCATGAGGCTGTTACTTGGTAAAACTCCATTTTAAACTTTATATGTGGCTTATTTCACGTCAAATCATCCAATGACTGTTGGCCTTGTTTTTTCCTATTTTTGGCTTTGGTAATCAAACCATTAGCCATCAGAGAGGTATTGAAATAACTAAGTTTAAATTCACATTAACCGATTTTTGTAATTTTTTTCTTGTCAGTAATTAAATTATGAAAAATGATAAAAAAAAATTATCAGAATTTTTGGATAAGAACTCTGGTCAGAGGGTCATTTTGAAATCTGGCGCAATATAACAACATGGCGCCAACGGATAAGGTGGCTTTTAAGTTTTTAATAAATGTAACTTTGTTATTTATGAACGAATTTTGTTCATTTTAATAGCATTTGATAATCAAAAGTGTTCACTACAAAATAGAATTTGTAAAATGCTGGGAATTTACATGTAACTTATACAAATATCCAATAAAATATTTTTGTTACTGCAAAATATATGCAAATTTCAGGAATTTATTACTGCAAAACCATAAGTTTCACCACCTTAATTTTTTTCCATTATGTTAATGGTCAATTGTTTTTACCATAAAAAAATCAGGAGGGTGTTTTTCGTGGTTGGACAATCAAAAATAAAAAACTTCGAAAATGCAAAAAAATATTATTCTCACAATTCTCTCAAAAGTGCATTTTGAGGATTTTTGCACTTAATTCAGTGACTTTTCAACCACTATTGATGATTCTTTCGGGAAAAAATCCCATTTTGGCTCTACTTTAAGGGAGTAAACTCAGATTGGAATGATCCCTTTTCGAACCCTTCAACCCCCGAACAAAAAAACACGATTTTGGGCAAAATCGCCCAACTTTCGCAACGTGTACAGAGTTGTAAAAAATGTGTCGACTCGATCCAATAAAAGGGCATTGAAATGTTTTCAATTACCTGCGCAGGACTCAAATAACGAAGTTCCTTCGAAGATTTGGCACAAAGTTATGGGTGTTTGAAAAAAAGCGAATTTTCTAGTTTTTTGACTCATAAGTCTGAAGTTTTTCGACGAAATCGTTTTCGTTTTTTTTTGTTCTTTGAGGTATGCATGAAAATTAATTGTTTGCGCGAAATCATGAATATTGCATTTTGTACCTTAGAACTCCATTAACAAAAAACTTTATTTTAGGTCAAAAAAGGCTTACTTTGGGCCTAACTCAGCACCATTTGTCCATTTTTCCATTCGTCCAATAAAAACAAACAAATTACTCTGACAGAAAAAAATGAAACACTTGAGATTTGTAAAAAAATTAGGTAATTTTCAAATGGTCATAACTCAGCTTCTATTTAACCGATTTCGACGATCTTTTGAGAAATCAAAAGCAAAATATATGCTCTTTGAGAGAGGGCTCTACGCCCCTCCAAACGAAAAATTAAAAAGACCACAAAATGGACTTTTTTTAAACACCCATAACTTTGTGCCAAATCGCCGTAGGAACTTCGTTTTTGAGTCCTGCACAGGTAATTGAACACATTTCAATGCCCTTTTGGTGGATCAAGTCGACACATTTTATCCAACTCGGTACACGTTGCCAAAGTTGGACGGTTTTTTTGCCTACAAACATGTTTTTTTGTTCGGGGGTTGAAGGGTTCCGAAAGGGATCGTTCCAATCTGAGTTTACCCCTTTAAAGTAAGATTTTTTCCTGAAAGAATCATCAAATTTGGTCGCCGAGTTATGTGCGAAAAACCTCAAAATGCACTTTTTTTTCAAACACCCATAACTTAGTGCCAAATAGTTGTAGGAACTTCGTTCTTTGAGTTCTGCATAGGGAATTGATCAAATTTTAATGCCTTTATGGTGGATCGAGTCGAAAAAAATTTTCCAACTCCATGGCCATCGTCAAAGTTGGACATGGTTTCCTGAAAAAAACTTTTTTTTCACAGGGGTGTTAGAGAGGGGCACAAGAAGTTACGCTTTAGTTCGTATGCATGACTTTGAAGAAGACACTTCAAAGTTTTTCGCCCTTAAAGATTCATCAAGATCGATTGAAAATACACCGAGTTATGGCGGTTTGAAAATGGTCAAAATTTCAGGAAAATCAAGTGTTTCATTTTTTCTCAAAACAAAAATTACAATATCACAATACTTTTCCGTACTTCGGGATTGAGAGGGAAAATGTAGATGGCCTTGGGGTGCCTTTTTATATAATTTAACACACAATGTATTAAAATTCTTAATAATAATTTCGAAACTACAACAAACTAGCAATTTTACATAACGAGATGTTTCGCCCCAATAATTTTCTCTGGATTCAGGCTTGTGGGATCGCAATCAAATCTATCGAATCCGCGGGACCTGCATTGCTTGGGTGCCGATTATCTCAAAAATGTGAGAGGATAATCAATGATATCAAATTTAACATAATGAATTTATTTAATGCTTTCTGCAACCAGTAAGGTTGTTTCTTATGAATTGTATGAACGGTAGTTATAAAATAAGAATATATTTAATGGTATAGAGATAAAAGTTAAAGATATAGTAAGTTCTTCAAATTGAAAGTTCTAATAATATTTTATATCCAATACCATTTCCGAGAATTTACCGCCGTCTAGTGGCAATACGTTATAAATTTCATTTGATTCAATTTTTAAAATTCAATAAACCACATTAACGGTTGCGGCGGCACGTCGCCGTCCGCCTGAATTCCGGAGCTTATAGACTGTAGCATTTTTGATGATCCTGCAGGAATTATAAATTGTACGGTCGGTTCCGGCCGGAATTATAGACGGGGTCCGAGCGTGTTCCACTTGGACGTGTCAAAAATAAAGCATTCGGAAATGGAAATGGAGGAAGCTGTAAAATTCCAGGATTGAATATCCGTGTATTCGCTCAGTACTGCGACCATAAACTTCTGACACACTTCCGCGAACTTTAACACTGGCTTAAATATAACATAAGTCTCGGAATGGGAACTTTGTGTATATTTGTATATGTGTGTGTTGTGTGCGTGTGGGTGTGGGTGTTACCTTCAAAAACTTGATGTTTCCGAAAGCACACGCAAGGGATGCCCAAACAAGTTCCCATTTACATATACATCGCGAGATGTAAGATTTTGTCCCGAGCTTTTATTAAGGGAAACACTATGTAAATGTGCATGCGTTTAATAAACTTCGCGAGGATGAATCCCTGTTACCTACCTACGCTACATCCACGTTTGTTTGCGTTTCATCTCAAGCTCTCTGCGAGCTAATTAAACCGTACATCTTTTCTTTTGCAGAAAAAAATGTAAAAATTTAACAAGTTTGCGCGCACGAATCTGACTGTATTGCAACATGCTTAATAATTGCAGATTTATTGCATGCCTATAATTTGCTTTATTAGTTTAATTACGGGTTTTGTTTTGTTAAAAAAATAATAGATGGTGCTAAATTAAGCACTGAAGGACACACTCAGCAAGTGCCACATCTGATTTCAAAAGTTGTAACATCGCTCCATTATATCCAAAAGATTATTTCATGTACTTTTTATCTGTGACGGTTCGCGGGGTTTTTTCTGGTACGGCAGAGGAACAAGAGGTGGTAATACAGACAGGGGTCAGTTGCAGAGACGACTGACTGCGTGACCGCACCTATCTGTATTACCACCTATTGTTCCTCGGCCATACCAGAAAAAACCCCGCGAACCGTCACTGCTTTTTATATAAACATAATTCCCTCGACCCAGTATTTGGAATTGCAACACTCACTTATACCCCAACAGACATAAAAAAATGATAAGAAATGTATCCGCGTTCTTTGAAGGGAATACAATCAGTTTAATTGTAAAACAGGAAATCTAGTTTCCAAATGGCCGATTGTCTGTGATTTATTTCACAAACAATACTAAACATTTCCCTATCCTTCGGGGGGGATTTAGAGCACGCGTTCTTAATAAATATTTAATCCCCTGCTAAAAACCTGGAATTTATTAATTAGATTTGCTCGAAGAATTATTCAAATTACAAAGCAAATAATCTCCGGCAGGCAGAATGCACGCGTCACTCTAATAATATTATTCGGAATATTTGATTAATCAACGGAAGTAAAATTAGTGCCCCAGGCTTACACCAGATGCACTATGCAAGTTCTCTAAAATTATAATTAGGGTAATTAGTAAAACTGATTGATAATTTTGCTCCTTGTATTTCAAAGTGTGTCGCATTCTTTGCTTTCACAGACTCATTACAGTCCGTTAAGGGGCATTTGTTTAATTTCAGTTTAAACTTAGCTTAACCCTAAACTCTTTATTAGATATGTTTAGGTATTTTCAAACATGGTTTTTTCCATTTTCGAGTTTTCTTTGCTGCCGCGTCACGGGCTTCAAATTGACATTTGTTCTTGCGTATATTTTCTGAAGCGTCTTGAAGGGATCTTTCGTGTGATGTATAGAAACCCAGAATCGAACCAGTGGTTTCTTCAGGAAATCATTTCAAAACAATTGGTGTTACGAATTTTGGGTAAAAATTGATATTTTCATTTATTATATATATTTTGAGTGAAAATGTCATCAAACCCGTCCGAAACCCTTTTTTGACCAAAAAAAAAATTGTTTCATCGCTGCGATTTTAGTGGTAAACTTTGAAAAATTTAGTTTTAACGTATCTTAGGGTTTTTTCCGTCTTTTAGTCACGGAGATGTTTGGAATATTCGTTCAAAATTTTATCAAAATTTACCCAAGAGATGCATAGATAATGTTTTCATCATAAGAAAATGTAGTCAAATTTATGTTCTTCATCAATTTTTTTTTTTAGAATATTCCGAAATAATTATTTTTTTCTAGCGCACATTTTTTATCACTGTAAAGTGGTCTAAAACTTTTTGTTGTGTAATTCCAAAGGCATCACATTAAAGATTAATATGTCCGAATTTCAAAATGTTGGGTAATTTTATCAAAATTTACACAAAACATTGCAATAGAAATTTTAAAAAATGGTGCATAGATAATGTTTTCATCATAAGAAAATGTAGTCAATACGTTTTTCATCAAAAAATTTTTTTTTTAGAAAATTCCGAAATAATATTTTTTTCTAGCGCAGATTTTTTATCACTGTAAAGTGGGCTAAAAGTTTTTGTTGGGTAATTCCAAAGGCATTACACTAAAGATTAATATGTCCGAATTTCAACTTTTTGTTGAAATAAATTTGGAGTTCTCACAGGAATTTCTAGAAATATTTCTTTTTTAGTCACCAAATGCGGTTTTCAAGCGCAGCCATTTTTGTTATCGTACTGTTCAGATAAATGACTTTGAGCAATTCGCAGTGTGCTTTACTAAAAATTAATCTGTCAAAATTTTAGGTTTCTGTCAAAAGAAATGTGGAATTTCCAAAGCTATTTCTAGAAAAAGTTTATTTTTGTTTATAGTCTTAGTAAGACTTAATTTTGCTTGCAGAGTTACGAACAGGTTGAATATTCATATATTCAGGCTACATTTCGTTTTATTGAATTTATTTTTGGACATTGAAATTTGCCTTCTAGCGTAGCCCTTTTGGTTACTGTAGAGTTCGGATAAATTACTTTGTGCGGTTCTAAAGGCACGTTATTAAAGAACAATCTGTCAAAATTTCAAATAACTGTCACAAAAAATGTGGAATTTTCAGAGCTATTTCTAGAAACTGATCATTTTTGGACATTGAAATTTGACTTCTAGCGTAGCCATTTTTATTACTATAGAGTTTGGATAAATCACTTTGAGCAGTTCAAAGGGCACGTTATTAAAGATTAATCTGTCAAAATTTCAGGTATCTGTCAAAACAAATGTGGAATTTTCAGAGCTATTTCTGGAAAAAGTTCATTGTTGGTCATCAAAAATTGCCTTCTAGCGCAGCCATTTCTGTTACTGTAGAGTTCGGACAAATTAGTTAGAGCAGTTCTAAGGGCATGTTATTAAAGAACAATCTGTTAAAATTTCAAATATCTGTCACAACAAATGTAGAATTTTCAGAGCTATTTCTAGAAAATGTTCATTTTTGGATATCGAAATTTGACTTCGAACGTAGCCATTTCTGTTACTGTAGAGTTCGAATAAATTAGTTTGGACAGTTCTAAAAGCATGTTATTAAAGAACAATCTGTAAAAATTTAAAATATCTGTCACAACAAATGTAGAATTTTCAGAGCTATTTTTAGAAAATGTTCATTTTTGGATATCGAAATTTGATTTCTAGCGTAGCCATTTTTGTTACTGTACAGTTCGGATAAATTACTTTGAGCATTTCATAGGGCACGTTATTAAAGATTATTCTGTCAAAATTTCAGGTATCTGTCAAAACAAATGTGGGATTTTCAGAGCTATTTGTAGGAAAAGTTCATTTTTGGTAATCAAAATTTGCCTTCTAGCGCAGCCATTTCTGTTACTGTATAGTTCGGACAAATTAGTTTGAGCAGTTCTAAAGGCATGTTATTAAAGAACAATCTGTCAAAATTTCAAATATCTATCACAACAAATGCAGAATTTTCAGAGCTATTTCTAGAAAATGTTCATTTTTGGATATCGAAATTTGACTTCTAGCGTATCCATTTTTGTTACTGTAGAGTGCGAATAAATTACTTTGGGCATTTCATAGGGCACGTTATTAAAGATTAATCTGTCAAAATTTCAGGTATCTGTCAAAACAAATGTAGGATTTTCAGAGCTATTTCTGAGAAAAGTTCATTTTTGGTCATTAAAATTTGCCTTCAAGCGCAGCCATTTTTGTTACTGTTGAGTACGGATAAATTACTTAAAGCTGTTGGAAGGGCACATTATTGAAGATTATTCTGTCAAAATTTCAGGTATCTGTCACAACAAATGTGGAATTTCTAGAGCTATTTCTAGAAAAAGTTCATTTTTGGTCACTAAAATTTGCCTTCTAGCGCAGCCATTTCTGTTACTGTTTAGTTCGGACAAATTAGTTTGGGCAGTTCTGAAGGCATGTTATTAAAGAACAATCTGTCAAAATTTTAAATATATGTCACAACAAATATAGAATTTTCAGAGCTATTTCTAGAAAATGTTCATTTTTGGATATCGAAATTTGACTTGTAGCGCAGCCATTTTTGTTACTGTAGAATCCGGATAAATTACTTTGGGCATTTCATAGGGCACGTTATTAAAGATTAATCAGTCAAAATTTCAGGAATCTGTCAAAATGTGGGATTTTCAGAGCTATTTCTAGGAAAAGTTCATTTTTGATCATAAAAATATGCCTTCAAGCGCAGCCATTTTTGTTAGTGTTGAGTACGGATAAATTACTTAAAGCAATTGGAAGGGCATATTATTGAAGATTATTCTGTCAAAATTTCAGGTTTATGTCACAACAAATGTGGAATTTCTAGAGCTATTTCTAGAAAAAGTTCATTTTTTGTCATTAAAATTAAACTTTTGTTACTGCAGAGTTCAGATAAATGACTCTAGGCAGTTCGAAGGGCTCCTTATTAGAGATTGATCTGTCAAAATTTCAGGTATTTGTCAAAACAAATGTAGAATTTACAGAGCTATTTCTAGAAAAAGTAAATTTTTGGTTGTTAAAATTTGTTTTCTAGCGCAGTTACTTTTGTTACTGCAGAGTTCAGATAAATTACTCTAGGCAGTTCGAAGGGCACCTTATTAGAAATTGATCTGTCAAAATTTCAGGTACCTGTCACAACAAATGTCGAATTTCTAATTTCTAGAAAAAGTAAATTTTTGGTCCTTAAAATGTATTTTCTAGCGCAGTTACTTTTGTTACTGTAGGGTTCTGATAAATTACTTTGCGCAGTTCCAAGGGCACGTTAATAAACATGAATCTGTTAGAATTTTAGGGATCTGTCGCAACAAATGTGGAATTTTCAGAACGATTTCTAGAAAATGTTCATTTTTGGTCTTCAAAATTTGTCTTCTAGCGCAGCCATTTTTTTACTGTAGGGTTCGGATAAATTACTTTGAGCAGTTCTAAGGGCACCTAATTAGATATTAATCTGTTAAAATTTCAGGTGTCTGTCAAAACAAATGTCGGATTTCCAGAGCTATTTCTAAAAAAAGTTCAAATATTTTCTGCCACAGCCATTTTTGTTACTGTAAGGTTTGAGTAAATTACTTTGAGGAGTTCTAAAGGTACCTTATTAAAGATTGATCTGTCAAAATTTCTGGAATTTCCGGATCTAGAGAACATGAAAGTTGCATCGAAAAATAAAAAAAATTCTAAAAAAATTATCGCAAGTGGAATCAGCTTCAAAACTTCTAAATCCACCCACAAAGAACGTATTTTTAACTTACAGCTAAATATGTAGCTCATCGTGTCCAGATACAAAATTACAACACTTCCAACTTGATCTAGAGGACGTGAAAGTTGCATCGAGTATAATTTTTAATTATTTCACAAATAATTATTGTAGAAAATATTACATAACGTGAGAAGACAGCCAGACAAATCTCTTCTGAAAAATGTAGTTATGATTTATTTTATGTTTTTTTCTTTATTTATTTTTATCCAAATTTAGCAAGGGGATTCCATAAAAATTGAAAAAAATTGGTCAGGGGTAATACCACAAGAGGTTAGAATTTGGCCGGATAAATTTTATTTGTTTGCACGAGCCAGTGAATCGACGCAAATTTCGAGAATGAATTGAGATGGAATTTGCCTAATCTCAATTCATTCAAAAAATTTTGCGATGAAATGATGAGTGCTTAAAATAAAATTTATCCTGCCGAAATTATAACCGCGAGTGATCCATATATTGCGAATTTTGTAAAAATGTCATCAAAATCCTCTTGATGGGCTCTTGGGAAGTTTAGTAAATGAAGTAAAAACCATGTTTTTTGTCACAGCAATTTTCGAAAGGAAATTCTCTTAAGTTATCTCACTGGTTTTAATAGCATGTGCTAAGAATATTGTCTCAAAATTTACTGAGAGATTTTCATAAAAATTAAGAAAAATTAACCAAAAGAAAACAGTTTCCATCATCTCGATTTCAGGTGAAAATGAAAAAAAAAATGAAATATTTTCGGATTTTATATTGTACAGCTGCAGACGTTGAGATTTTCCGACGAAAATGTCATCATAATTTTCCGAGGGGCTTTCGTGGAATAAATTATATAAAAGCCAAGAGAAACATTTTTCATCGCTGCAATTTTAGTGGGAAGTTTTCAAAAATCTAGTCACCTTTGTATTTTAGGGTTTCTCATTCTTTTCAGTCACAGATATTTAGAATTTAGGGTAACAATTTCATCAAAATCCACCCAAGGGATTTTATAATGTTTTTTTTTTCTTTTTAAAAGGAAAGATAGTTGATAACAATTCAGGCTAAGGAAGAGCAGGCGTTAGAAAATTTACCAGCCAGGCACTTTTTTTTATAAAAATTAGACAAACGCTAAAAAACCATGAACCACGGCCATTCGCCTGGACAGGACTCTAATCCGCAATAATGGGACCCAAACAATTATTTGTGATAAATAATTTATCATTCCCACATTGTTCACTTGGGCGCCGTTCACTATAGAGAGTCACATACCTATTTCTACTCTGGCCTCTTCCTGTATTTCATATTTGTATGCAACTCTACTTGCACTGGCCTTTAATAGTTATTATGGTAAGAGCGCAAAGTGATACATTGCCGCTTGAGAGAGGAAGTTTCCGCGTGACGCGAAGCGGAGCGCGGAAACCTCTCGAAAGCGGCAATGATCTTTGGGCTCGCACTATACGACGGCTTTGAAAAAGAAACATAAATATAATTAAATATAAAAAGCAATAATACATACAGACTGTACCGTGGTCAGCCATGGAATGTCGTATCCATGGTAACGGGTCAATAAAAATTGTGCAAAGTGACGTTTAGATAGTTGTTGTGAATACTTTGCCGCGCGTTGCTATGGGCAACGCGCGGTAAAGTACTTTGTCGCTCGCTCCTCGGGAAACGTCTACTTTGCGTTGACAAACGCAAGCGCAAACGCTTTCTTTTTATATCGGTCGTAGAAAAAATAAATTTGGTCTTATTCGCCATTTTATATTTGTATGCAACTCTACTTGCACGTTATTTTTCTGCCTGGCCATTAAAATTAATTTGATCTTATTGGCCATTTTATATTTGTATGCAACTCTACTTGCACGTTATTTTTCTGCCTGGCCATTAAAATTAATTTGATCTTATTGGCCATTTTAGCATTTGTTAATGATGATTTCTCCTTCTTACTTTACTGTAGAAAAATAAAATACAAATAAATTGTACGAAAGTTAATATAGCAATAGAAAAAAAATTAGGAGAAGCACAAAATAATAACAACAATTAATAATGAAATTAAATAAAAAAGAATATTACTTGTCGTGATAAACCCGGAATCATACGACTGCTTATGCAATAACCCACCAGTAACGACTACCGCTGATTAAATAATAAGCTTAATAATATACATTTTAATACACAGGGCCAAAGAGAAGCTTGTCATACGTATAGATATGATTAAATTACATCGAGTTAATATTATCCCACGAAAATCCGAATAGTACTGGTATAATAAACTTTATACAGCCCCATCAATCTTTGGGCGTTTTAATTACGGCAAATAAAATAATTAACGTATCCATCTCGTGTGGGCTATTTGTCTCCATTATTGCGCAAAAGTTTTTAATTGTCGACGCTTTTTGTTTAATCATTTTAAATGAGTTATCGGCGGTGTGTTCTTATCGTTCGTAAATGATGGCGTTTAATAAAAGCGGAACCAAACACGGCTGCATAAAATTTTATGAAACTATGGGAAACCGGAGATAATTTTAAGTTATTGTGTACAATATAAGTTGAACGGGAGGGCGATATCCCGCCCTTATTACCGCAGACAATTTCCAGCTCCGTTCGTTAATTAAGTGGACACCGCGAAGGCAAGTGGCGATATTAAAGATTTTATCTCAGTATATAATTTGTCATTTTATATAAAATACATATTGATGTAGCCATCCGATTTAATGGTATAAACGGGATTTTTGTAATATTCTTCATATTTATTTTCATAATCGAGGATTGAAGTGCATAGATTTCAACAGCCTTAGTCTAAAATTAAACCAAAGTTTCTTTAATTTTATTTTAAGAAGGGGCGTGGTTGGAACTGCGGGTTAAGGAGAATGAATGATTAGGGAATTTTTGGCATCGGCTACAAGGCCATCTGCCACACTAAAGTGGTTGTCGCAGCAGTGGCAGCTCGTGGAACATGTTGATGGTAGAGCCACTTTTAGAATTTATTAGATCGGATGATACTGGCGTTTGAAACGTCAAAATTATGAAAGATGAAAATGACAAATTATACAAATTAAATACCGGCAAAAAAAAATTTGAACATAAAATTCAATCACACACGTAAAAAATCTAAAGTATAGACCAATAAAAAATAGCCTCTTAATTAAAGTAAAAAACTAAAATATACGCCCAAAAGATCGAAAATTTAGACAAATTTCGAAAATTCGCGGTTAAAAAAAATGCAGACCAAAAATCCGAAAATTTCAACAAAAGTTTACCCAAAACAAAGAATATTTAGGGCAAAAATTCTAAAATTTGGCACGAAGAAATGAAAAATACAGGCCAAAGATCTAAAATGTAGGCCAAACAAACAAAAAATGCAAAAATTCGAACCAAAAAATTGAAAAATCATAGAAAACGAAAATAATTCACCATTTTCGGCCCCCAAAATAACTCTTTAGAATATTTAGGGCAGATTCTAAAATTTGGAACGAAGAAATGAAAAATACAGGCCAAAGATCTAAAATGTAGGCCAAACAAATCAAAAATGCAAAAATTCAAACCAACAAATTGAAAAATCATGGAAAACGAAAATAATTTGCCATTCTTGGCTCCCAAAATAACTCTTTAGCTCAAAATAAGTTGCCGACCAGAAACTTGAAAACCTCAGTTCCTGGAAGACCCACAACAAAATTTTATGGACAAAGTGTTCAGAATGGTCTCAGTCTTGAAAAAAAACAAAAACTTTTTTGAAAAAAAAAATTAAATTTAATCGATTTTAGTCAAAAAGTAACCAAAGAGTAAAAAAAAATCGCCCATAAAAAATAATAATTCAAGTTAAAAAATCTAAAATCATCGACAAGAAATCAAAAACCATCAAAAAACTTGAAAATATCAGCAAAAACATAAAAAAGTCGCGTACAAAAGTCAATCATTTAGATTCAAAAAATCTAAAATATAGGATAAAAAATTCAAAACCCTAAAAATCAAAACAGCGGACCAAAAAATCGAAAATTTTAACAAACAAATCGAAAATTTAGAAAAAAAAAGGCTAAAAGAATAAAAATTTAGGACGATTATCAAGATCCGGGCTTACCGATAAAAAATGAAAACAAGAAGATTGAAAATTCAAGTACGAAAATTGCCATTTTCAGCACTCGGGGTGATTAGCCCCAGAAAACAAAAACTCAAAATTTGCTCTGTAGCAAAGGAAATTTGCACTCGATGATTTGAATTTTTTTTTTAATTATTACTTGAAGGTTTCGCTTCAAATAAACTTCAATTATTCAGAAATAGTCTACTTTTAATTTCCTGAAAACAACGATATGCTTCTGCAGAGAACAGGGGAATACACTCAAAATTTGCTCTGTAGTGAAGGAAATTTGCACTCAATGTTTTAAAAAATTGTAAAAAATTAATCACTTGTAGAATTGGCTCCAAAATTACTAAAACTTATGCAGAAAGAGTGTATTGCTCTGTAGTGAAGAAAATTTGCACTCAATGTTTTAAAAAATTGTAAAAAATTAATCACTTGAAGAATTGGCTCCAAAATTACTAAAACTTATGCAGAAAGAGTGTACTTTTCATTACTTGTAAAATTTTTTTGCAATATTGCTACTGAAAACAACAGGAATTGACTCAAAACTGCACTAGAGGGAACGGAAATTGCACCCAATTTTGAAAAATCGTAAAAAAAACAGTCACTTGCAGAATGAGCTCTTAATTAAAGTAAAAAACTAGGAGTAAAATATAAGCACAAACAATCGAAAATTTAGACAAATATCAAAAATTGGCGGTTAAAAAAATGCAGACCAAAAATCCGAAAATTTCAACAAAAAAAAAATCAAAAAGTTTAACCAAAATAAAGAATATTTCGGGCAAAAACTCTAAAATTTAGAACGAAGTAATAAAAAATACAGGTCAAATATCTACAATATGGGCCAAAAAAATCAAAAATGCTGCACTGCATAATATTAATAATTTAGATATATTTGGCACATCATTCCCTAAATTTAAAAGCGATCTTTTGAAAACTTTAAAATCATTAATTATAGTAGAATAAATTTTTGTTAGTTTTATAATAACATAATCATCATGATCATCATCATTGTTATTGTTATTAGTAATAATATGTTTAGTTTCAAATTACACATTACATTGTATATATTTGTAGACCCTTTAATTGGACATAATGTCTGTTGGGTTTTTGTAACAAATAAATAAATAAATAAATGCAAACCAAAAAAATTGAAAATTCAAGGAAAACAAAATTAATTTGCAATGTTCAGCTCCTAAAATAACTCTTTAGCTCAAAATTAGTTGCCGACTAGAAACTCGAAAACGGTTGTCAAAAAGTAACCAAAAAGTAAAAAAACTCGCCCATAAAAAATAATAATTCAAGTAAGAAAATCTAAAATGAAGGGCTAGAAATCAGAAACTGTACTTGAAAATATCGGCAAAAAATTAAAAACTTGCGTATAGAAAGCAATAATTTAGGTTAAAAAAAATCTAAAATATAGGATAAAAAATTAAAAACTTATAAATCAAAATTGTGGACCAAAAATCCGAAAATTTTAACAAAAAAATTTAGAAGAAAATTATTTTCTTTGGAAATTTGTAAAGACACATTATTCAAAATTAGTCTGTCAAAATTTCAACCATCTGTTGCAATAAATGTGGAATTCCAATGCAAATTTCTGAAAAATGCGTCTTATTGGTTATCAAAATTTGCTTTTTAGTGCAACCATTTTTGTTGCGGTAAACTTGCGATTATTTTCTTTGTAAATTTGTAAAGACACATTATTCCGAGGAAGTTTGTCAAAATTTCAACCATCTGTAGAAATAAATGTAGAATTGCGCTTTTTTGTTATCAAAATTTGCCTTTCAGTGAAACCATTTTTGTTGTGGTAAACTTGCGATGTTTTTCTTTGAAAATTTGTAATGACGTCAGTCAAAGTTTAAACCATCCGTTAAAATAAATGTGCAATCCCTACTTGTATTTTGAAAAAATGGGCCTTTTTGGTCATCAAAATTTTCTGCAACCATTTTTGTTGTGGTAAACTTGCGATTGCTTTCTTTGGAAATTTGTAAAAACACATTATTCAGAAATAGTCTCTCAAAATTTTAACCATCTGTTGAAATTAATGTGGTGTTTAACATTTAAAAAGTTTTTTTAAGAATCAGTTTAAAATTCTTGCCGAGCGTAAGTTTACAGGTAGTGCCATGGCTCCGTGGCTCTATATAACGAGCCGCCCCTATGTCGCAGTAAAAATTAATCTAAAATTCAGAAATCTGTTTACGTCGATAATACAAATCTCATATCCTATGAAACTTTCTCATTCGGTAGCCCGGAATTAATTGATTCAATTGATGGATTAAATAAAGAGATTGAAACCCTTTTTGAATTCGATGAAATTACGCCAATAATTATTTAATATGAATGGCAAACTCTTATCGCCCTCATACAATAGAGATGATAAAACCCGTAGACACTAATGGCGTTTGAAAGCCATGGGAACGTCGTCACCCATTCACACCAGTTAGTGCCAGAAACTGTTCAATTAAATTAAACTTAACCGAATTAAGTGCAAGATTCGACACGCTTATCAATCCGGCATTTTATCCAATTAACGACCCCCATGCTGCGATCGAGTAACCCCTTTCGGATGGTGAATCACTTGACTTTCTGTTCTTCTTCCAAACACGACAGATAATGGCGATGACGGGACCGCTGCCTGGCATCGGAGGAAAGATCTTTACGCCCCAATGTGTTTTTAATAATAATCTAATCCCCCTACGGATATCATTTACAGGAGTATTTTTCGATGTCACATGTCTTTTATTACGCACACCTAACGCCGCTTTTTTAGTAAGTAATATGCGGGAACTCCCCTCTTACATAGATTTTTATTACAGCTGCAAATGACACTCCTTAATAATCGGGAATGTGTATGTAGGGTTCTCATAAACGGTAAATAATATAAAAAAAATAATATCCATACGCCCTTAATATAAAAGAAATCAAGTCCGGTGGTATTAAGTAAGGACGGTGGTAATAAAACCCACGATAATTCAGCAAAGGCCAGTTTTGACATTCGCAATTAATAATGGGTCCGTAATTAAGAAATCTGTGAGGTCAATAGATCATGGACTATTCAATTCAGTTTAACTATTCAAAGCACTGGCCCCACTTAATTGCGCTTAATTGAGATAGACGCTTGCCCTTAATTTAAAGTAATTAACTTAGGGCCCCCTCTAAACACTGGACCTTGCAACTAATCAAATATACCGACTATAAGAAATTTATCTTGGACGGAATTACTCGACAGGATATCGAATTAACTGGTGAACTGAAACTGCATCAATCCTGACGTTCGTAGATCTTATCATAATAAATTGTTCGATAATTTTCGAGTGTACTCGCTTGATATTAATATTAATAAATTCAATACGGCAGGGACCGTATAAAATTTATTAGCTCGGATTATTATTCATTTCGCTTAATTAGGTATTAAATCGGAATGTGCTGCCTACTTTGCTGCTGATTTGAATAAATTCTAAGAGTACGTTTTTAAGCGTACATATTAAACTGAATGAAAAATTTACTACATTTAATTTAATCAATTTCTTTAATACCACTGCAGCAAGTGTAAATTTGTGTATTTGTTTATGTGTAACTGGGCTTGTTACTTCAGAGGGTCGCCCCCGTAACTCCGAAGTGCCATTAATTGTATCTCAATGGCGAATGATAGCGGTCACCCATCCAAATTCGACAGCGTTTGACCAATATTATTTTAATTATTGTAAGAATAGTATAAGGCCGCGCGCACTTTGGATGCGTTTTCGTACGAATTTGATTCGTGCGGAAACGTACGAATACGCATGAACAATCCCAATCTACCAAGTACTATAGGAGCGTGCAGACTGCGTGTGATTAGTCGTACGTATACGTGCGTTTACTTACGACGTCCGAAAACTATCCGAACTTCCGGATTTTACGTGATATCACCGGGACACTGCCTATTTGACGGAGAAAAACGTATTTTGTGTGCGAACTCAATTCGTACGAACAGTATTCATTCGTTTACGCACGATACAATTCGTGTCCAACGTGCGCCCGATCTAATGCACAGTAAGTGTAACAATTTGAAAAACTGTAAGCGAGTGCAAGTTTGTCAAACGAGTCGCGTGCGAGTGGTTAAACAAAGCACGAACTGGCAATTTGTGATTGTAACATGAATTGTAAGGTGTGAGCCACTGAATTTAGTTGTTGAGATAGCCATGCCTGAGAGAGAGAGAGAAACAAAGCAGTCAGACTAATCTTGTCTTTCATGACGTGAATTGTCATTTTAAAAACAAACTGACAAATCGAGACAATTTGTGTTATTAAATAATGGCTTTTTTCTATTTTGCGTCTAAAACGGTGTATTAACGCACTCATATGGGTTCGTTAAGGGCTTGCTCAGTGCGTTAATATCAATTTTTCAAGGATAAAATTCAGAGCCGTCAACCTATGCTAAATTTTCGGCGAGATGGTTTTGAGGTTATGTGATGTGCGGAAATCGCAAACTTATTTCAAACAAGGGCGGCTCGTTATATAGAGCCACGGAGCCATGGCACTACCTGTAGACTCAAGCTCAGCAAAAAATTTTAACTGGTTCTTAAAAAACTTTTTAAATGTTAAACAACACCTGTAACACCGCGTGGAAGTTCCACATTAATTAACAGATGGTTAAAATTTTGAGAGACTGTTGCTGAATAATGTGTTTTTACAAATTTCCAAAGAAAGCAATCGCAAGTGTTACAGGCAACAAAAATGGTTGCACTAAAAAGAAAATTTTGATGACCGAAAAGGCGAATTTTTCAAAATACAAGTAGGGATTGCACATTTATTTTAACAGGTGGTTTAAACTTTGACTGACTAATAATGCATCTTTAAAAAATTCCAATGAAAATCATCGCAAGTTTACTAACCACAACAAAAAAGGTTTCACTAAAAGGCAAATTTTGATTACCAAAAAGGCAAATTTTTCAGAAATTCCACATTTCTTTCGACAGATGGTTGAAATTTTGACAGACCAATTTTGAATAATGTCCCTTTATAAATTTCTTCAAAAAATAATCACAAGTTTACCACAACAAAAATGGTTGCACTAGAAAAGCAAATTTTGATAACAAAAAAGCGGATTTTTTAGAAATTCACATGGCAATTCTACATTTATTGCTACAGATGGTTGAAATTTTGACAAACTAATTCGGAATAATGTGTCTTTACAAATTTACAAAGAAAATAATCGCAAGTTTACCACAACAAAAATGGTTGCACTAAAAAGCAAATTTTGATGACCAATAAGGCGCATTTTTCAGAAATTTGCATGGGAATTCCACATTTATTGCAACGGATGGTTGAAATTTTGACAGACTAATTTTGAATAATGTGTCTTTACAAATTTCCAAGGAAAATAATTTTCTTCTAAATTTTCGAGTTTTTTGTTAAAATTTTCAGATTTTTAGTCCACAATTTTGATTTTTAGGATCGAATTTTTGGTCAAAGTTTTTAATTTTTTATCCTACATTTTAGATTATTTTAACCTAAACGATTTTTTATTTTTTGCTGATATTTTGAAGTACAGTTTCTGATTTCTAGATTTTCTAACTTGAATTATTATTTTTTATAGGCGATTTTTTTTTACTTTTTGGTTACTTTTTGACTACCGTTTTCGAGTTTCTGGTCGGCAACTAATTTTGAGATAAAGAGTTAGCTGAAAATTGCAAATGAATTTTGTTTTACTTGATTATTCAATTGTTTTGGTTTGCATTTTTTATTTTTAGACAGGAATTTTTTGTTTTTTTTGCCTATATTGTAGATATTTCACCTGTATTTTTCATTTCTTCGTTCCAAATTTCAGAGTTTTTGCCCGAAATATATATTTTTTTTTCTTGAAATTTTCGGATTTTTGGTCTGCATTTTTTAACCGCGAATTTTTGATATTTGTCTAAATTTTCGATTTTTTGTGCTTATATTTTAGTTTTTTACCTTAATTAAGAGCTAATTCTGCAAGTGATTATTTTTTTACGATTTTTCAATTGATATGTTTATAGTCTTAGTAAGATTTAATTTTGTTTGCAAAGTTACGGACAGGTTGAATATTCATATATTCAGGCTATATTTTGTTTCGTTTTATTGAATTTTTCAAAACATTGAGTGCAATTTCCGTTCCCTCCAGTACAGTTTTGAGTCAATTCCTGTTTTCAGTAGCAATATTGCAAATATTTTTACAAGTAATGAAAAGTACACTCTTTCTGCATAGTTTCATTAATTTTGGAGCTAATTCTACAAGTGATTAATTTTTTACAATTTTGTAAAACATTGAGTGCAAATTTCCTTCACTACATAGCAAATTTTGAGTTTATTCCCTTGTTTTCTGCAGGAGCATGTCGTTGTTTTCAGGAAATTAAAAGTAGACTATTTTGAATAATTGAAGTTTATTTGAAGCGAAACCTTCAAGTAATAGATTTTTAAAAATTTCCAAATCATCGAGTGCAAATTTTCTTTGCTACAGAGCTAATTTTGAGATTTTTCCTATGTTTTCAGGGCCTAATCACCCCGAGTGCTGAAAATGGCAATTTTCGTACTTGAATTTTCATCTTATTGTTTTCATTTTTTATCGTTAAGGCCGGATTTTGATATTTTGGTCTAAATTTTTAATCTTTTAGCCTTATTTTGTTTTCTAAATTTTCGATTTTTTGGTCCGCAATTTTGATTTTTTTAACCTAAATTATTGATTCTTATACGAGACTTTTTTTAATTTTTTTGTCGATATTTTCAAGTTTTTTTTATGGTTTTTAATTTCTTGCCCTTGATTTTAGATTTTTAACTTTAATTTTTTATGGGCAATTTTTTTTACTTTTAGGTTACTTTTTGACTAAAATCGATTAAATTTAATTTTTCTTCAATTTTTGTTTTGTTTTTTTCAAGACTGAGACCATTCTGAACACTATTTGTCCATAAAATTTTGTTGTGGGACTTCCAGGAACTGAGGTTTTCGAGTTTCTGGTCGGCAACTTATTTTGAGCTAAAGAGTTATTTTGGGGGCTGAAAATGGCGAATTATTTTCGTTTTCCTTGATTATTCATTTTTTTGGCTTGAATTTTTTATTTTTAGGCCAGCATTTTTGATTTTTTTGGCCTATATTTAGGCCTGTATTTTTCATTTCTTCGTTCCAATTTTTTTTTATTTTTTGTGGAAATTTTCTGCATTTTTTTAACCGCGAATTTTCGAAATTTGTCTGAATTTTCGATCTTTTGGGCGTATATTTTAGTTTTTTACTTCAATTAAGAGCGTATTTTTTATTGGTCTATACTTTAGATTTTTACCGTGTGTGATTGATTTGTATGTGCAAATTTTTGATTTTTTTGCCGGTATTTAATTTGTATAATTTGTCTTTTTTTCATAATTTTGACGTTTCAAACGCCAGTATCATCTGATCTAATAAATTGTAAAAGTGGCTCTACCTTCAACATGTTCCACGAGCCGCCACTGATTTCAAATTAAAATGTCAGTTATCAGTGTCACCAACCACCAATTTTCTAGATATTTATGGCCGATTTTTAAATTTAGAAATGGAATAAAAGGGGCAAAATAGAAAAAAATACTGTAAAAAACTCGTTCATAAGTCCTTTTTCGCACTTGTCCAACTAACCCTTTTTTCATAGATATTAGTTCCAATAGCCTGTAGGCTAAATGTCATCATTTATAAAATACCACATTCGTAATTTATCTCGAGACCAATTCTCTGTAATTACTTGCCACTTAGTTAAACATACAAATTTGCAGCCAAGAGACAATTAGGATGATACCTACCAATACCTTAAAAATGCAAGAGGTATAATTTATATCTTACGCCATTTTTAAAACTTATTACCGCCAACATTAAAAACACATTTTGTATTAATTTCCTGCTTGTTCCTCCACGCGTACCTTATAATTTTTAAGTAGTTTGATTACACATTATCTTATCAGAAGAAGCATTCCCCAGTACATTAGCAGTGTATACATAAACAACATTAGCTATGTTATGACTACAACTTACTGCAATTTGCATTAGCTATTGTCAGATCCCTTGCGCCCGGGGGATTCCATTTTTTTTTTCAACAAAATCATCTCAACAGTACACCAGAAACTATGAATACAAGTAAACAAGGTCGTAATGCGAATATAATAATACTTAAAGCTAATAATGGAGGTGTAGTATCAGGTGAATAGAATGGGGTAAACTATATTACGGACTTAATTACAGGAGCAGCCATTAGAGAGGAGGGAAGCATCCCTGCTTTACGTCTACATGCTACTATTAAATTGGATGAATGGACTAAATTACGGTTTTGTATTTAACTCCTACTCCTTCGATTGTTTCAGTGTGAATGTGGAATGGGATATTATTTTAATCTTGTACAATCAGGACAGTTACAACTCGCACTTTTAATAAGAATTGTCAAAAGTATTAATTCGTTCAGATTTTTGGAAGTAGTGTAAGTGTGAGTGAATGGCATTTTTTTTTTTAATTTGAGTAAGGGTTTATTGGGTTGCTCGAAACTAGTGAAAACGGAAATGAAAATTTTTTAATTATGCGACTGAGAATCTCTTTACCCACAATATTTTAATAAGTTAATGTTAGAGTCTACTAAGGTAGTGATGTTTCTGTAAAAAATAAAGTCCTGCACAAACCACGGTTTCAACAATTTTACAACTGTATTTTTTTCAATTTTTAAGATCTAATAATTCCAAAGAAAGCATATTTTTAGCCTATGTCAAATCAAATCCTTAATTAATACCGATTAAAGTAACTATTATTTTAGCTATCATCCATAGTTATGAGAAAATAAAAGAAGCCCTTGCTCATCGCATGATGATCTAGAAAAGAAAGTCAAGATCGAAAAAGATGGAGAGGATTGAAATCGCATTGAATGCTGGATTTTGGAAAAACATCTTAGAGCGATTGAATTCCACTAATAGTATGTTACAGGACCTGAAAATGGTTCTTCATTCTACAGTAGAAGCGCTGACATCGCTCAGAACATTTCAAACGAGAAATACGTAGAAGCAACGCGAAAACTATGACTGACTGATAAATATTTAGAGTCGTCTGGGTCATGGAGATGCGAGAGCGACATATTTTTTTATACCTGAGCAAAATGACTTACAATGATACCGATGAAAGAAATCAATCATAATTGAATTGTTTTTATTTTAGTTTATTAAATAAACAAATCGTTCAATAATCATGCCCCACTTTACAGATATCAGACAAAATTGTTTTATTGTAATTTAAATCATGTATATAAATTTGATTAAAATTGTGACATGCTTTTAACGGGGGTCGACCTGCAACCTCCAGTTTCCTAGACTGAGGCGCTGCCATTTGCTCCACAGATTAGATCTGTCTGAATAAAAAGTGTGTGGCATCTGTGGCGATGTGATCTGTCGGTATCGAAACTGTGTGGCTTTTTTTCGAAGCTTCTGTAGCGCTGCCATTTGCACCACATAAGCTTCGAAGAAAAGAAGAAGAACTAATGGATATTTGTTGCAATGTAGCGACATACAAATAAACATTATCTTTTGCTTTCGTAGTATAATTTTCGACGAATCTACTGGGACTCCTTTTATACAAAAAAATTGTATGATAAAACAAGAAGTAAATATTTATGCGAGTGTGTGACTACTAAAGTTTGTCAAACATATAGTGAAGGTGCTAGGAATAAAAAAGCTGTACAGTTGGATAAGAAGATCTCCTTTGGCAGAAATGTAGTTTATAACTATACAAAGTCGTCCGAATTCAAAATGGCGGCTGAAATTCAAAATGGTGTTTTACTATGGAATTGTTTTTTTTTTCAAAAAAGTGCCTCAACAACATATAACTTTCATTATAGTCAAATGATAAACAACTGAGATATTTCAATATATCAAAAAGGAGAAAAATTGACTTTTTGGCCATAACTCGAAAACAAAAGAAGATAAATAAATTTAGTTTTCACCAATGAGTTTTTCTCGGAAAAAGAGATCGAGGATGCGCCATCCGTTTTTTTCTCATCCACTCTGTACATCATGCATTTGCTTCTCGACAGTTTGTCATAACAAAATCTGAAAAGAAAAACTCGTCTAAGCCGTCAGCATAGATCATGCGCACGAGCAAAATAATGCAAGGGTGAAAGGAGGTGCAGTAGGGTTAACACATAAACTATCGGCACTAGCACGTTTGATGGTGGTTGGACCAGAAATTTGTCACTTGATACAAGAGTTTGATTGTAAGATTTAGACAAAGGTCGAAGGAAGTAATAGACGACTTAACCTACAATATAATTCCTTCTTTTTAAGGAAAAAAAAACTAACTATAATTGAAATTGAAAACCTTTACAGAAGCATTAAATAAATCAAATAAAAACGAAAAGCTCTAGGCAATTTAAGCAACTTCCGAATTTCAACAATTTGTTTTCTCGTGTAATTATTTTGAAATTCAGCAAAGGAACGTTTTCAGATTTTTGAGGAATCTTGTAGTAAAATTATTTTTGAGTAAATCTAGAAATTTTCCCGCTTGCGGCAATTGTTTTTTATGTTTTCTGGGCTCTAGGCAATTGAACAACTGCAGAATTTCAACAGTTTGTGTGTTCTCGCGCAAATATTTCGAAATCTCGTAAACAATCTTTTGATTTATGAAATCTTGAAGTAGAATTGATTTTAAGCAAATCCAGAAAATTCCAAGTTTGTTAAAAAAAATTTTTTATATATATTTAAGCTCTGATAAATTGCAAAACTTCAGAATTTCAGCCAGTTGTGTTTTCGCGGAAATACATCGAAATCTTTTGAAGAGACAACTTGTGTTCTGGTGCAATTATTTTCAAATCCTATGAAGGAAAGTATTCGGATTTTTGAGGAATCTTATAGTAGAATTGTTTTCGAGTAAATCTGGAAAACTTTACGTTTGTGGCAATTGTTTTTATACTTTTTTTATGCTCTAGACAATTAAACAACTTCAAAATTTCAACAATTTGTGTCCTCGCGCAAATATTTTAAAATCTCGTGAAGGATAGTCTTTTTATTTTTATGGAATTTTAAAGTAGAATTGATCTAAAGCAAATCCAGAAAATTTCAAGTTTGTTGCAATTTTTTAAAAATTTTTTTGAGCCGTGATAAAATGCACAACTTCAGAATTTCAGCCGCTTGTTTTCTTACGGAAATAAATCGAAAGCGCGTGAAAGAAAGTCTTTGGTTTTTTATGGGTTCTTAAAGCAGGATTGATGTTAAGCAAATCTGGAAAGTTTCACGTTTGTGGCAATTGTTTTTATATTTTTTGGGCTCTAGACAATTTAACATTTTCAAATTTTTTTAATATTTTAAAATCTCACGAAGGAGTCTTTTGATTTTCATAGAATCATGAAGTAGAATTGATCTTAAGCAAATCTAGACAATTTCAAGTTTATTGCAATTTTTTAAATGTATTTTTGAGTTCTGATAAAACGCATAACTTCAAAATTTCAGCCAGTTGTGTTCTCGTTTAAATAAATCGAAATCTCGTGAAGGAAAGTCTTTGGATTTTTATGGAATCTTGAAGCATAATTGATCTTAGTCAAATCTGGAAAGTTTTACGATTGTGGCAATTGTTTTTATATTTTTTTGAGCTCTAGACAATTAAAGAATTTGTGTTCTAGTGAAATTATTTCAAAATCCAGTGAAGGGAAGTCTTATTTTTGGGAATGTTGTAGTAGAATTTATCTTAGGCATACAGAAAATTTCAACTTTGTTGCATTTTTAAAAAAAATATTTTTTGAGCTTTGATAAAGCGCACAACTTCAGAATTTCAGCCAGTTGTGTACTCGCAAAAATAAATCGAAATCTCGTGAAGGGCAGTGTTTGGATTTTGATGGGATCTTGGAGCATTTAAAGATGGCCGCACGAATATGCATGATGACGAACGGAGTGGGCGACCTTCAGTCATTACTGACGATTTGGTGCAGAAAGTTGACCAAAAAGTGAGAGAAAACAGACGCTTTACGATTAAGTCGTTATCTGATGACAAATAATGATTAGACGTAATTATGTGTGTACGTGTGTGGTCCAAGGCGAGAAAACTCAGTCTTCGGTAATGATGCACACGCAAAGATCCATTGATCAAACTATACCAAAGTAAATCTACTTATCACAATTTGTAGTACTTTCACTATTAAACAAAAAAATGCTTGTTGCGCAAGCAGATCTTCGTTACCAGTTAACTACATCGTTACAAAATTTTAAAAACAAAATTATGTTGTCCAAACATGTTACGAATTAATTTACCAAAAATATGTCGTTTTGTTACTGTTATTGATTTTTTCACTCTGTAACTTAAATTTATTTTTTTTAAATTGAATCTATTTATTACCAAAAACAATAAGAGTAGGCAATTGTATTGATATTTTCTATAAAAGGAGTTGATAACTGTTAATAATCAATATGTTTTGTATTAATAAAGTTTATGGTAAACTATGTATGCAAATCTTAAGGGGTACAAATAGAAAGCATGTTAAGAGCCACTTTTCTTAGCAAAAGAAATTCAAGAAAATAAATTTCGTGTTACCTAGTGTTAACATTTATCCAAAAATAGTCGCACCCCATTGTAATTCAATATGTTATTAAGGGTGAATGTTTGCTTTACACAGTCAAAAAATTCCGCGCTCAGAAATTCCCTAATTATACTAAAAATAAATGTGTTTATATTCCGTGAGAGCAGGGGTGAAACTCCCTTCGTGGTATTTGAAATAATCGTATATTATCCGGGCGGTTATTTTTGCGTGGATTTATGGTGGAAGGCGACTCCTCCAGTGGCGATGTCACGCGCCATTACTTTACATCATAAAATTAGTATGAATTAAAACTGAATCTCGATGTCGTCGTCGTCGGGACGTCATGTCGGAAAATAGCGGACCGTGAAAGGGCGACACCGTCGCGACGCCGATGTACTGGAAAACCCCAATTGAAAAATCAACAAATCATTTAATTAAAACAACTATAAACCCAGAAGATATTTTAAGTAACTATTTTTTTTAAATTGCTTATTAAAGTTACAGGAAACTGAAACTAATAAATATTAAAAATTTATTTTTTTTACGTCCGTTATAAAATGTACAGTTTTTTTCATTAATTTGGGTTCATAAAATATGTGATTCCTGAACTGAACAGCGTTAAAAAGGGCCATAACGGTTAATTTTTTCAATCTTTTGCATGAAAAAAAGTGCCGTAGCGGTTCATTTTTTAACGCTACTATAAAATTGTTTGCGCAAACTGTGTCATTAACGCCACGAGTTCCGCCAAAAAATGTCAAACATTCGTTTTCGATCAAGAAAACTTGATGATTATTTTTTTCATTTAAAAAAAGTATTATTACTTATAAAAATTGATTAACGTTTTATAGACTTTATTTAAAGTTACGGACGTAGAAAAAAATTTGTATGAAACTCGTGAGCAAAGCAACTTTTTTTCCATTTGTAGGAATTGCCACACGAGCCGAAGGCTCTTTCCTACTCGTGAAAAAAAGTACTACTTTACTCACTTGTGGCATAAATAACTATTATTAGACCTTAATAGAAATAAATCTAAATATAATACGGTTTTACTAAACCGGCATCGACTTCGTGACTCTTCTGCTACAATTTTTTAAATTTAAATCCTATTAGGCAAGCTTATAAAAAAAGCTACTCTCCGCACTGACTATTTAACATAACACCATTTATGACGTTTATAAAGTTACAAGCGAGTTATAATCACCTGCCGTTTGTCTATTTAATTTATAACGCATGAAAAAATCCATCCGGATAAGGAGGACACAGGACAATGAGACCCCTTTCGATATTTTGAAATTTTTCGAATTAATCACCTGTTATTTGTCGATTCGATTCATAACGCTCGAGAGGACGTGCAACGAAAAAAAAAATCGACGGCTTTTTGTGTGGTCGGCCGAAAACGTAGACCGATTCTTTCGAATTCGATTCGATGGGCTTCATTACGTTCCACAGTATTAAATCAATTACTGTTACCATTTCGATTTTTTAATGGGAAACGTACGTTTTGCTCCACGGTCCGAGAGACAATTGTTTCAGGTGAGTGCGGAAGGATTAAAAAGCAAAAGTATTTTTCAATTAAATGTATCATTCGATTTCTTCAGGAGGATTTCTCCGAATTTAATGTATATAAATCATGATAGTTATAAAAAGTGAGTTTTTCAGGAGCCTACGTAATCGGGTAATATAAAGAAGGCATATTATATCTCCAAGGGATTGTTGTTGCGGAGGTCGTTACGTCAAATGTAAGTATAAATGAAGATTTATGTGGATTTATATGCTTTTTGCTGTGTTTTATTCTTCGTCTCAAACGGATATATTTAGTTTTATGATTACATATGATCAAGCGTGGCCTTCGAACTTTTTAGGTTATACGAGATCTCTCCGAATTTTGTTACTTTTTTTACTACACAAATATGGTGTGTTTCAAAATGAAATTAATCGCAGTCACCTATGAATTGAAATGCACATTCGTAGTTATTACTGAAACAGGTAAGCGCCATCTACACGTAGCTACTAGAACAACACTAAACACGTACGTAACCGTCCCGTATAAATGTGCGTATGTGTTTTGTATATATTGTCCGTACTACAATAAGTTAAATATTAGTAATCAAAATCAATTAGTTTAACTTGTTTCAAAAATTATATACTAAAAATTGTACAACTTCCGCAACTAGCGTTAAGCAAACGATTCTTCTTTGAGAATGTTTGTGTGACCAAAACTAGTTAGAAGTTTATATAACATAAATTATAAAACAAGTAAAACTAAGTAATTTTCATTACCTTATTATTGATTACGTTTCATCAAGTGATGGAAGTTTAATCAGTTTGTCGTTTCCCGCACTTTTCGCGTTTGACAATCGATGCTTCAACCTCCACAAGGAATAATAGGAAGCGACAGGACATTTAGATAAACTATATTGAAAAAAACGCCTCCTATTGATTCCAACTGATACTTTAGAGAAATCCAAATAAAACGAATAACTTTGTTAGTATCACTTGATTTAACTTGGAGTAGTAACTATAGTTTCGATAATTTCAGCTTGTCATTTTCAAACTATGAATATTTATATTACGATTGTACATTTATATATTTTTACAAAGCATTGAACAGGGGGAAGAATATTAGGTCGGTCTGGTTATTAAAAAAAAGACTATTTAGAGAAATCCGTCTGGCGCCATCTAAATTCAGCTACTATAACTAAATTTCGTATCCCTTGGTTCCCATATGTCTCATAACATCACAAGCTTTTTCAATTTGGTAAAGTAATTTTATTAATATTATTATTCGATTACATGCAACATAAGAGTCACATCCTACATTCAATATGTAGATTCCTCTCAGTCATTGCAATGCGAACATCATCCGCATCAATAAATATTTTATGGTGTGATAAAATCAACATTTAACGCGCGATTTTTTTAAATAAATTACGTACATTTGCTGCACTCTGTGACAATAAATATATAAAACTCACACTTGTTTTACATTATTTGTAATTCTTGAGAACATCCACGCACTGATTGATCTGAACGATCCATTCATTATCGTCATTCGTTATACAAGGGAACTTTTAAGTAGCAATCAATCTTACATGAATGTCACCGAGATTAAGGAGACAAATGGAAGCCAATTAAAATTAATATGTTCACACCGACGTTCCTGCGTATCAACTCACTTGTTTGTCACGGAATAAAACCCATTCTGTATTTAGAGCTGTAACGTGGGCGTCGAAACTCGGATGCATCTTCCAGTAAAATCCAATATATTTTTAGATTGTTGTTTCCGTTATTTTTTGTATAAATATTCTTTCCGTTGCGACAATGGCGAATGGACGTGTAACGTTGATGGGTGTAACGAGAGCAAATCTCACATTTCTATATTTAATCGTTGTATAATCGGAATGGGAACTGACTCACGTTATCTTAAATAGATGGAAATAGTTCTTTATAAATGGTCCCCGTGATCGCACAAAGGGCTTAAGAATTTATGAAACAATTTAATCACATCGTGCGCTCCTTTGTCGAGTGATAAAGTTAACAAAGAGGTTAATTTAGTTACCAGGATGAGGATAAAACTGATATTAATCATCATACATAAGTATACGTAGATAATTTTCAATCGCTGCACTATTGTCCGATTCTTTCCAGTTTTGAATATTCTAAGAATAATCAGTACACTGCGAAGAAGTTTGATTAAATTATGAAGATTTGCGTATCTGCATTTCTAGGTCTAAAGATTTCAAAATTATAAATAGAAAGTTGACCTGAAATATTGTACGAATTGCCTTTTAATATTAATTTTAGAATTTCCTGCCCGATATCAAAATGAAAACATTATTAATGTCGAATAATTATTCAACAACTCCGAATAAAATCCCTACAAGATTAACTTCCCGGATGTTATTCACCTACAAATTTAATAAATCTCCTGAAGGTTCAGTAGGTCAGAGGATGAATTCGTTAATACATTATCAAAATGCAGGGGTGGATCCAGATGATTTCTAAAGGGCATTCGAAGTCATTAATAAATCTCCGCATCTTGTGAAGGTTCTGCAATGACGGTGAAATTAATACAGAGGATGGTGGGTTAATCTACAATCCAGTGACGGTACGCGGGGTTTTTTCTGGTACGGCCGAGGAACAAGAGATGGTAATACAGATAGGTAGGGTCAGTTGCAGAGACGGCTGGCTGCGTGACCGTACCTTTCTGTATTACCACCTCTTGTTCCTCGGCCGTACCAGAAAAAAACCCGCGAACCGTCACTGCTACAATCAAAATGTAGTGGCGGATCCAGCTGGTTTCTAAGGCGAAGAACACTCAAAACAATTATTCCAAAGAATGAAAATTTTAATGCCACCATCCGGCACTGTTAAAGCCAATTTAAAATTTCGTTTTAACCACAAGTACATACAAAATAACCTTATTACATGACCTAATAAACGATTAAATACATTTTTTCTTCTGAAAATTTGTTCTATTTTTTTTTATTAAGTCTACGAGTCTACAGAAAACAATTGTGGGTCTTCCGGGAATGAAGAATTGGAATTTTTATTTAATTTTTTTTTCATGTCTGAACACTATTTGTTTATAAATTTTTTTGTGGGACTTCCAGAAACGGAGTTTTGAAAAATGACTTTTGTCGTAAATATTGCTTAAATCGACTGGAAACGCCTAAAAAACGATAAAAAATCCTATAAAAAATGTCTACTTTTTTTTTAAGTCAAAGAGCTCACTTTGAACACTACTTGTCAATAAAAAAAAAATTGGGACAATTACTTTTTTTGTAAATAGTGCTTAGATCGACTGGAAAAGCCTAAAACCGGTTGAATTAAATTTTTCTTCAGATTTTTATTTTTATATCGAGTCTAAGAGCTCATTCTGAACACTATTTTAAGCGCTACGAAAAAGGTAATTTCGTATATCTCCGTTCCTTGAAGTCCCACAAAAATTTTGTATAGACAAATACTGTTCAAAATGAGCTCTTGGACATGAAAAAATAGAGAAAAATTCCATATCTCCGTTCCTGGAAGTCTCACAAAAATTTTGTATAGACAAATAGTTTTCAAAATGAGCTCTTTAACTCGATATAAACGCCGGAAAACTGGAAAAGCCTAAGAAATGATTAAAAGAGATTTCCTTCCATTTTTTTTTTCTGTTTTTCGCCTAAAAACCGATTGAATTAAATTTTTGTTCAGATTTTTTTTTAATTTTTATATAGAGTCTTAGAGCTCATACTGAACGCTATTTGTCACCAAAAAATTTTTAAGCACTACGAAAAAAGTCATTTCGTATATCTCCGTTCCTGGAAGTCCCACAAAAATTTTGTATAGACAAATAGTGTTCAGAATGAGCTCTTAGACATGGAAAAATAAAGAAAAATTCCATATCTCCGTTCCTGAAAGTCTCACAAATATTTTTTCGTGACAAATAGTGTTCAGAATGAGCTCTTAAACTCGGTATAAACTGGAAACGCCTAAGAAACGATTAAAAGAGATTTCGTTCCAGTTTTTTTTTTCTGTTTTTCGCCTAGAAACCGATTGAATGAAATTTTTGTTCAGATTAAAAAAATATATATATTGAGTCTTTGAGCTCATCCTGAACACTATTTGTCCCACAAAAATTTTGTGTAGACAAACAGTGTTTAGAATGAGCTCTTAGGTATGGAATAATAAAGAAAAATTCCATATCTCCGTTCCTAGAAGTTTCACAAACATTTTTTGGTGACAAATAGTGTTCAGAATGAGCTATGAAAAAATAGAGAAAAATTCCATATCTCCGTTCCTGGAAGTTTCACAAACATTTTTTGGTGACAAATAGTGTTCAGAATGAGCTATGAAAAAATAAAGAAAAATTCCATATCTCCGTTCCTGGAAGTCTCACAATTTTTTTTGGTGACAAATAGTGTTCAGAATGAGCTCTTAGACTCGATATAAACGCCAGGAAACTAGAAACACCTAAGAAACGTTTAAAAGAAATTTCCTTCCAAATTTTTTTTTCAGTTTTTTTTTTCAAGTCTAAGAGCTCTGAACACTAGTTGTCAATAAAAAAAAAAAGAAATGTGGGACTTCCAGGAACGGAGATACGCAAAATGACTTTTTTCGTAAATAGTGCTTAAATCGACTGGAAACACCCAAAAACTCTTGAATTAAAATTTTCTTCAGAATTTCTTTTTTATTTTTTATCAAGACTAAGAGCTCATTTTGAGCACTATCTGTCTACAGAAAATTTTTGTGGGACTTCCAGGAAAGGAGACATGAAATTTTTCTCTGCAAATTTTTTTCATGTCTAAGAGTTCATTTTAAACACTATTTGTAAAAAAAAAATTTAGGACTTCTATATTAACGACATTTATAATACTTTGTTATGTTATTAATCCATACTCTTGAAAAGTTGGATCTTTTTTAAGTATCCTTGATTACACACTCATCCTTCAATTGAAGATAATTATAAAAACACTAATTATGTAATAGAGTTTAGAGTTTTGGGTTTAAGGCGGATCAACAACCAAGGTAATTTGCGGATAGATATCTTATTAATGTAGCGTGTATAAAAAGTAACGTACTGAGTCAATATCTCGTGTTTTGATAAGTCTACATGAAAAAGCTGCAAATAAAAGTTTAAGGAAGAAACTTGAGCTATCAATCTGAAATAGTTTTGAGTACCCTGTATACTTTGCTTCATTTGTAAAGAATTCACCTAAATAACTTTTTTCATTAATGGCTCACCCTGTATATATGTCAGGTTTTGGATACAATGGTGAACTATAAATGCAACTGTGAAAATCGCAAGTTTCTAATTACATTCGTTCGAAAGTTACACGCCGAAGAAAATGTATGTTAAAAAAGCAAGTATTTATTGTAATCGAGTAGCTGTGTGTCAAAAACGTCAAAAACGTTATAAACGTTAAAAACGTTAAAAACGTTAAAAACGTTAAAAACGTTAAAAACGTTAAAAACGTCAAAAACGTCAAAAATCTAAAAAAACTTCAAAAACGTCAAAAACGTTAAAAACGTAAAAAACGTCAAAAACGTCAAAAACGCCAAAAACATCAAAAACGTCAAAAACGTCAAAACGACAAAAACACCAAAAACATCAAAAAAGTCAAAAATCCTTCACAGATCTAGCTGTTTTGAATGAATACAATTTTTATAGAGGGCTTGGCTTTAGGAATTATTTTTGTGAAAGTTTAAAGAAAATTTAACTAGTTGCATGCCACGCTAATTTTACATGGCTGCGTTACTTTTTATAGTGAAATATTATTTACAATAGAGAAGTTAATGTGTGATGTAATTATCTTGCCGGTGGTCATCAATGACCTCCGCGGCGCTGATATGCATAAATGCAAGTCTTTGTTTTCGAAAATGTTAAAAAGACAGTTTTATATCTAAAAACTAAAAAAATAGGCTACGTTGCTATTTAAAAAAAATGTGCATTATCCTTAATTATTTGTGAGACTTACAGGAACCGAGACAAGCAAAATGTTTTTTTACGTGGATCGTTCATCTTCTGGAAATGCCGAAAACGAAAAATTTAATTTTTCTTCAAAAAATGTATTTTTGTTTTTTTTAAGTCTAGGAGACAATTCTGGACACTCTTTGTTCATGAAAGGAACCGAGACAAACAAAATTTCTTTTTACGTGGATCGTTTTTACATCGACTGGACATGCCAAAAAACGATAAAATTTAATTTTTCTTCAAAAATTTATTTTGTTTTTTTTCAACTCAAGGAGACCATTCTGAACACTAGTTGTTCATGAAAATTTTTTGTGAGACTTACAGAAACCGAGAGAAGCAAAATTTCTTTTTACGTGGATCGTTCTTACATCGACTGGAAATGCCGAAAAACGATTAAATTTAATTTATTTTTCTTCAAAAATTTACTTTTGTTTTTTTTTTTAAGTCAAGGAGACCTTTCTGACAACTATTGAAGGGCAGCGAATACTAGATGCATTTTTAAATACCAAACATCTTTTATACAGATGATTTTTACGTCCAGTCTAATAATTAAAAAAAAATAGTAATTATGCGATACATTTAGTCACCGTGAGTATAAAAATAAAACTATAATTATACAGCGCACACCTAAAGTATGGAATAAATTCAGTAAGACCGAAATAAATTTTTTTGGAAAAAATCCTCGAACTGGTCGATTTTCTTTAATAAAAATGCATATTTTTGCATGAGAGTCGATTTTCAGTCGTCATTTGTTTTTGAGTAAAGACGTCAGCGATTTTGTATGTCTGTTCTTGATTTTAATTATTGAACTGGCAGTATAAAAATGTTATCATTTTACATAAGATATTTTTCGAGTAAATGACAATTGAAACTGAGAAACTGTAAATTTTATAGTTAACACAAAATAAACAAAAACTTCTTTAACAAGCAAATGCAATTATTAAATTAAATGTTTGAAGTGAAATCCACAGTTTCAACAAATAGAATTCTTCTTGAACATTTTGAATATTTTTCTTGCTAATTCTGCGTATTTCATACTTTCGCGGGCTATTCTATCGGTCCTTGCCTGCCAATCCACCTACTCGTATAACAATTGTCAAAAAAGCGCATATTGCGGGGGTGCGCCGTCTTGCTGAAACCATATTTCATTATATCGAAGGGAAAGATCATTGTTGTTTGAAAAAAAAAGCTACAAGCTCTGGAACAAGGTCATTTTGCAAAAACTCTAAATGCCGGGTTCTCACCTTCAATTGTCATTTACTCGCCCGCTCCAGGCTCGTGCCCTAAAATGTCTTTACTTAACACATTCGCTGCCACCGCAATTGGGATTGCATTTACGCAAGTATAAAGTCGGACGCACTAGCGCGTCGATGGCAGCGAACGTGTATAAATATCTATTATGTGATCACAAATTTAATTGTGTAATCAGTATAATAATAATAATAATGTGTTTATATTTTAATAGAAAAGTACAACGAAAATAAGAATAAATATAAGAGTATGCAAAGTATGATAATTGTTATAATAATGACGAATTTTAAAACAAATTCCCCGCCTCGGGCGGAACATTTTTCTGATCGAGAAATATCCGCTCGAGTCGTTGTATCTGTAATTTATTCAGTTAATCATTTTATTTCAAATAGATATACATCTAAAATTTCGTAAGTGACCGAATGATGAAAAGTCTACGGCAAATAAATAAAAAAAAACGAACCTTAAAAAATTTCGATTCTAACAAAATTATTGTTACATATCCATACGTTTTACGATAGTACATTTTGTTAAAAGTTGAAACATCATTGTGTTTGGACCCAGGCTCCACCGAATCCCTGCGGAAACGCCACTGACCCGCGACAAATACCTAACTCGCCCCACTCTCAATCCGGCTCTGTATTTCACAATACCAAACAATATCGATTCAATGCTCCGTCAATTAATATAAAATGTAGCAATTTGGTTTCAATCAAGTGATTACATACACGAGCGGGTTTTATGGATATCATGCGTTTTTCAATGGCGCAACACGTATTATATATTTTAATTGCACGGAAATGCATTCGTAATTATTTGCGCATTTCAATAAAACTGAATAATGCATATTTTGCCGCATTGTATTCCGAAGATGTATCCATCAAGTTAAGTCAATATTGTGTAGCCTTCGACGATTTCCGACGTTTTCTTTGAATCCTCAATGCATTTCCTCGGTTCGGATATCCTGCGGTAATAGGACGTCTCTGGTATCAGCATACCCTTACACACACACACACACACATACATATACACGTATACCTTTGAAAGGATCAAATACAAAGGGCCCAAATGATATCACAGTATTCGATCATTGACACTGATAGAAGAGAAGCAGGCCGTTCCGTCTGTTTTTCTTGATGCCCAGGAAATGCCCTGTCTATCGGACTAAAACAACCAACTACATCAAAGGGATGCTAATTTATTTAAAAGTTATGTGTTTTCTGGAGCAATTCCGCAAATTCGCCCCTTTTGTATTTTCGTCGTCGGCTTAAAATTCCCCCGCCCCCCCGAACTACTGCAGCACCGATACGCTCTGCTTGAGATGGATTCGGAATTATGAAATTAAAACTCTCTCGAATCCCCTTTTCGTGAAAGGAACTCGTTTTCTCTCGAAAAGAGGAAACAAAAAAATGTTCGAGCGTTTTATTTTTCAACTCTTTCGGGGACGGTATTAACATATCAATTAAAATCACATTAATTCCGCCCATCACGGATGTCACTAAAAATACAACACTTCAACGTGCAGCTTTTATAATAATAACACGGTGCGTCTGATGCCACTGACACCTCTAACTTGCCCGAAATATATTAATCAGATGTGGAAATTTATCTGATGGGAATACCTCACATTATTGGGGCCCGTTTGCGACGTGACGAGTTTTATCTTGCCAGGATCTAAAGAAAGTACGTATGTGAAATGTCACACGTCATATCAGCAGTTCTAAAGCAGATTTCTGTAAGAAATGTCTGAATATAAATATCAATAAGTAATTGTACAATATTTAAAAATCTACTTCCAAGTAAATCGAAACCAATTGATGCGTCTACTACGTTACGTGCTTGCTTAAATGTTTATTTAAACTTAGAGGTTATGTTTATACTTCGCATCCTTTATTCCGGCCAGATTCATCGCATATTACTCACCATTCACATACGCATTATCAAACATTTTTAGTACGCCACGCATTGGAGCATTCCAATTATTCTATGAATTATCCTGTTGGCAATTTTTCATTTTTATGTCAACACCTGTCATGTGCAAAGTACTAAGTAAAATTTCCCCAAAAATATTTTAACACCAACGTACATTGTTAAACTGATTTTGATGTAATAATAAGTCTATTATTAAACCAAAGCAGAAAAATGGTTTTAATAATTTCCAAATATTTATATTAAATAAATTATTATAATTTCAGTTCGTCCCTGTGCGACATTCTGAAGGAGCAGTGGCACGCATTGCCGTCCTAATTTGAATCGACGAGGTGTGCAAAGAGATTACAGATGCCGCTCAACCTAGATCACCAGATAACACCAGATTAAGATGTCTAGTGGACAGAACGGAGAACCGGAGTCCCCTTTTAATGGATTATCTGCATATGTCGTATCTAGGAATCTTATTACGTTAATACCTTTATAGATCCGCCTCTAACACGTAATTCCGTGATTATAATATCAATAATCCAGTTATTATGTGCGCGGCTTCGGCAATTCAACACTAATAAAAACCATAAGAAGCGTTGATATATTAACGTAAAATTATTATGGTTATATCATGTGTTAGATGATAGGGATAGGGAATGTATTACCAGATCTGTACTGATATTATTATTATGATTTTTTAACTCTTTCAGTTATTATCAGATCTGTACATCTATTACTATTATTTTTTCAGCTGTTAGACCATTATATGAACAAATAAACCCACTTCTTCCTTTGTTTAATCCGCGTTAGTATAGACAATAATCGCTACAACGAAACAAAGATAGAATAATGTGCTTGAAATTAAACAAAATTCCTTGTTTTAATAATTTGCGACAGCAATGGAAATCACGGGTTTACGAGCCGTGAACTTGTCTGCTATCGGTCTGCAGGTATTTGCACACGGTTAAAATTGTGTGTATATGAAATCCAATATTCTGAATGCAATATCAGACAGGATGAAGTGTTTCAATTCGTTTTTAGAACATTTTCGTGCCTTTTGACTTGAGGGGTCAAGCCTAGTGCGAAATTAAAAAAAAATCTATTTTTGGGTTTTCACATTTTCTATATTCGGAAAATATTCTGTGAAAAGTTAGAATTAATTCGATTAAAATTGTCGGAGTTAAAGGCGTTCAGAGGAAAGAAACTTTAAAAGTATTTTCAAACTAGGTAAACACGATATCTCGAACACCACTGCATCGATTTTCTTCAAACTTGTTACGTTTATTTGAGATATAATGCGCCAGTGATTGAACAAAGGATTTTTCTTCGACGTATAGTTTATTTTTCCTTGACGAAAAACCAAAGATATTTTCAAGCAAAATCAAAATATTAACTTTGAACGTCCGCCATTTTGTCCCAAATCAATATTTCGACAAACTGTTCGTTCAATCACTAATTATATTAAAAACATCTTTTTTGTTTTTGATTTCTGATAATCCAAATCCGAGTAGCAGTGGTCACCGCAAAGCCTGTTTTTCAACGACCTTCAGGAGGATGGCCTTATATTTTCTTATTTTATGCAAAAAAAAATCCCAAAAATCACCTATTTTTCGGCTTTCTGGGTAGGCATGACCCCTTAATACAAAATTCGAGTTCATTTTCAAATCATTATTTAGATTGTAACACATCACTCAGTAAGTTCTTAGGATGACTTATAGATGTCGCTACTATTCACAACTCCCTATGATGTTTAGGAAGTACTAACCGTCAAATGATAAGTGTCAAAATTTGATGATGCTGCACGCTCTGGTCGCCCAAATTCGGTAGATGTTCCAGAGAACATCAAAAACGTCCAGAAAATAGTTTTGGCCGATCGTAAATTGAAGTTGCATGCAATAGCCGATACCTTAAAGATATCAGAAGGCAGTGTGTTCACCTTTTTGGATGAACGAAAGCTGCCGAAAATGACCAAAAATGTCACCTGGTAAAGTTTTGGCCTCCGTATTTTGGGATGCACATGGTATTTTCTTCATCGATTACCTTGAGAAAGGGGGAATCATCAACAACGAATATTATATGGCGTTATTGGTGCATTTGATGGAAGGAATTGCAAATAGAGAAGAAGAAAAGTGCTCTTTCAAAAATTTTGAAAAATCCATATTTCAATTGAAAATGGTTATATTTACAAAAACCAAATTGATTTTAAATAAGCGATACTTTGAGGATTGAGGATAATTTTTGATGGAATTTTTCCTGCATCTTTTATATTTGTTTCTATGGTTTGTTTCTATTGTTCAGATGCTCAAAAAATTAAAACAAAAATTTTCAAAAATCCATATATCTATTGAAAATTGTTGGATTTACAAAAACCAAATTGGTTTTGAATAAGCGATACTTCGGACATTGAAGATGATTTTTTATGGAATTTTTCCTGCGTTTTTTATATTTTTTTCTGCAATGTTTTTGTTCAGGTGCTCAAAAAATTAAAACGAAAATTTTCAAAAATCCGTATCTCTATTGAAAATTGTTGCATTTACAAAAACCAAATTGATTTTGAAAAAGCGATACTTCAGACATTCAGGATGATAATTGATGGAATTTTTCCTGCGTGTTTTATATTTTATTCTATGTTTTTTGCTCAGGTACTCACAAAATTAAAAGGAAAATTTGCAAAAATCCATATCTCTATTGAAAATTGTTGAATTTACAAAAATTAAATTGGTTTTGAATAAACGATACTTTGACCATTGAGAATGATTTTTTATGGAATTTTTCCTGCATTTGTTTATATTTTTCTGCGATGTTTTTGTCCAGGTGCTCAAAAAAAATAAAACAAAAATTTTCAAAAATCCATATCTCTATTGAAAATTGTTGGATGGACAAAAACCAAATCGATTTTAAATAAGCGATACTTGGGACATTGAGGATGCTTTTTATGGAGTTTTTGCTGCATTTTTTTTATAGTTTTTCTGCGATGTTTTTGTTCAGGTGCTCAAAAAATTAAAACAAAAATTTTTAAAAATCCATATCTCTATTGAAAATTCTTGGATTTACAAAAACCAGATTGGTTTTAAATAAGCGATACTTCGACCATTGAGCATAATTTTTTATGGAATTTTTCCTCCGTTTTTTATATTTTTTCTGCGATGTTTTTGTTCAGGTGCTCAAAAAATTAAAACAAAAATTTTCAAAAATCCATATTTCTATTGAAAATGGTTGAATTTACAAAAACCAAATTAAGTTTGAATTAGCGATACTTCGGAAATTGAGGATGATTTTTTATGAAATTTTTCCTGCGTGTTTTATATTTTTTTCTGTTTTCTTGTTCAGGTACAAAATTAAAAGCAAAATTTGCAAAAATGTATATCTCTATTGAAAATTGTTGAATTTACAAAAATTAAATTGGTTTTGAATAAACAATACTTTGACCATAGAGAATGATTTTTTATGGATTTTTTTGTTGCGATGTTTTTGTTCAGGTGCTCAAAAAATGAAAACAAAAATTGTCAAAAATCCATATTTACATTGAAAATTGTTTCTCCTAGCAGCAGGAATTGGATTCTAAGTTTATTCATAAAAATGTTTAGTCTTTTCCGGAAGCAAACTTAATGTTGCATTATTTGCATTGGCTAGTACTTTTGGTGGTGTTAATGTAAATTCGACACTATCAATAATAGCAGACATTCACTTGATACACGCGTTTTATAAATTTGACGTTTTACACTTTGACATTTAATTGTATATCAAAATCGAAGGCGCTAATTTGTTTCGAGCGCAGAGAATTAATAAACTTTTGCATTTACATGTGAAACAAATAATAGATCGTTTTCTCACTATTATCAGTTACATTTCTTGTAATTATAAGTAATTAGCCACTCATGAATTAGATATTTAATGCTAAACTAGAAATAGTTAATTAATGAAAAATAGTTTATTAATAAAAAATCGTTCATTAATGAAAAATTGTTTATTAATGAAAAAATGTATATTATTGAAAAATCGTTAATGAATGAAAAATCGCTCATTAATGAAAAATCGTTTATTAAAGGGGGTCATTAATGAACGATTTTTGATATATTTGGGTACATTAAAGTTAGCCATTAACCAACGAGCAACGGAAAAGCCATTTAAGACTTTATGTTCTTGTGATTAATTTATTTTTATTGGTGTAAATACCGGCGCGTGGCCAAGTTGGATTGTAGGCTAGGGCCCACCCGCCACCCACTGTATCAACTTTATTTTAACCTACAAACCCTGTTAGGTTAAAGAAACTTCGGCAATTAATTGGAGAAATTGAAATATAAAAATTACAATTCTGAGGTTTAAATTAAAGTGGATTAAGGGGCCCAATTTTTTTCGAAAAAACTTATTCTTAATAAATTCTTTTGGCATTCTCTACAATTATTATTAATATAGATTTGATATAACTATTATCGTTTCGTGATTATAAATCGAAAATGAAAAAAATGTAATAAATTTCTTTCTCGAATAACAATGATTTTATAAAAAATATTATCAAACAAAAGATGTTCTTTCTTTATAGTCTTCGTATTTAAAAATTATTGGAATTTTTTTTAAAAAACAGTCACAACCGGTGTACGAAAGTTTACCAAAAGCTTGTCAAAGTTTGTTCAAAGTTTGGTTTATAATTATGAAAAGATAATAGTTACAGTAAATTTACATGAATAATAATTGTAGAGAATGCCAAAATTCAACTTATAAATAATACGTGGTAAATAATTATATAATCACTGAATAAAACACTTACTATGTTTTTACCACAATATAATTATTATCATAGTGTGTAGTAAGTGTTTTATTCAGTGATTATCAATTTGTAAGTTTCATTTGCATTTTAGGCAATTTATACTCTATGACATATTTCCGATGCTGTAAGGTCTTTGAGAAATAAAGATATTATTATTATTAATATAAAAAATCCTACCTTTTTTCGTCTTGAGACTTGCTAAAGATGTGCTTTGAAGATCACGTGAAGAAATCCCACCTTCTCCCTTCGGGATGGATGGTACGGAACTGAAAATTCCGATATCAGTATCACTGCGCACCGATGAAAATTGAACATAATTTTTGATAAAATCACAAACAAAACTTAAACTGTAGCAGTCGTTAGCGCTTGAATTATTAAAACAATGGATGCTTTCCGTATCGTAAACCTGCCACAAATGGTACCGCACAAACACTCGCTTAGTTTGATGAAAGCAACGCAAACTCTCAATTTTTACACATGAAATCTTTAATTAACAATTATTTAAAAAATAATTCAGCGCAAACCGCACGATCACCGCGAAGGCGACGTGCAAACTGGTCTAGTCTTGTTATCAGTCCGCCGAGTGCGGACGATTGATAAGAATTCGAAATCTGCACAAAAAAGTTACCTCGCGTATCTCTCGGACTTTCCAGTTTCAAAACCCTGGGGCGATTTAACATGGGAAGAATTAAAAGACATTTTCAATTACTAATGCAAATTTGTGTTAAAAAAGGTAAGGCCTTCTTTTCAAGTAGAATAAATTGTCAGCATTACTTTATTTTTTTTTTATAATAAAAAGTAATACTCGTTCCGTAGCTACGACACACTAATGCAAATCCAACTCTCCTCGGCAATAAAAAGCTGGCGCATTTAAATTTGCCTGGGGTGTAATTAATATGAAAAAAATAAAAGTCTCTCGCTGTTGTCTAGTTATAAGTTTCCATATTTTTTTTTTTACATTTTTATCGCCGCTTTATCTGAAACAAGAGCTTCGGATCCCACGGCAGCTATAAAAGGCAAGATGCATGTAAGCGACGCGACGGCAAAAGAGGGTTAAGTCGAGCGGCTGTCGGCGCCGCGACGCCGAAGTAAAACAGGTGACCTCTCGGCGGAGTCACATTTATCATTATTATACTACAAATGCGCATTTCCCTGTGGCACTTCGATACCATTTTCACTCTCGACGTGATGTTCTATAAACTGGAAACTTAATGGATTATTTTTTCCTGCGGTGCGGCACCATAAGAAACCGATCTATATTGTACAATTAAGTAGACTTGATACTTGATAAAAATATGTCATATGTGTGCGATATATCGTAATAGTTTGTATACAACTAACGAATGTTGACATTTGTTGGAGATACCTCCAATATTAAACATTTACTTTAAATCATAATCACTATTAAAATCAAACATATTTTAATTTGTCTGTGAGTGTCATAATTATAATTACTCTGTTTATCCGAATTAATTTTCAATAGTTCGAGTTGTTGGTTTATTGTTGTATTATTGAAAATACTCCTAATAAAATCTAATAAGTCAGTAAGAAAGAAAAAACCTGACATTTCACTGTACAATATTTCCTAATCTCAGGGAAACGATCCCCTCCGATAAATTTCTAAACCCCACTCCATATCCATTTTAATTTCATCCATCATTTCCCTCCACTTACCACCCCATCGTGTTTGTCACAGATACCTTAAGTCCATTTGTTTCCCAAAAATTCTACCCTATTCGTTTCTTCCTGTTTTATTGATACTTACACGTTAGTTTAATGCAGCATGCATATAATTACGGCATCAATCCAATCCCTGTAGGGAAATGTCCTAAACAAATTTCAGTGGCATGTAATATGTATACATGGGAAATTATGTTATTACTATAATGAGATAATTAATGCATTATGGCACACGATAAACGACGACATCATCACGAGCTCCATCATATTCTTGACCCTAATTAATTTCGTATTAAAACACAAACCAGCGAGAGAAGTGCGCTGATATAATAATATATGAAGCACCCCGGAGCCAATCCACAAGCACCAACTTTATCATACGTAATGATATAAACAGCGAGGAAACTAATGATAATGTAATACATATTGCAAACACACAGCCCCGAGACGAACACAACTTAAACATATCCTGTATACAGAAAATATACCGTTTGTTTTCAAACATTACTTCGTGAACATCGATCGGTTGTACAAGAACACATTTCAGAGGGTTATACCTACTTGTTTGCTATGTAAAACTGAAATATTCTGATTCCGTCTAATTGGATATTATGTAAACAGATTTTTGGTAGGAGTACAAAGTAAATTCATGTGGCGTTATATAATTTTAAGCCGCATGACTTAGAACCCATAGGAAATTACACATTGTAAGTTATCATCGCCTGAAAGTTTTACCTTCATATTTAGAAAAATTATGAATAACAAAATTTAATTATAATATAAAAACAAAACGTGGCCCTCGTTATTCATCTTATTACAAATTTAACATCATTAAACCATCATAACAATTCATTAACTGAATGTTTTCTGCGGGCGGTGGTCGTGATATGCGAAAATTACAAAATCCCGTGCAATGTTGGCAAGGAATAACATTCAAGCACTGATATTTAACATTAGGCCGCTAATTGGGCTTCAGTTCATAGCCAAAAAGGTCAGACGGTCGCTGACGCCTTTTGCCTTTACGGAGACGAGGTTATTGTTGGGAGGATTAATTCATAAGAGTGTATAAATTTTGTAGGAATGTGTTTACGACTCGTATCACGGTCTTTTCATCTGTCGGATTTAAACATCAACGACAAGTAAATTGATACGTGAGGATTTAATCAGATTTTAATTTGTCTTACACGGTGTGTGAGAAACTCGGCTTACAGTGTTTGTAATATCACTATTTACAGGACCGTCCCGTGTGTAGGTTGTGCTGCGTACAAAGGCACATGGTCATGTGGGACGCAATTTTCAGTCAATAAATAAGTAAATAATACATTTTTACACAATGAGTTGATACTACTACATAGTTTAACCCTTTGAGTCCTATGCAGCGCGAACGTCCTGTTGAGATTTTTAGTCAGGCCTCTTTTTTTAAATAATAATAAACGGTTTGTTTCCAAAAATTACACATATAGATTAACGATAAAGTTATATAAAATAAATAGTATAATATAGGAAAATAGGCGTTTACAAAAAATATGATATAATTAGAAACTATTTTATGTAATATTCCTCTATTCAATACAGCTCTAGATTACACAAATAATTACACAGTGTAAGTTTAAATAACTTAATATCATTAATTGTTTTAATCTCTATTGGAAATTGTTGTAAATCTTCATTGCCGTTTATAATGAACCTTTTTCACTCATGTTTAGTTGTTGTATAGGTAACGCATAATTTTTAAAGTTTCTTGTATTGTACTGATGGCTGTGTTTGTAATGATTAAACAGCTCTCTATTTTTAATGTTAAACATGAGCGTTTCGTTAATATATATGGCAGTTACTGTTAAGATCTTTTGGCTTTTAAAATATCCTCTACAGGACTCTCTATACTTTAGGTTGCATATTATTCTTAACGCCTGTTTTTGGCTAATAAAAATTCTTTCGACTGACGAACAATCTCCATAAAACATAATTCCAAAACGAAATATTGATTCAAAGTTTGAGTGATATACCGTCATTAATATATTCTTATTAACAATTTTGCTCAGTATTCTCAACTTATCGTTGACAGTATTTAGCCTATTTTCCAGGTATTTAATGTGTTCTTTAAATGTCAACTGTGTAACACCTAGAAATGTATAACTGTCTCGTACTTGGATGTGGTCATTGTTTAAGATTATGTCACTTGGAGTGCTAACTCAAGACCTCGTTGTCTTGATTATTATGATTCAGTAGGAATTTGTTTTGCTCAAACCACGTTTCCAGTTTATTCCAAATTGTATTGGCTCTTTGCAAAGTGACTTCCAGTGTTGTTCCATTGGTTAATTTGGTTGTATCGTCTGCATAGCTTTTAAGTAGGCAATCGCGTGAATCATTAAAATCAAAAAAATCATTAATGTAGATAATAAACAACAAGGCACCGATTACGCTTCCTTGTGGAACGTATGTGACAATTTGTTTTGAAGTCGATTTTTACTATTTGGTGCCTATTTGATAGTTAGGACTTTATGAGGTCATGACAAGTTCCTCTAATTCCATATTGGTATAATTTATCTGGTAAAATTTTGTGGTCCAGGCTATCGAAAGCTTTGGTTAAGTCAATATAAACCGCTAAAGGAATGTCTTTATGTTTCAGATATGTTACAATTTCTGTCAAAAAATTCAATATGGCTGTGTTAACACTCTTTTTTCTAAAACCCTGCTGTTTATCATTTAAAATCTTGTATTTTCCTAAAAAATCATTTATGCGATCAGAAATTTTTTCAAAGATTTTTGAAAAGGCATTCAATATACATATATATTCGCAATCGATAAAGAACAAGCGCCATTGCGCTGTTTGCAGTTTTTCGATCATGTACTTCCAACGACCCCTGGGACCCAAAGGGTTAAATCAATAAACAAATAACAGTCAACAAACGATATAAAAAGAAATTGTGGCCCCATTAAAAGAGTTTTCATTTTTTATGCCATTCAACAAACAAGTCCATATTTTAAGAAAGGATGGTTGCCAAGAATTAGGGCTTGGAAAGTGTATGATATGGTATTGGCATAGACATCTTTTAATTTTATTCCATTTGATGTATATTATATTTTTCTTTTCAAGCGATTTCAATTATAGTCACACCATTGGATTCCATTTAGGTATCACAGTGCGTAAACTCCTAATTACAAAGAAAAATTAATAAGAATTGGGGATAGGGGGAGCATAATTTGAACTTCAAAGTGCACTACTATTTTCATTTTTTAAATAAAAAATCGACGTATTCGAAGATTTTCTGAAGCCATGTTGAAATACTTTTTACTTGACTAAAAAAACCTTTAATTTTCCTGATGAAAGTCTTCATCTAGAAACGTCTAACTACGGTAGTTAGTAGTTTTTAACAGAATCTACTTAATTATTTCAATGACATAAACAAGTATTAGATTATTTTATGATCTTTTGACACTGTTAACCCTTTCTCTGCGGCGGCGGCGTTAGGAAAACACTCGCGTGCCTGGATTGGCCTGAAACGTCAACAACAACGTCATCTAGTGAAAACGTATAAATACGTTAACAGTATACGAACGAAAAATTAAAGTAAATAAATAAAGTTGTTTCTAATTTGAAAAATTAAAGAACTAAAAAGTAGCTTTTCACGAAAAATAAGGAAATATGTTGAATTATTATGTGATTTAGGTATCCTTAATTTTTATACAGAATGAATTTGGCAAAACGCATACGTAAATATGCGGCAATAGCAGTACAGGTACGCACAAGCAGATCGTAAATATGCGTCTGTAGCAGCGAAAGGGTTAACTAGGGTTGTAACGGAGGTAATCTTCGCGAAAGCAGATGCGGATGCGGAGGTGATATGTTTGACCTCCGCAGAAGCGAAGGATGGTGAGGCGGAGGATAGCGAATGCGAAGGTTAGCGGAGGCGACAATGATTAAGAATTTTCTTTTAAGCTACTTAGTTTTTATATATTTTTTTCCCAGTAGTAAGATGTAAGATCTGTTGGGAAATAAACATATTATTATTATTATAACAATAGAAAAAAATGAATAGTAAATTTTAGGAAATTGTCAAGTATCTAAGTAAATAGCTACCTTATACCTTTGTAGCTCCTATATTTTCAGCAAAACAATATTCATTCTATAATATATTAGGGGAGACTGGGTTAACTGTTAAATTAGCAAAACCTGTAATCTGCATTAACTTCCGAACGGTAACAGCTGCAGAGGTGAAATTTTGACCATATAAGGCTCTCGCTACCAGAAATGAACATGCGTGGTTATGTGATTTTCAGCTTAACGTTAACGTGTACATAACCTGGATCATGACGTCGTAAATTTTTACGCTGCCGAAATTTTCAACTTTAGAGAACTTTTTTGAATATATTCTATTAAAGTAGGTGTCGCTAATTTGGGTACGCTGAACAAGAATCTGAAACTGTTTTCTGTTTAGGTATTTGTAGTCATATTTTGTGCGGTTGTTGTCAAAGCCAAAAACCGTGGGGCTAAATGTTAATAATTTGTGGGGCTAAATGTTAAATGTCACTATCATAATTTTAAAATAATTTTTCAGAAAAATGGTCCGTGAATATAAGCGCAAAAGATCGCCAATCGATGCTGATAAACTTGCTCAGGCGATTCATGCAGTACAAGAGAAGTCGTCGGTACTCAGTACTGCCAAAAATGACTGTCGCACATCACATGATTTTGAAAAGATATTATCTACGCGCTGATTCCTCTGATACTATACCTTCCACTTCATTCGTCCCTTTTCTGCATAATGAAAGTTGGGAAAAAGGACAAAACATGTAAACGTAAAAAACACTTACAGTTATATCTCCATTATATCTCCGTTATATCTCCGTTATATCTCCGTTATATCTCCGTTATATCTCCGTTATATCTCCGTTATATCTCCGTTATATCTCCGTTATATCTCCGTTATATCTCCGTTATACCTCCGTTATAACTCCGTTATATCTCCGTTATATCTCCGTTATACCTCCGTTATACGTCCGTTATACGTCCGTTATACCTCCGCTTTGAAAGATAGTTGAAGCGGATGAGAAGGTATGAATTCATGCGGAAGTTTCGCACTTGCGGATGCGGAGACGGAACTCTGTTATAACCCTACTATTAACCGTTCACTTCCTATCAATTGTTCAGGTATAATCTACACGGGTTAACCTGGAACTGGGTGAAATCATATGTGTTAGAAAGACATCAACGTGCCTCTTTTAATAGGGATGTAAAAATATTAAACAGTTTTTCCAATGATAGTAGGGTTATTCCACATCAATTCACCAAAAAAATTAAATGTCACCAACCACTTCAGTTCTGAATGATTTTTTTACAAGTTTGTATAACCGAGTTATGAAGTCTCACAAAATATTGTTGCCCTAAGTCAAATACATTCCAAAATATTGAGGTTGAAAGTTTGGGGAAAAAAGTTTTTCTTTTAACGTTCGTGAAGCAAGTAAGAAAATAATTACTAACTCAGTCAGTTATAAATATTTTGATGCCAAATTTTTACCATTTATTCTATGAAATATGCAGATACTGCAAAAAATAGTTTCAATGTATTGTATTGCTTTGAAGCAAAGTAAAAAATATAAATATATGTTCTTACAAAAATTTTAGGTAAAAAAGCATGACTTTTTCAAACTTAGATTGAGAGGTGAGGCAGTGCAGTGCAGTTACCAAGCCAATTTCAAGTCGAAAGTCTCTAAGGAAGATATTTTTTCACAACTGAAAAAATTATATTTTTTCACTGAAATAAATTTAATCAATCAAAATTTAAGTATATTAGTCTTATTTTGACAGCTGTAGAAAAATTATTGTTTCTGTTATGTTACTCGTACATACATACATAGTATTAATAATAGTAGTCAAACAAATTATTCTAACAAAATAAATTAATAGCATTTTTTACATCAGCGGAACAAAATATATTGAAAAAGAAAAAAAAAACTCCAGGAAATAACACCGATAACACGACAGCGCATTCGCAGCGGAGGATATATTTCAACAAACCATGAAATGCGAGTTACTTTGGAAAAAATATTCGAAACTGCTTGCTTAGAAATAAATTTCTAGAAAGATGTCGTGATAAAAATGTTATATTTTAAAAATTTAGTTTCCACACAAAGACACCAAAAACAAATGGAATTCTCAGCAATGCAAGCTCAAATCTACTCCGAGAGATTAAAATTACAAAGAAAATTATCCTGGATCCATGGTCGCTCCCACGATTTATTTTTTCAGGCAGGTAAAATCAATTTTGATGAAAATACGGGTATAGTTCTTAAGGACTATACTAAACAGCTTTTTACTATCCCCGTACAAAGTATAGGAAAGTATTTCTTTGTAACGGAAATATCCGTTTTGAGGTCCCTAGAGAGATTTGTATAAAAAAATCTCTGTGTGTATCTGTCTGTGACGCTATGCGTGCTGTTTCTCAAAAACTAATACAAGAATTAACATGAAATTTTTTTAAATCCTGCCTAAACTGCTTAAGCTGCATTCTCCAGTGCAAGTAGTACAAGGAAAAGTAAACAATAGTTCCAAGCCATCTTTAAAAGCAGGAAAAAAATTACGCATGTTTTTAGCTGTTTAAAATTGAGCTAAGTAGTATAACCAATTACTTAATTCGCTTTCCAAATTTTCAATGTTGTACTCTGACCTTAGTTACGAAAGATTTAACATCTAAGGAATTTATAACCCACTGACCATAAAAAAAAACCTAACACCATCTACAATCTGTCAGATGGCATACTCCATGCGTCCATTAGCATTTTTGAAAATTTCCATCCGCCAAAGGAATCATGGTGACGCTGAAGTAATAAGATAGGACACCGCTCAAAACTTCAGGAGAGCTAAGCATCCACAATATAATATTAGGCACGGTCTGGTAACATTTACCGACTTGGGAAAGTTCTTAGCTTCGGCTCCCTTCACAAAACTTTTTTTACAAAAAAAATATAAACGATGGAAACAATTACTCATTATTTAGTAAGGAGAACACGTGCCGGCCGGCCCTCAGTGGCCCTATCCGCGCCTACATAATATTACATTTGGAATTACATACATTAAAACCACCACGCCAAAATGAAGTGATTATAATCCTACCTGCAGATAAAGTCAATGCGACCGTCGTCCCAAACAAAGCTGATTATCTAACAAAAATTCTTACCATCTTGAACGACCCTGCTTATGCCCTAATTATCACAGATACGACTACTTACCTGGAAAATACTAGACCAAGAAGAATACCACACCACTGAATGCGGGTTAACCGACGAGAAAAAGCATCCAACTGTTCCAAATTATACGGATTACCAAAAATCCACTTAGGCAGATTTCAAGCTCAAGAGATTCACCGACACAACCCTTTGCAAAATTCCTAGCCAATGAATTACAACCACTGTCAGAATCTGCGGCTTCATACTTAAAAGACTCACAATTTTTGAAGTTATAAAACATCATAATTTGAAAGAAAACGACATGGTAATTTTTGACGTGGTCTCTTTGTTTACAAAAATGCCAATGGACAGTGTCATTGAATTTTATTATAACAGCATAGTTGATCTATCATCATAAATTAATGTCGCGATCCAAATAGATACAACAATTTATATTGTTTAGAAATAATGACGTGAGATAAGCAACGGGTTATCAACTTACTACTTTGAAGCCTGATATCAAAATATTTTAAATCATACAATTTGCAAGTCAAATGTATAATTTTTAGACACAAAACTATAGATTTTTCTACACCCTCTTTATGCAAGTTTCCCCTAAGATGCAGTTTTACGATAATATGCAAATCAAATTCTCCCCTTATCTCTGCCCACTCTCATATCATATTTATTCAAACCACATACACATCATATATTTATTATTACAAATATAACACTGCGCAATTTTAAAAATTTTTCCTCGGTTATTGGATGCAGTATTCGCAAACCGAAGGTAGCAACCAAAACGAGTATTCTATGTATCTTGTTACCCTTATAATAAATTGCCATCATACATCGACAATCAATTATTCATACTTGATTAAAGAGCAGGGGTGTCTCTCGGCCACCCCGACGTCCACTCCAGACACAAATCTCACTTAGGTATCTAAGGGTAACAATGACAGATTGCCTCCGAGGAGCTCGCAATAACTTGCGTGACGTCAGAGGGAACGAAATCCGAAATCCATGATTTGCATAACGTGGCCACACATAAAACACACTCCGAAATAAATAACACACAATAAATGTTTTCTCTATATAAACCCATATTTTGTCGGTATCTCTTTGTGTCTATAAAAGGGATATATTTACCCTATATCATCCAATAGATGGAAAATGGAAAAACGGCGAACGTACGTACGGTGCACGAGACGAGAGGAAAAATCAGATTTCAAATATATGCCGCGAATGATGAGCTTTCCCGACGGATGAAAACATCATAATGTTAAAAATCCGTCTTGTGCGGCAAGGAACTTTTTCATTTGTTTACAACTCTTCAAAGTAAATCCGCGGATTTATCTCCAGTCGAAAAATCTCTTTCGGCATTTTCTGCGTATTCCACCGGCGGACTTTTCCCCTACGTTGTTATTATTTTTCACAAATCGATTTTACTATACTTTGACTTTAATAAAACAAATGGTGTAAAGTTCGTTCTAAATGTGTTTAACAGCAGGATGGAAAGTGTTAAGGATCGTAAAATGATTGTGAGAATGATATTAAAACAAGTAATTTTGATTCGTGATGTTTAATTGCATGATTTTACGCACAGAAACGCTTTTAACAGCTACTAAAATTAAGAAGGTTTTATTGCTTCAGAAGTTTTATTTACTTTCGTTCACGACTATTTAATAATGGATGATTAGAAATTTTGAAATTAGAATAGCCATTATGTGCAGAATTTCCAAAAATATAAATTTCCAATTTTAGAGAACTGAGCATGAAAATTTTAAACAAAATAACCTTTTCTAGATGAATTTTGAATTTCAATAGAAACAATTTTTACTTTCTCCGTTACGAAGTACGAGAAAGTATTGTGATCGTGATTTTTTTTTTCAAAAATTATTTTTACGGAAATATCCGTTCTGGGGTTTCTAGATGCCATTTCAACAATTTCTGGAAAAAAAATTGTGCCTGTGTGTGTATGTGTGTGTGTATGTGTGTGTGTGTCTGTGTGTGTGTGTGTGTGTCTGTGCGCGCTGTATCTCAAAAACTAATAGACCAATTGAAATGAAACTTTGAACATAAATTTTATTTGATAATCCGAAGAACTGAAAAGCTTTTGGTAAAATTTCGTACACCGGAAGTGGGTGTTTACCTTGACTGTTTTTTGTTTTTTGCCAATATTTTCTTAAATATGAAAAATATCACAAAAACATTTTAACAGATATTGAAGACAATAAATAAATTCAATTATTTTGTTTGAAAACATTTTTCATAAAATCATTGTTATTCGAGAAAAAAAATTATTTTATTTTTTTTCATTTTTGGTATATAATTATGAAACGCTAATAGTTATAGCAAACTTATGTTAATAATAATTGTAGAGAATGCCAAAATGAACAATTTATGAAGAATAAGTTTTTTTCTAAATCTCTTTGGTTTTTGAGTAAACTGAGTTTTTCAATTTGAAGTACATTTTTCCATCTTTCATAATTTTGACGTTGTAAACGTCAGTTTTATCCGAGTCTACGAAATGTTCGATGCACACTTAAAATATGATTTAAATTGAAAATAAACCATGGAAGCGTAAATATAAATGATACCATCAAGTCGGAGAAAGTAACATGATGGCCACATCACCATTTTTTCAATATGCATTCCTGTTAAAATGTATGCCTGTTTGCTTGTGCGCGCTGTATCTAAAAAACTACTACTTGAATGAACATCAAACTTTGAGCATAAGTCTTATTTGACAATCCGAAGAACTGAAAAGCTTTTGGTAAAATTTCGTACACCGGAAGTAGGTGTTTACCTTAACCGTTTTTGGTTTTTCTCCGATAATTTTTTAAATATGAAAAGTACTATAAAAACACTCAAACAAATCTTGAAGAAAGCAAAGAAATGAATATTTTTTGCTTGAAAATATTTTTCGTTAAATGTCTGGTTTTTGAAAAATAATAGCAATTATTTTTTTTTTTGTAATTTTTGGTTTAAAATTATGAAACGATAATACTTACAGCAAATGTATTTTAATAATAATTGTAGAGAATGCCAAAATGAACAACTTATATAGAATAAGTATTTTTCGAAATCTCTTTGGTTTTTGAGTAAATTGACTATTAGAATTTAAAGTATAATTTGTCATTTTCATCTTTCATAATTTAGACGTTTTAGACGTCAGTCTTATCTGATTTTACTAAACGCTCTATGCACATTTAAAATGTGAATTCAATTGAAAATAAACCATGGAAGTGTAAACATAAAGTACATCAAATCGGAAAAAGTAACACCATTTTTTTATATTTTTTTTCCATTATTTTAGAGTTTCGGATCGTATCTTAATTTGAGCTTGTGTTATTTTTGGGGCAAATTATTTTTAGACCAGAATTTTTGTGCTCGTATTTTATATTTTTTGCCTGTTTCTTCGATTTTTTTCCTTTAAATTCTTGATTTTTTTTCATAAATATTCTTTATGTTGGTCCCAATTTTAAAATGATCTATAGAAATTTACGACTTTTTTGGTCAGTATTTTGATTTTTAAGCTCGTGCTTTCGATTTTTGGTCTAAATTTTCGATTTTTTGCCACAATTGTTGAATTTTTATTTGGATTTTCGATTTTTTTGGTCTAAATTTTTGATTTTATGTCCTAAGATTTCTTTGTTTGGCCAAATTTTCAATTTGTTTATTAAGATTTTCGATTTTTTAACTTTTTGGTCTGGATTTTCTTATTTTTAGGCCCATGTTTTCAATCTTTTGGCCACAATTGTTAAATTTTGACCTGCATTTTCTATTTTTTGGTCCAAATTTTTGATCTTCTGTCCTAAGATTTCTTTATTTGGCTGAAATTTTCCATTTGTTTGTTAAGATTTTCAATTTTTTAATCTGTATTTTTTATTTTTAGCCCCAAATTTTCGGTATTTGGTCCAAATTTTGTTTTTTTTCGTCCTATAATTGAAATTTTTCAATTTTCAATTTTAGTTTCTGTTCGGAAATTTACATTGAGCTACAGGGTTATTTTGAGGGTGAAAATGGCAAACAATTTTTTCTTTGCTTGAATTTTTTTTTCTGCATTTTTAGAGATCTAAAATCCTGTAATTTCTTTTTTTTCAAAGTTTTGATTTTTAGCCTAAATATTCTTTATTTAGGCCTGCTTTTTTTAATTTTTTTTGTGCCAAATTTTCAGTATTTCAGCCCATATATTAGATTTTTTTATTTTCAATTTGAGTTTCTGTTCAGAAACTTACTCTGAGCTACAGGGTTATTTTGAAGGTGAAAACGGCAAACTATTTTTCCTTTACTTAAATTTTTTTATCTGCGTTTTTGGATCTCTGGCCTGTAACTTCGTTTTCTATTCCAAATTTTTGATTTTTGACCTAAATATTCTTTATTTTGGCGTGAAAATTTAGGTTGCGTGTTAAAAGTTTCGATTTTTTGGTCTGTATTTTTGATATTTAGGTCCTAATTGTTGGTGTAAGTTTTAGCTTTTTTTTTTAAGTTTTCTAATCTGAATTATTGATTTTTATGCGCGATTTTTTGCCGGTATTTTCGAGTTTTTTGGTCGGTTTTTGATTTTTTGCCCTTTACTTTTTAACCTGAATTATTGTTTTTTATTTAATTTTTTTTTTCATTATTTTCGAGTTTCTGGTCGGAAACTTATTTTGACCCAAAGAATTATTTTGGGGGCTAGCTAAATATTTTTTCTTTTACTTGAATTTACAATATTTTGGTCTGCATTTTTTTGGTCCATATTTTAGATCTTTACCTTTACCTGTTTTTGCCTCAATTTATTCCAAATTTTGAATTTTTTTTGCCTAAATAATCTTTATTTTAGACAATATTTTCGATGTGTTTGTTGAAATTTTCGATGTTTTAGTTTGCGTTTTTTTATGTTTAGGCCATAGTTTTCAATATTTGGTTTTTTTTTGTTTTAGTTTTATTGTTTAATTATTAATTTCTATCAGCGAATTTTTGATTGGCGAATATTTTAGATTTAAAACAGCGATTTTTTGATGTTTTGCCAGTATTTTCAAGGTTTTGGTCTAATCGTCAAATCGGAGAAAGTAACATGATGGCCACATCACCATTTTTTATTTTGATACTCTCGAATGTTTCAGTGCAAATTTAATATCGGCAATAAAATCTCATTTCGGTTTCCGATTTGGTTTAACTCTCTGATTATAATTGACAGGGAACAATATTTAATGTTTTGTAAACAAAGGGATGTTCGCACGTGCCAATCAGTAGACCATTACAGGTAAGCTATCGTGCATGTTTCATTTATTTCATTAATCTGAACGAGTACACCCCAATAACGCAAGAGTGCTGGAGGCAGGGTAACAGCCAACATTAATATGCCCACGTACACTGCGTCCAATTAATTTGCTGGCGTCTCAATTAAGTCAATTAAAATACGACAAATTTAATCAATTGATATAAGAGATTGCATGCTTAATTAATATAAAAGACAGCCACGCCGAGCACTAAACTTTCGTTTATCGAAGAGGTCCGACGTTTATGGGCTTCAAATGAAACGAGTCTGCGATTAATTGCAAACAATATCTTTACTGGAAACTTTATTCACTTATTTAATTTTTATCCAATTAATAAATTTCGCATGGATCCGGAATATCCCAATCAATCTCGGACTGAAACATGTACCCCGGCAGGACTTAGGGATGCTTCATTACACAATCACAATCGGAATTCGTGATGGGACATCGATCAATCCGGACATCTACACGAAATTACAGATCTATCATGCGTCACAACAGATACCCGGCCGTTTTACATCCCAAGAGTGACTTAACAGTCCGACACCGGTATTACATGGCATTATATTATTTACTAACAGAAAACCCACGGGATTTCGATTATGGATAGTTTCCCCTCTTTTTATGCCACACTGGGATACTGGGATTGGGTTGCCGTACGGTAAGGAGAGATTAATGCGTGGACATGGTGGGATGCACGGCGGAGAGGTTTGTGGTGCGAAGGACTCTGCGGTCATGGTACATTGTCTAATTATCTGGTCGTATTAGATAGGGTCATCGCGTGTACATGGGATCAATTTCAGGATAACTTCTTCTGCATAATGTACTTAATTAATTTCCATGTAATTTATGGAATCACTGAGTTTAATGTGCAAGTTTGTTGCCTATTTCCCGACATAGGCTTTCAGTAAATCGTAAATTAATCAAGCGTAAATGCGTAGTTAACTTGGTAATTACTGGAGTTGTTGATCTAAATATATCATAATTTCGCAATACGCCAACATGAAATAGTTGTTGCCTAATTTAGATCTACTTAAAATTGGTGTTTGATTTATTTCACTTTTATTACATATTCTATTTTTTTTTAACTTTTATGACTTAGGTGGTTACAAATTTTTGTTATTAAAATGAATGAATATACTCTGTACCGCAATAGATATAGTCGGATGAAAGTGACTAATATGCGTTAAATCTATACGGAAGCGAATAGTTGGGCGCTATATATGTATATATAGTTGAGAACTGACCAGTTCACTAATTGTGCTAATTAGAGAAACGTGTCGAACGGACCCTCCATTCCATTTGACAACTTCACATGTGCTCCAAATTTATGATTTTAATAGGACCAATAAATTCCTGTTTATACACTTTAGTTAACAAATGTAATATTCCGCTCTGTATACCGTGAAACCTGTATTGTTTCCACGCTAATGTCCACCGTTTAAATTGCTGCACAATACCTCTCCAATAAAATTGAGAATGCCGATGGAAACTATTTTATACAAATAAATATAAACCTTTTATATGCACATATAGATACTCAAAATCAAATGAGCGAAAGACCGTTCGCTAAACAAATACAATAAATCAATAATAATAGTAACTTTGATATCCCCAACCAGTTGCACCCAGAGAATAATTTAATTTTCTAACTTTCCCTATTAACTGCTATTGATCAGATCGTATACCAGAAATGCAATGTTTTTCTAGAGTTTTCTTAATTATCCCTTTAAGGGGCCTAAAAAAATAGTTATTTATGCAACAAGTGAGTAAAGTAGTACTTTTTTCACGAGTAGGAAAGATTGCCACACGAGCCGAAAGCGAGTGCGGCAATTCCTACAAGTGAAAAAAGTTGCTTTACTCTCGAGTTTCATACAATTTTTTTTCTACGTCCGTAACTTTAAATAAATTCGATAAAACCTTAATCATTTTTTACAAGTAATAATACTTTTTTTAAATGAAGAAAATAATAATCATCAAGTTTACTTGATCGGAAACGAATGTCTGGCATTTATCGGCGGAACTCGCAGCGTGTTGCGAAGCGTTCATGACACACTTTGCGCAAACAATTTTATAGTAGCGTTAAAAAATGAACGCCACGCAAAAGAGTGAAAAAATGAACCGTTATGGCACTTTTTTCACGCTGTTTGTAGGGTTCAGGACTCACATATTTTATGAACTCAAATTAATGAAAAATCTGTACATTTTATAACGGACGTAGAAAAAGGTGATTTTTGGATTTTTTTTTTTTTTTTAGACGACTAATAAAGTTTTTAACTTGAATGTTTCTCTAAGAAATTTAATAAGTCTATAAGTACAAAATGTGATTTTTTTGATAGTTTTATATAAAAATAAATTATGTTGTCACATCGTCGAAGTTGGGATGTTACACGGGCATGCCTCACTGGTGGAAGTTCCTTGGTCCGCAAAAATAGTCAAAAAATGACATAACGTGTTAAAATTTATTACATTTGCCATGTAGCATGGAATTTTAAAATTCGGAAAAACAACAAAATGACTTTCATTTTTTGACCTTTTTGCGGCTCGTTTTTTGCAATATAAAATCAATTAAAAAAAAAATTTAATTCATGCTACAAAACTTTGCGGGTACGTTCTTAGAGTAATTGGGGAAATGCTGCATCCGTCTGCGCGCAATCGCTTCCACCAATTTAAAAAACACTGTTCTGAGAAAAACGCGTTTGAAAATCGCCGCCTTGTACGTGGCGCGCTTAGACTGCCATTTATAAGCATTTTCATTTGAAATATCAACTTGCCGTTTGGACACAATATTCTATACACCTACAGCTTCCAAAAAATGCAAAATAAAAAAAAAGATTTTTTGAATCTAAAACAGTATACGGTACCCTTAATAAATCAATATAATTCTATTTCATAGGAAAAATTAAAATACAGAACATATGAGTTGAAAATGCAAGGAAGAGTGTTATACAAAATAAAAGATTTGCACGATAAAATACCTGCCACGTCTAAACCTATATAATGTCAGTTCCATAATAAATCACCGTCGCAAAAGATAAGTCGATAAAGTTAAACCACAGAATCTTCAAAATCAGGGAATTGGTTTTCTCCACGACCCCCATAGAATTTAAGCATTCTGAAATCAATTTTGATTATAGAACGTACACATTCTCACTCTTGTTATGGAACAAAACACTATGCGCTAATGCGTTTTGCATGTAATTCATTCCATAACAAGGGAGAGAATGAATATTCTCCCATCGTTCCGAATAAAACAATTAGCCTTGGATATCACAATTGTCAAAATACTATAAACATAACCACAAACGTGATAAAACGTAAGTTCTTTGTGTTCATTATTTTATTAGTCTATTTTATCTGGTCGAGGAGAAAGTATAGTCTGATACTCGGTAAGAATGGAAATTCAGATGCTCGTGGTTCCTCGCGCTCGCCTCACGGCTCGCGCTCGAAATATTCCACTCGCATCGAATTTCCATTCTAACCTTGTTACAGAATATACTATTCTATGCTCTGCTGAGGCGAAAAAGCTTGACATAACCTAATATCACAAAGTACAACTTGGGGTTTTGCCAAAATATGTTAATATTCTTAGATTATGTTAATTTTATAAATACATACAACGTGAGAATAACCGGGAAACATGGCATAATTAAGGTAATGTAATGTAAAATTATAGATGACGCTAACCACAAGTTTATAACACACAACATTTTTTTGTTTCAAGCTGATTATTTTCTTTAGATGCTGAAAATACAGAAGTCTAACTAAAATCCATTCATTATTTGATGTATAATTAAAGTTTGCAGCAGAAATTCTTCCCATAACGCCGAAGGCAACAAATTTACAGACCGTCGCCAGATTCATAGTAAGTAAGAATATTAGCACATATCTCAAAAATTTGCGAAAGATGTTTTAATTTTCCCAACTCATTTTGCAGTATTTCAGTGTGCTGATTGCAAAAATGACACCATTTTTTATATATTACGTAAGGATTTGTACAAATTGTTAATTTAGATTTTTTAACTAATAATTAACTAATTTTTTTAGTAAGCATTTAGGCCATAATTGTAGTTTATGTATTGAGGGCATAATCAATAGATTACAACCCGAGGAAATTCTTCTGACGAAGAAAGGCTCTTATATTCTCGAAGTCTATTATCTGTATCTATGCCCGTGGTACATACAATGTTTTATTTTGGTACTAAAATTATCATAAATTATTTACTCAAAAAAGCTCAAAAACTCAACCTATCTTATCGTTATATGACGAGAAGTTGCTTGTTCTGATTTCTATGTAAATTGTAGGGATGGGCGATTTTTCACGTATTGTGTTTTTTTTCACTGGTATTGAAAAATCACAGGTCGTTACTGTTACTAATAGGCGAATTTCTTTGCCACTTAAAATCACTGCTACTTAAAATCATTGCTACTTAAAATCACTGCTACTTAAAATCACAGTTACTTAAAATCACTGCTACTTAAAATCATTGCTACTTAAAATCACTACTTCTTAAAATCACTGCTATTTAAACTGTGATTGTTACTTAAACTGTGACTGTTACTTAAAACATAATTGTAAGAAGACATTACAAGGTGGCATTTCCATTTCATTACTTTATTCTACCATTTTTGGGCAGGGTATTGTATTTAAATTTTGAATAAATATTTAATAAAAAAGATAAATATTTATAAAATGCCAAAGTATACCATATAAAATGAAATAAATTACAACTTATGTACTAACGATTATTAATTAATTAATTGATATTTTATAGAAACGAAAAAATTATCTTGCCCGGCATGGAATTGAACCACAAACTCGCTGTGATTCGAAAGTAATGAGTCCGACGACGTAATAAACCCAAAATGACTCAAAATTCATTTTAATTAAAGATTCAGTGCAAATATCTAAACATGCATTTTAAAATAATACCACGAAACTAATTTTAAAATTGCAAACTTCATGAACTGAAAAAAAAACAATTTAAAAAATTTACCAAACTGCGAAAATCTCCAAATGCTCCTTGTTCAGGTGCTCAAAAGAATTAAAACAATTTTTTTTTAAAATCCATATCTCTTGAAAATTGTTGAATTTTCAAACCCCAAATTGATTTTGAAAAAGCGATACTTCGGCCACTAAGCATAATTTTTTATGGAATTTTGTCTGCGCGGTTTATTTTTTTTCTGCGAAGTTTTCATTCAGGAGCTCAAAAAATTAAAACTAACATTTTCAAAAATCGATATCTCCATTAAAAACTGTGGAACTTACAAAAACCAAATTGATTTTGAATAAGCGATACTTCGACCATTGAGGATATTTTTTATGGAATTTTGTCTGCGCGTTTTATATTTTTTCTGCGATGTTTTCATACCTCAAAAAAAAATAAAACTAAAATTTTCAAAAATCCGTATCTCCATTAAAAATTGTTAAATTTACAAAATCCAAAATGATTTTGAATAAGCGATACTTCGACTATTGAGGATATTTTTGATGGAATTTTGTCTGCACGTTTTATATTTTTTCTGCGATGTTTTCATTCCTCAAAAAAATTAAACTAAAATTTTCAAAAATCCGTATATCCATTAGAAATTGTTAAATTTACAAAAACCAAATTAATTTTGAATAAGCGATACTTCGACCATTGAGGATTTTGTTTTAAGGAATTTTTTCTACGCGTTTTATATTTTTGTCTGCAATGTTTTCCTTCAAGTGCTCTAAAAATTAAAGCGAAAATCTTCAGAAAACAATATCTCTATTGAAAATTATTAAATTTACAAAAAACCGAATTGATTTTGAATTAGCTATACTTTGGCCATTGAAGATGATTTTTTTATGGAATTTTGTCTGCGAGTTTTATAGTTTTTCTTCGATGTTTTGATTTAAATGCTCAAAAAAATAAAACCAAAATTTTCAAAAATTCATATCTCCATTAAAAATTGTTGAATTTACAAAAACGAAATTGATTTTGAATAAGCAACATTTCGACCATTGAGGATATTTTTTATGGAATTTTGTCTGCGCGTTTTATTTGTTTTTTCTGCCTTGTTTTTGTCCAAGTGCTCAAAAAATTAAAACTCAAATTTTCAATAATCCATATCTCCATTAAAAATGTTTAAATTTATTAAAACCAAATTGATTTTGAATAAGCGATACTTCGACCATGATATTGTTTTAAAGATTTTTTCCACGCGTTTTATATTTTTTTCGCCAATGTTTTCATTCAAGTGTTCAAAAAATTAAAACGAAAATCTTCAAAAATCCATATCTCTATTGAAAATTGTTAAATTTTATATTTTTACTTTCTCCGTTACGAAGTACGAGAAAGTATTGTGATCGTGATTTTTTTTTCAAAAAATTTTTTTACGGAAATATCCGTTTTGGGGTCCCTAGATGCCATTTCAACAATTTCTGGAATTTTTTTTTGTGTCTGTGTGTGTGTGTGTGTGTGTGTGTGTGTGTGTGTGTGTGTGTCTGTCTGTCTGTGTGTGTGTGTGTGTGTCTGTCTGTGTGCGCTGTATCTCAAAAACTAATAGAGCAATTGATATGAAACTTTATACATACGTCTTATTTGATAATCTGAAGAACTGAAAAGCTTTTGGTAAAATTTCGTATTCCGGAAGTGGGTGTTTACCTTAACTGTTTTTTGTTTTTTCTCAATATTTTCTTAAATATGAAAAATATCACAAAAACATTTAAACAAATATTGAAGACAACAAAGAAATGAACATCTTTTGCTTGAAAATATTTTTCATAAAATCATTGCTATTCGAGAAAAAAATTTATTAATTTTTTTTAACTTTTGGTTTATAATTATGAAACGATGATAGTTACAGCAAATTTGTATGAATAATAATTGTAGATAATAGCAAAATGAACAACTTCTAAAGAATAAGTTTTTTTCGAAATCTCGTTAGTTTTTGAGTAAACCGAGTTTTTGAATTTGAAGTATATTTTTTCCGTTTCATAATTTTGACGTTTTAAACGTCAGTTTCACCCGAGTTTACGCAACGCTCGATGTACATTTAAAATATGATTTCAATTGAAAATGAACTTTGAAAACGTAAATATAAATGATACCATCAAGTCGGAGAAAGTAACATGATGGCCACATCACCATTTTTTCTGCGATGTTTTCATTCAAGTGCTCAAAAAAATAAAACTAAAATTTTCAAAAATTCATATCTCATTTAAAAATTGTCGGATTTACAAAAACCAAATTGATTTTGAATAAGCGATACTTCGACCGTTGAGGATATTTTTTTAATCAATGTTTTCTAAGCGTTTTATATTTTTTTACCGTGACGTTTTCATTCAAGTGCTCAAAAAATTAAAACGATAATCTTCAAAAATCCATATCTCTATTGAAAATTGTTGAATTTACAAAAACCGAATTGATTTTGAATTAGCGATACTTCGGCCATTGAAATTTTGCCTGCATTTTTATATTTTTTTCTGCGATGTTTTTGTTCAAGTGTTAAAAAATTAAAACAAAAATCTTCAAAAGGATTTATGGTTTAATTCATATTTGAGTGGCAAATCAATGGGTCAGGATTAATAACTACATTTCAAATTCATTTATTGCTACATCAGGTATACAAGGCTCGCATTTAGGAGTTGTTTTCAATATTTATCAATAAATCGGACGTATTCTCCTGTCCGGATGATGGAATTGTTTTTTAGAACTCGTTGTGCATCTGGTTGTATTGATGTTTAAAATGATTTAAATTTAGTTGGCAATTGGTGCTTAGCAAATATAAATAAATGCTAGTTTATCACACTTTCTAGAAGTGAAACTCCAAACTCCAGAGAGGCTTTCATTCGAGACCTGGATGTGTTATTAGGCGAAAAGTTATCTTATAATCTTCAGATTGATCATGTTATCAATAAACATAATAAAATGCCCGCATTTATTAGGCGATGCACGGTTGATTTGATTGATACAAGTGGGCTCGCAATTTAGACAATGCATTAGTAAGATCCCATCTGGAGTACTGCTCTCTCATTTGGTCTCCTTTGTATAAAACTCAAGTGGAAAGGTTGGAGTCTGTGTAATATAAAATTTTAAAACCGTACTTCAAAAGTAATTCGCACAGAAATCAATTTGACACCAGGATAGTCTGGCACTTAAGTAGGTCTTACATCAGTGGTTGTTCGCTGAAGAGAAATAGATCTGTTATTTATGTTTAAACTTTTGGTACGGGCAATCAGTTGTTTTACTTCGCAGAAGTAATATGGTAATGAAGTAACAGTAACATATATCAGCTTGTTACCATTATGATAAAACACCTTTTAGACCTCTTTTACTCGAGTCGATAAAGTTATCCTTATTGTACTCTAAATTACCTAAGTTTCTAATTAATGTTGATATATTTGTATAGATCTATACAGATACAAGAGATTCATTCAGCGAAAAATTGAGTCAGTACATTTTCCGATTTCTATAGAAAGTTGTACATACCTCTGAAGCTAGTTTTATCACGAAGTCTAGATGCTGGCAATTCTGAAAAATCTTTGAAAAGATTTGAATCCTTCATGAAAATCATATACAGTAGAGCGTCGATTGTCCGAACGTCGATCATCCGAACGACCGCTCAACCGAACTACTACGCCCGCACGTGTCTCGCGCATGCCTACCACCTCCTGCGCTACAATCCTGTCGCACTTGTCTCAACCTGTCACTTCCAATTACTCGATTAATTGAATTTTGCCGATTGAAAGTAAACTCTCTGTTGTTATTAAAGATATATTATGAAATAAATATGTTTTTTATTCACCTGTGCATAAATATATATTTGCGGATTAGTACAGTTCGATTATCCGAAAAAATCGGTTTTCCGAACACCCATGTCCCCCAATTAGTTCGGATAATCGACGCTCTACTGTAGTTCCTTTTGAGAAAAACGTTCAACGTTCGCTTCATTTAAAATTGGTGTTTGTAAATTCAGGAGAAAACTCGATCAAATGCTTTGATACAATATTTTGTATCTTATCTGGAGGATGAGGTGAAGGCATATCAGGTCTATGAACAATAGGTCTTGTTCAAAAATTCACACCGGGCCAGAAGATAGTCTCTCAGGAGATAAGTGACAAACAGTGCACCCCCGCACGGGGCTGTATTTTACCATCGAGGCTAGTTGTACAGCATTGCTTATCGCAGACAGACAAGCACGTTACATTTTCTTCATATAAATCATTAAAATATAGATTTCACTCGCGCGTAATAAAAAAGTAACAGTTTAAAAAGTTACGAAATATATACATTATCTGCGAACCTTGAGTAAAATGTACCATTCTGCTGGAAGATAAAAGTTTCCCCTAAAGTTAAAAAAGTCCGAACAGCCATTAAGGGTCCCCCGGCATACACAATAGACATAGATAATGCGCGGCGCATCTCCTTTTAATATGTGCGCCGCGCCACACATCCTGACACCCCTCGAAATATATAAATCAAAAATTTCCCCAATAAGAAAATCCGGCGCCGGAATAAATTGCTACTAAATATTGCAGGTGCACCGAGATGCACTTTTTATTAATAATAAATTACGTTACGCCGGGGGCATATTGATGGCATGGACACTCACATTAAGACGAATTACGCACGGTTCAGTTTTATGGGGAATGAAAGTGCTTCCCCACAAATACATCTTTTTTTCCAAATACAACTGGATTTATTAGAATTCAGAAATTTGCTACTACTATAGCTGTATTGATTAAGAATTAGATGTGTTGCCACAAATTACTAGATTGCAATCGTAGAATGGTTTCTAACTCCATCTAGTGCCAAACACATATAGCCTCGAACAGTGGCGGCTCGTGGAACATTTTGATGGTAGAGCCACTTAACATACAATATATGCCACCTTCTCCTTTTTGAAGAAAGAAAAAATGATCATTGAAACCCTTTACTTGTTGTAGAAGCACTTTTTATTAATAATAAATTACGTTACGCCGGGGGCATATTGATGGCATGGACACTCACATTAAGACGAATTACGCACGGTTCAGTTTTATGGGGAATGAAAGTGCTTCCCCACAAATACATCTTTTTTTCCAAATACAACTGGATTTATTAGAATTCAGAAATTTGCTACTACTATAGCTGTATTGATTAAGAATTAGATGTGTTGCCACAAATTACTAGATTGCAATCGTAGAATGGTTTCTAACTCCATCTAGTGCCAAACACATATAGCCTCGAACAGTGGCGGCTCGTGGAACATTTTGATGGTAGAGCCACTTAACATACAATATATGCCACCTTCTCCTTTTTGAAGAAAGAAAAAATGATCATTGAAACCCTTTACTTGTTGTAGAAGCATCAACAAAATTATATAAGGACGCAGAGTAGCCTGCATTAAATCTGTAATACCGTTCTTCGTTCTCGTTAAAAAACGGATATCAATTAAACGACGAATTTTATTTTGTAACCTTATCTACAACTCTTTAATGATTTCAATAAAGAATTTGAAATTCTGTTTTTGATTTAAAATAAAAAAACGGAAAACAATTATACTGCAAATTTATTTTTTGATTTTATCTACATCTTTTTAATGAGTGCTGAAATAATTTTCAAAATCTGTCTTTTCGCAGAACAGAAAACAATTGAACCACAGAAAATTTGTCAAATTGTCGAATGCATTCGGAGAGAGTGTGTTTATTTCTTAACTTGTACGGATGTATTTATTATTCATGTTCTATTAAATTTTTAGTTATTTTAATTTTAAGGTTTTTCTATTTTACTTTAACATGCCTTTTAATTTGGTATATTAGTATTGTTGTATTTTTCCTTGTAATTAGGTGTTATAATCTGTTGGGAAATAAAGTATTATTGTTATTATTGTAATCCTTGTTTTTTGTTTTCCCAGTTCAAGTTTGGAATATTAACGCTTTTCTTTCCACCTAGGATGTGGCAATTGTTTTGATGGAAAATCAGTAATGTTTTATAGTTTAATTGATTTTGAGCTTTTGACGCAAATTCCTTGATTTATAATTAATTTAGGATTTTTCAAAAATGCACTTTTTTGTTTTCCTAGTTCAAGTTTGAATTGTTGCCGCTTTGTTCCCACCTAGGATATGGCAATTGTTTTTACCTAAAATCTAAAATGCATTGTTGTTTTATGTATTTAAAGCTTTTAAAGGAAATGCATCGAATGGTTAATTGTTTACAATTTTTTCAATCGTTGAAAACATTTTTCGTTTTCCTAGTTTACGTTTACATTGTTAACGTTTACTTTCCTCAATTGTTTTAATCGAAAATCAGAAAAAACTTTAATGTTTTATGGATTTTAAGCTTTTGAAGAAAATTTATCAGTTGATTAAATCTTTGAATGCAGATTTCGTTTTCCCAGTTGAAGTTTGGATTGTTAACGTTTAGTTTCTTCTTAGAATACGGCAATTGTTTTGATCGAAAATCATAGGCGCATTGTTGTTTGATGGATTTTAAGCTTCTGAAAAAATTATCGGGTAATAATTTTTTTTAAATTTTTTTTAAGCCGTTGAATGCATTTTTGATTTCCTAATTCAAGTTTGGATTGTTGCCGTTTTGTTTCCATCAAGGATGTGGCAATTGTTTTGTTGGAAGATCAAAAATGCAATATGGTTTTATTGATTTTGAGCTTTCCGAGCAATTTTTGTGGTTGATAATTTTTTTTAGAATTTTTCAAAAGGATGAACGCATTTTTCGTTTTCACAGTTCGAGCTTGGATTATTGCCGTTTTGTTATCACCCGCGATGTGGCAATTGTTTTAATAGAAAATAATAAATACATTATTATTTTATCGATTTTGAGTTTTAGAAGTAAATTTCTTGATTCATTATTTTTTAGACTTATTCATAAATCGTTGATTGCATTTTTCGTTTTCCCAGTTCAAGTTAAGATGGTTGTCATTTTGTTTTGATCTAAAATACGGTAATTGTTTTTAAAGTGAATTAGAAATGAATTATTTTTCAATGGATTTTAAGTTTTTGGAGCAAATTCCTTGACTGATAAATTTTTTAGAATTTCAAAAATTATTGAATGCATTTGTCGTATTCCTAGTTCAAGTTAAGATAGCTGCCATTTTGTTTTGACCTAGGACCTGGCAATTGTTTTTATGGTGAATTAGAAATTCATTATTTTTCAATAAATTTTGATTCCTTGACTGATTAAATTTTTTATTTTTTCAAATTGTTGAATGCATTTTTTGTTTTTCTAGTTCAAGTTAAGATGGCTGCCATTTTGTTTTGACCTAGGATATGGCAAATGTTTTTATGGTAAATTAGAAATGCATTTTTTTTTCAATTTGGTTATCCGTTCAAGAGTTGAAACCTAAAAAACAATAATAATAATAAATACAGTTTATTGAAACTCCTAAGAGCTACAAATGGCCATCGACCGAAGTCTTTCAGCCTATTAACACTAGCTACATTTGTTGTTAGTTACATTGTTCTTAAAATAGTTATGTTATAAATGTTATATTACATTACATGGTATTTTTAAGATATTAAAGAGACTTGTTAGTTAATGCTTATAACTACTCTCTCGTGCACTCTTTGATCATTTCAAAAATTGTTTTTTCCGGAAATTTATATGCATGATGCATATTTCTATCTCTCTGCAGCATTATTTTGTTCAATATTTCGTGATTTGCGTTACGAGCAAATTTGTTTATTAATTGTTGCGATCTTAATTCGAATTTTGGGACATTGGTTAAGTTATATAGGAGGATGTTGGGAGGGTTGTGTAGTGGATTGTTCGGATGTCTGATGCGGGTTAGTATCCGTAGACAGGACGTTTCTGCTACGGATAGATTACGTTTGACTGTGGATCGGGATGTGGAGAATAGGATTTGTCCAAACAATTAAACAACGAATTGATGTTTTTGGTACTATCTTCATCCTTTGCATGAATATAAGACTTTGCTGAAAATATTTTACAAATCTGGTCATCAGTTCAAAAGTTATCTTTAAAACAGCAGAAATTAATTTAACGAAAAATATAATATTTTAGCCTACATCTTTTTTATGAGAACACTGCTAAAAAAAAATTGAAAACTCTGTTTTGCGTTTAAGAATTATCCTCAGAAAAGAATTGAACTACAAATTACATTTTTTGGGTCTTATCTGCATCTATTTGATGAAGAGAGTTCAAGAGTCATCCTCAAAAAACAATTGAAAACAAAATAATTTGTTGGTCTTATCTACATTTATTCGATGAGTACAACACTTCTCTGGAAGAATTTTTAAAATCTGCTATTTTGTTTAAGAGTTATCTTTTCAAACCCACAAAACAATTAAACGACGCATTTAATTTTCTATTCGACGGGTAGAACACGTTGCAGGATGAATAAAGTTCTGCCTTAAATGAATGTAATTAAAAAATACAAAGAAAATTTGAATTCAATAAAAAACAAACTCATGCGTTAATGGGTTAATTATTACTTGTTATAAATAAACAAAAAACATATCAAAATATGCAGTATATCAATCATTCTTGTTTCTTCTCTTTACTTTGGAAATGATGGCACGAAACAGTTACTAACCTTGCGGCACGTTCGTCTTTATTGCATTTATTTATTGCAGCATTTATTTAGTCTTTAACAGTTTATACAATTTGCCTGTAAACTCTGATTCCACGCACTAATGGATTACCGCATTTCTGACCGGACGAAAATTGATTGTGTGTTTTCAGTTTGCAATATATGATTTTTTTCAGTTGTGTTATTTGCTAGACAACACACAAATAACTGTATAAAATTTGTTTTCCGAACTCGAACGGAAATATTCGAGTATGGCTGAATGCTTTATATATTTTTATCGTAGAAAATTGACCCATTTCGAAATTTATTTGGGCAAGAGAAAAATATCGTTATTATAGTTTTTTCGCTTTAAAACTAACATCATTGTTCACTTCTTTGCATAATGACGCTAGAAAGCAATTTTGGTGCATAAATAAGAATAACTATTTTATTTGAAAAAAAAAAAATATTTGTTCTGCAGCCGTCCCGAAAATAAAATCGTACTGAAAGAAGTTATTTTTAAGACGATTTTGTTTCACTTTCGGAACGATTTCTTTACTTTCGGGACGCTTTTTGTTACTTTCGGTACGATTTTGGGTTTATATGTAGGCGGCCTTGGGAAAAACATGAACTTCGTATTTAATTATAACAGTGCTTGTCATATAACATTCGTGTGTGTTTCTGCTTTTTTAACATAAAAAAAACGGCTGCAGAAAAAATATTGTACGTAACACGTTCCAAAAGTGATTTTACGGGACTCGCATTCCGTAAAATATCATCCAGTAAAATATCACTTTCGGAACTTGTTACGTAAATTACTATTTTGATTAGATACGACGCCGACGTGCAAACGTTTTGGTTAGTTTTCCACTAAATGTTCAAAAAGGATAATGTAAAGTTGAATTTTTCGAGATACACCAATATTGCTGTCTATCGTCGATATAGAAAAGAAAACTATTTTAAATTAATGTTATATAGAATTCTACCGATGAATGAAAAAGAAAAAATGAAAAATTGGAAAGTCTTGAAAAACAAAAATTGTTTTGTAAAGATGATGTATTACGAACTTAAAATAATTTCAGTTGATTTTATTTCTGCGTTGGATACTTTTATAGGCATTTTTTCATCGGCATCGCTCCAGTGATTTGAAAACCAAAATTTGTTAAAATTTATGGCTCTCTATTTTTAGAATAAAAAGTGTTTTTGAAAGAATATTTTGTGAATTCAATGAAACTTTTTGAATGTTGAATGCTTCCATAAAATTCCAAAAAGTTGAATTGAATTCACAAAAATTTCTTTTATCGATTGTTTCTTCCAAGTCGCTGAAAATCAAAATTTCTGAAAGGGTCTTTCCGGTTGTTAGGATAGGTGCATATCCAATTTACCCCATAAATTACTTTTCTAGCACCGAAAAAACATGTTAGGTGGGATATGAAAATTCCAACGGGAGGCAAAAAATATAATTTTTGAGTTTTTTTTTTTCTTTTTTCCGCACCTATTGAAAGAAATATTATAAAAAAAATCATGAACGTAAAGAATTGGGCGGTCTTCAAACACAATTTTTTCAGCAGCTCCAACCCTGTTTAAACTTTCGAAAAAAAAATCCTGAAGGGTTCAAATCGATTTCAGATTATCTAAACCTCCGGTTGCATGAAATTGTATTGTTTATTTCATGAGTAATTGAAAAATCAACATCCTTGAATTTTTTGAAATTTTTGCCACTATAAAAATCGATTTTTTTCACTTTTTTGCAATTTGTCTCTGTTTTTCCTAATTTTGTGACTCTGCAAAGCATTTATAGATTTAAAAATACCGAAATTCGGATCCATTACATCGATTAGGTGTAATATTTTTACTTTCTCCGTTACGAAGTACGAGAAAGTATTGTGATCGTAAAAAATTTTTAAATTTTTTTTTACGGAAGTATCCGTTTTGAAGTCCCTAGATGCCATTTCAACAATTTCTGGAAAAAAATGTTGTGTCTATGTGGCTGTGTGTGTGTGTCTGTGCGCGCTGTATCTCAAAAACTAATAGAGCAATTGATATGAAACTTTGAACATACGTCTTATTTGATAATTCGAAGAACTGAGAAGCTTTTGGTATAATTTCGTACACCGGAAGAGGGTGTTTAACTTAACTGTTTTTTTTGTTTTTATCAATATTTTCTTATATATGAAAAATATCAATTTAAACAAATATTGAAGACAACAAAGAAATGAGCTTATTTTGTTTAAAAACATTCTTCATAAAATTATTGTTATTCGAGAAAATTTTTTTTCATTTTTGGTTTTTAATTATGAAACGATAATAGTTACAGAAAATTTTTTAAAATCTCTTTAGTTTTTGAGTAAACTAACTTTTTGAATTTGAAGTATAATTTTTCCATCTTTCATAATTTTGACGTTTTACACGTCAGTTTCATCCGAGTCCACAAACGCTCGACGTACATTTAAAATATGTTTAAATTGAAAATAAACTATGAAAGCGTAAATATAAATGAAACCATCAAGTTGGAGAAAGTAACATGATGGGCACATTACCATTTTTTCAATTTGTAGTGATTTTACTTCTCAAAACATGATTCATCGTATTTTTTACCAGATAAAGGTAAACATAAAAACTTCTAAAGGCTTGTTCACAAGAACACGAGTAGGATAGAGGCCTAGTTGATCTTAAAATGTTTTGTTTCTGGCTGCGTATTTAATTTTGTCAATATGACAACAATACGACAAATATGACATTTTTAAATCCCGCCTAACATGTTTCTTCAATACTAGAAGAGTAATTTTTTGAATAATTTGGATATTCGTGAGGGTGTCATTTCACCTATCTAATCGGGGGGGACCTTTTATGACATGCGCAGAAATCTGATTATTTTTAAAAACATCGGTGATTTCGGAATAATGGTATTTTGTTAGTTAAATATATTTATTTCTATAATGCATTGTCTTCGGATTACATTTTTCTATTTCTTTCTTCTCGGCTAATGAAGCGTTCGACATCCCAAAAACAAGAATATTTTGAAAATTCATAATTTGCTAGAAAATTTGTAATCTTATAAAAAAAAGTGTTCTTAAAAAGATGATATTTTGTGAAATAAATTTTATAATTATGTTGATTTTATTTTAAGTATAATATTCACTTCACATCTTATAAAAAAAAATGTTTTCAAAAAGACGATGTTTTGTGAAATAAATTTTATAATTCTGTTGATTTTATTTTAACTAAAAAATTCAATGTTTTGAGACATTGAACACATTTCAATGCCCTTTTGGTGGATCGAGACATTTTTTGCAACTCGGCACACGTTGCCAAAGTTGGTCGTTTTTGGCCCAAAAACTTTGAAGGGTTCGAAAAGGTATCATCCCAATCTGAGTTCACCCCTTTAAAGTAGAGCCAAAATGGGATTTTTCCCGAAAGGATCATCCAATTTGGTTGAAAAGCCGCCGAGTTATGTAAGAAAAAACTCAAAATGCACTTTTTTTCAAACACCCATAACTTGGCGCCAAGTCATCGTAGAAACTTCGTTCTTTGAGTCCTGCATAGGGAATTGATAAAATTTTAATGCCTTTATGGGGGATAGAGTCGTCAAATTTTTTCCGACTCCATACACATCGCCAAAGTTGGAGGGAATTGATCAAATTTTAATGCCTTTATGGTGGGCAGACTCGACAATTTGTTTCCAACTCCGTACACATCGTCAAAGTTGGACATGGTTTCTTGAAAAAAAAACACAGGGGTGCTAGAGGGGGGCGGAAGGGGTTACTCTTAAGTTCACATGCTTCAAAGTTTTTCGCCCTCAAAAGATTCATCACAATCGATTGAAAATACGCCGAGTTATGGCGGTTTGAAAATGGTCGAAATTTCACGTATTTCAAGAGTTTCATTTTTTTGTCCACCAGTGTATATTGACATTAATATTAAAGCCCAATTTACATTTTTGAAAAAAGATTACAAAGGTGTCCTATTTTTTTGGCCGCAATTGTACATTTAAAATATCATTTGAATTGAAAATAAAACATGAGAAGTACAGATATATGGAACTGGTTTATTTATTATGCGAATTAAAATTCAGTACGTTTTCCAATATTGCATTCGTAATTCCTACTGACCGTGACAATTCGATATATTTATGTATGAATATTAATAATGAACTTTCTGATCTGATATTCCGATGAAAAATGGAAATTTCGGATTTGTTTTTAAGAATAAAAAATAAATCGGTCAGCGATGGTTTAGTAGAATAATAATAATAATAATAATAATAATAATAATAATAATAATAATAATAATATTTATTGACGTAAAATACTTTTTAACACGAAAACATTAAATATACAATTTCAGTGAAGGTATTCTATATGACATAAGTATATCACATATTTCTAAGTAGGCTAAATGAAATTAAATCAATTGTGGGTGAAAAATAATAAGTTTCTAATAATATGATTAGCAAAAGCTGGCACAAAGAGGAATATAGTTCCTGAATCTGGGCCCTGTAGGTGATAGTTCGAGTCCGGTCCTGGCGGTCGTTTTTCTAACGAAAGTGACTGCGTTGTTTTAGTATGTATTCTCTAATATTTAAATATTTTAATTAAACATAATAAATCGTTTAGATAGCTACCCTATTGTCTTATATCATCCACAAGCCTTTAATCCGAATTCCTATCAAACCCGACTGTATACATTTTAAGCTCAAGCTATTCCAGATGCTGAGTATATTTCGGGAAAAAGTGCAAATTAATAAATTGTGCACAAACGAAAATTTTAACGAGTGGAAAAGAGGCGCACGGAGAGTTATATTATACATTCGTCTCAAATAGTAAAAAACTACTTGGCCGCCGCTTGATTGTTTTGGGACCGAGGAAATTGTGAGCAAAACATTTTTTACTGCCACCTTATTGCTGTCATAAACAGGGGCAGATCTGCAAGTTACGGTTTTGGCAAGTGCTCGCCGGCATAAAATTTATATTTAGTTGTTTTGGCCATTTTTCAAAACTCATCTCTATTTTACAACTTGTTGATATGCCCTGATCAATATTTCAGCCCTATGCACCGTTTGCCGGGCCGCAATAAACTTGAAAATTCAACGTCGGACGTCACGAAGGAAAGATTCAAAGTATTAGAGAGGTGAAGCACGTACCCGAAAGTACCGATATACTGAATAGGTGAGTGTGGTTCATATATTTCGGAGTGGTCAGTCTGACCAAAATGCCATTTGAATTCGGCCCTGTCCGCGTACATCATTCCCGCGAAGCATCCCTCAAGACGGAATTCGTCTCCAGAGAAATCCACAACGACCGACCGAAGATGGAATACCTGACCTCGGAAGCATTACATAACTTTCTGATTAAATTTTAAACTTTACACGTGAAATCAAACAAGGATTTCACGGGACCATAATAAAACGAACACTTCTAAGAGAATACACCCAACCGGGCACCCATAACGCCGCACTCAAGTATACAATAACAAAAATACTCCAACTGAATAATACAAAGTGTACAAAAACCCGACGCATAATTGCATCACTTTGGAATTTTAGAATTAGAATTTTAATTTAAAAAAAGCGTTTATTGTAGTCCATTGCATCACTATGGACTTTTAGAATTAGAATTATAACTTAAAAAAAAATGAAATTTCATGTAATTATAATTATTGTGCAGTAATTTTTTTTTTTTAGAATAGAATATCGTTTATTCGCATAGCTACATTATAGTAAAGAACATAATGTTACATTACAGGATAGGTTCGAACGTCAAAATAAATAAGAATTGTCAATAAATTAAGCTTACAAATTGCATTTTTCAAGGTATTCATCTACTGAATAATAATTGTCGTAGATATTCTAGTATTGAGTTATCAGCATCTTTGCAAATTTCCGCTATTAAAGCTATTCCAAACATCCCCCATGCGATAAAAAAATCAGCACCAAATAAGAGAGAAGCGGGCGCGCGATTTAAGAGATAACATTCCATCATCTCTCTGTATAAAAGCCGTTTAAATATTTACGCGGAAAGTTTGCACTTATCTCGGGGTTTTAAAAAAGAAACTTCGCGTTATATATTTTACTAAGGATACGCATTATCACTAAAAAATAGATAAAAGAAACTCTAAACAAATTCGCTAATAAGTACAAATATTACTCCAAGCTAAAAACTTCGGAATGTCTGGGACGTTGAAAAATGTTTGATAAAAAATACCGTTTTAAAGTATTACTTCATTAATTAATGAAACTAAAATTATTGCGGCGAAAATCGGCACGACTGCGAAGCCACATACATGGCATCAATTTACATTTTTAGAATGTGTCAAATATGTCAGATTACGTTTTCAAAAGGATTTAATAAAACCATAACAAATATTTGATGGTGTACATTTAAAATGTGAATCGACCATTAAAAAAAAATGTTGATGTGGTCAATTTAATTTTACTTTAATTAGCCGATTTTACATGTTTTAAAACACTAACCTATCGATCCACCTGTGTCCATGTTGTGGTTTTCATAACATGTCACCAAACATAGCGCAGAAGTTTTTTACTTTCTCCGTTACGAAGTACGAGAAAGTATTGTGATCGTGATTTTTTTTTCAAAAATTTTTTCTACGGAAATATCCGTTTTGGGGTCCCTAGATGTCATTTCAACAATTTCTGGAAAAAAAATTGTGTCTGTGTGTGTGTGTGTGCGTGTGTGTCTGTGCGTGTGCTGTGTATGTGGCTGTCTGTGCGCGATGTATCTCAAAAACTAATAGAGCAATCGACATGAAACTTTGAACATCCGTCTTATTTGATAATCTGAAAAACTGAAAAGCTTTTGGTAAAATTTCGTACACCGGAAGTGGGCGTTTACCTTAACTGTTTTTTGTTTTTTGCCAATATTTTCTTAAATATGAAAAATACCACAAAAATATTTAAACAAACTTTGAAGACAACAAAGAAATGAACATCTTTTGCTTGAAAACATTTTTCACAAAATTATTTTTATTCGAGAACAAAATTTATTATTTTTTACAATTTTTGGCTTATAATTATAAAACGATAATAGTTACAGCAAATTTATGTCAATAATAATTGTAGAGAATGCTAAAATGAATAACTTATAAAGAATAAGTTTTTTTCGAAATCTCTTTAGTTTTTGAGTAAACTGTGTTTTTCCATCTTTCATAATTTTGTTTTAAACGTCAGTTTCATCCGAGTTTACGCAACGCTCGATGTACATTTAAAATATGATTTCAATTGAAAATAAACCATGAAAACGTAAATATAAGTGGCTATGATACCATCAAGTCGGAGAAAGTAACCTGATGGCCACATCACCACTTTTTCTCTACATAACAGTCTGTCCGTGTGTAACTGTGCGCGCCGTATCTTAAAAACCAATACAGAAATGACCATAAAACTTTGAACATAAGTGTTATTTGCGAATCCGAAGAACTGAAAAGCTTTTCGACGAATTTCGTATTTCCGAATATATATTCCTTAACAGTTTTTTGTTCTTTTAGCCTTTTTTGGACTTCAGGATAATGTTTTCAGAACTTTTTTTAGGTCTCTTTTAACGACATTATTAAAAGACCTTTCTTCCAGGATTCTTTTTCAGGACTTGTAAAAAAAAAATCTGTAGCCGACTCGCAGGATTCCAGGACTCGCCTACGGCTCGTCCTACAAACTTCCTACTCATCCCGTAAAATATCACTTTCGGAACTTGTTATGTAAATTACTAAGATTAATTTTTAGGACTTTTTCTTTCAGGACCTTGATTTATTTTCAAAATACGTTTTCGGGACTCTCTCAAGAACCCTTTGTTGAGGACTTATTTTCGGGATTTTTTTCTGAACAAATTTTTCCGAATGTTCTTCATGGCATTTTTTTAGAATTTTTCGCTCATGACCTTTTTAAGGACTTTTTGAGATATTTTTAGCATTTTTTTTCAAGACTATTTTCAAAACTTTTTATTTCAGGAATCTTGGTAAGGACTTATTTTAGGCCTTTTTGCAAAACTTTTTTCGGGACATTTTTTGGGATTTATTTTTCAGGGCAATTTCTTCAGATCTTTTTAAGGACTTTTTACAATGTTTTTTTTCAGAAATTCTTTTGTTTATTTTATAAAGATGTTATTTTCGGGGCCATTTTTCGACAATTTTTTTATGATATTTCATCAAGATTCTTTTTCTGAACTTCTTCACGACTTATTTTAGGACTTTCTTTAACCCTTTCGGCCCTGGTGGTGGCAATTGCCACCGGAACATTTACATGTCTCTACTTACTATGACAATTCATTTTTGCTGTTTATCACTAGATGTCACTTCAACAAAGCCTCACTAATTAATTCCTATACTAATTAATCAAATTAGTTAAAATTTGGTTTTTATGGTCTTAAGAAGCTCCCCATCAATAATAATTAACAAAAACATTTTTTTTTTAATTTAAAAATCCATTGCTGAAAGGGTTAAGGACTTTTTATGATTCTTTTTCGGGACATATATTTCTGGTATTTTGTATGAAGACTATTTCTCAAGACTTTTTTTACGGCTTTTATCAGGACTCTTTTTTTAAGATTTTATCTCCAGGAGTTTTTTTTTCGAGACTTTTTTAAGAACCTCTTGTTCAGGACTTCTTTTCAGGATTATCTTAAGAATTTCCTTCCATACATTGTTTCAGAATTATTTTTTTGGGAAGTTTTTTTTCAAAAAAGTCCTGTAAAGAAGGACTTGTTCAGTACTATATTTCAGGACATTTTTTATAGGATTAATTTTCAGGACTTCTTGTTCGGGACTTTTATTCAAGACTCTTTTTGGGATTTTTTTTCAGGACAATTTCTTCAGAACTTTTTCAGGTGTTTTTAATTTTTTTTTTTAATGTTTTTAGCATTCCTTTACAATGTTATTTTCATAAATTACTTTTGATTTGTTTTTCAGACCATTATACTTTGCAGAAATGAATTATTTACTTACTACATAACTCTTTTTCAAGACTGTTACAGGATATTTTTTCAGGTTATTTTATCAGGACTCTTTTTCGGGACTTTCTTCGGAACTTTCTTCAGGACTTTTTTCAGTACTTATTTTAGGATTTTCCGTCGGGACTTTTTTAGGACTTCTGTCAGCACATTTATTTCTGGTGTTTTATATGAAGACTTAATTTTTCAGGACTCTTTTTGCAGTACTTTTTTTCCGGATTTTTCACGACTCTTTTTCACAACTTTTTAACAGGATTCGTTTTTCAAGACTTTATGCCCAAAACTGTTTCTCCGGGACTTTTTTTCAGGATTTTTTTTGTCAGAACTCTTTTTCGCGACTTTCTTTCACGACTGTATTTCTGGTCTGTTTGAAGGACCTATTTTTCAAGGTATTTTTTTGTCAAGACTCTTTTTTCGGGACTTTTTATCAGGACTTTTATCAAGACTTTAATCAGGACTATTTTTAGAAATCTTTTTTAAGACTTTCTTGTCAAGGACTTTTATTTGTTTTTAAGGACTTTTTAATCAGAACTATTTTTAGAAGTCTTTTTTAGGGCTTCTTTTAGCATTATTTTTAGTTTTTCAGTACACTTGCGGTAGAGATTATTAGAATTTGTAATATAATTTGGCCATATGGACTTGATTCCGAGGCCATAAAAAAAAAAAAAGTAATATAATTTGCCATTTTTACCTTTCATCATTTTGACGTTGCAATAATTTGATCATGTGAAACGCTCGATTTAAAATATGATTTAAATTGAAAATAAATCATAAATCTATAAACATATATAATTATTATACCAAATCGGAGAAAGTAACATGATGGCCATATCACCATTTTTTTTTGTTATAAACTCATTCCCACTTTATGCCCGCATCATTTTCACACCTATACAATTATTAAAATATTGAAAATGAATGAAGAACGAGCGAGCAAAACAAAATCACTCGCGGTTGAATGGAACGAAGAGATGGCGACGACCTTAAAATAACTGCGCACTTACAGCCTACATGACGTCACGCGTGTGCATGCACAGATGTAAACAACACCGCGTAATAATCACGTGATCGTGGCAAATTAGTGCGCATGATCTTTGACCTAGATTTGGGCAGTTTTTTTGGGAAGGTATACATTTTCAAAACTATATATTCTGCTCACTTAACATTAATCCTACGTAAAGGGGTAGAGATTTATTCTTGAGAATAAATTAAGTTTAAGTTTTGAAAGTTTTCGTAGTTTGATATTATAAGAACTTCTGGAAAGTTTAGATCAACGAAAATTGTTTTTATATTTTTTTCGTTTTATAAAAATAATTAAAATTTTCACCAATTCATATTCTGTTCACATGAAATTATTCCATAATTTTCTGATGAGATTGTTATAGTTTTTACGGAATGATAATTTGGCACGTATTCTGGGTAAATTTGGAAAGTTTTAGGTCAATGATAGTCGTTATCATTATTTTTTTTTATTGAGTTACAAAATGCATTTTCAATTTCTCCTCATGTAGTCTCTGTTAAAATAATCTCAAAAATCGGTGATGGAATGTATGCAGCTTTTTACAAAACTGCGAATCTAAAAGGATTCCCATTGCTACAACGCCCTCTTCACCAGAATCTTCATCTCTCACAGGATCGCTAGCACTTTTTTAGGCAGGAAAATCTTGATTCCTGAACAGCATTTTAAAATTTATAGAATGAGCTCTTTTATGCATATTTCACTTTATTTAATACAATATATGGTGTGAGCCACAGAATTTTGTTTCTGAGTTGGCCATGCCTGAGAGAGAGAGAGAGAGAAAGAGAGAGAGAGAGAGAGAGAGAGAGAAATAGCAGTCATGTCATGTACCAGAAAGTATTATGATCGTGAAAAAATTTTCAAATTTTTTTTTACGGAAATATCCGTTTTGGGGTCGCTAAATGCCATTTCAACAATTTTTTTCAATATAATTCAATTGAACTATTCTAGTCTCATGACGTAATAAAATGTGACATATCTCATTTATCTCACAGCCAACTCTTTGTGGCTCACATGTTATGATTCATAATACATTATGTTATTCCCATTTGAAATAGTGATCCTGTAAAGTAAGGTAACTAGTTCATAATGTAGCAGTATTTTTGTAGGGCAACTTAAAAATCAATATGAGATGTAGATCAAAAGGTAATAAAATTATATTTGCGGTCTGCACTCAAATAACTGGTTATCGTTAGCACGGTAATTGCAGTTGTTAGCGGGGCGTGGTAATAATGGTAATACCTTACCCCGACGACGAAGTCCCTCAACTCTCATCATCATTCCGTCTTCTTCTGTTGGCCGAACAACAAGAGCAACAATACCCTTGCCGGTGCATAAACTGCACCAGATATAAATTAGAATACTGTAATGATAGGCCCCCTGATCTCGACTTATACAATTTTAGTAACGAGATTGTTATACGAAGGAATGATTTGCAATATGTCTTCTAAATGGACTACCTCGATTAAATTCCAATGCCACATAGCCGTATAATGAACACTAATTATCTTACAGGCTATTGATTAACTTCGGTCCGTTTCAATTGTAGATGAATGAATTATGGTTTTGGAATTTGAAAATGTTAAGTACGCTCAGCGTGGATCTATTCTTCCAGAAAGTGATCACACAGTCATCCCTAGCCAACCTATTAGTACTTACTGAAACAATTCAGTACATCATTCAATGAAGTAAGAACAGGGAATGTAATTGTAAGGAAGTTTAATATTCCTCCTTCATTTAATGTTACTGATTTTAAAGTCTTAATTGTTTAATCCTAGAAGGCATTACTTTGCGAAATATTTTCAATAATTGTTTTTTTTTTAATTATATTCATATTCAAATATCTTTATTAATATATTCGATGATTTCCCGAAGTACGAAGTTATAACATAATTAATTAAATAATGGATGAAGATTCTTCGTATATAGCTGAATCAAAAGTGTGAACATGCCTCCTTTCATTAACATTTCATCTAACAAGTTTGTTCTCATCGCGTAGAAATCCTCTACTAAGTTTGTTATGCTAATATTTTCGTTGCAAATTCTATTAGGTATTATGCTACAATGCAGTTTCTCTGGAAAAGTTCACTCGTTCAATTATTCCAAGCGGCGCGATCGAAAAAATAAATAAAACGCGGACGGAAGGGTTGAGGAAATTATGTAAATCGTGAATTTAGCCCATCAAGGAAACAATAAAGAAGTGGAGGATATATGGCTTTTTGAGGAGAACAGATGCGCCCATTTGGAAAACAAACATTGACGGAATTAATTGCGTGTAGAACCAACATAGGGCGAGCCGATTACTCGCATAATTCCTCCTGGCCCGCTTGATATAGAGGCGTTGTCAGTTTATAATTATCCTTTATCTTGCATCTGTTGCTCCTGCCCCGACAGGAGTTTCGGTTTAAAGCCCTTTCCGACTCTCCGACCGAGAAAAGTCATTTTAAATTGCGCGCGAGGAAATACTGATGTGTATATGAAATGCATCGGTCATTTCGCAGTGACATTTCGTCGCCGGTTGATTTTCGTTTTGTAGGGGATGTCAGACAGCAGGGGTTCGGGAAGATAAATCACGTTATGACTTTTACAGCATGTGTGCTTTAGCATTATTAGAAGAACTAAGCGAGTTCTGATTGAGTTCATCTATTGCAATAAGTAATACATGCATTCATGTTTCATCATTATTGAATTCCTCCAATGAATACTAAAACTTGTAATTTGAAATAGAACAGCTTTCGATGTTCTATCAAATCAAATTAAATTGTCATTCGGACAGTTGACGTTAAAAATGTTGACCATTGTGCAAAAGTGCGTTATTCAGAGACATGCGCATTTCAATTCAGCGATTGTGAAAAAAATCGTAGTATAAATCGCCGAAAGTTTAATTTCAAATTACCACAAGGCACTTTGCATACGTATTACACATACTTAGTTTTAGGCCACAAATAAACTTTAAAATGAGACGACAATTTTCTGAGACTAAAAAGTATTTATGTGGCGATAACTTTTGTTCGATATGATGGTAGAAACGCGATTTTTATATTATCTTTCATATTTATGGATTTGTTTGAAATACTTGTTCATTTTTTCATTCTTTACAATTAATATTATATATTTTTTGTACGTGTACTTCACATAACTCTTATTGTTTCAAAAATATCACGACATTTACTAACTAAGTTATTAGTTTTAATTGATGAAGCTTAGCGCTTTTGGTACATGTCCACAAAGATATTTTATTTAATATTTGGAATCATCTTAAGGGTCCCGAACATTGATATTTCTGTTAGAACTAACAATACTTATATATTGAAATATTTTAACAGTAACTGGAAATAATTAATGATGAAATTAGTAAGTGATTGATATAATTCTATTGCATATGTTGTATTCAATTAATATATGATATATTAACACAAACGGTGGTGGCAGATGACCTCGCAGTCGACGCCAAAAAACTGGAAATAAAAGGCCAAAAATGGTCTTAAAAGGTTGACGATTATTTGTTTCATCTATCAATTAAAACAAATCAATTGGTAAAAATGTTGATTAAATAAATGTACCTCAGACAAAACTTTCTTGTACCAAAATTTTGAGCATCATGTAACTTTCATATTTTTTAATACACTTCATATTAAAAAGAATGGAAAACCAGGATAGAAGAACCAAATCCAGATTACAAAAATTTACAAAAAAAAGTGTAATTATTTGCGATATTTTGAAAATCTGTAAAATATTGGCGTATAAAATAGTATAAAAAATAACGTGGACTATTATAAATCATAATTATATAGATCTAAGTTCCCATTTATTTTTAAATATTTTAGTGATATCTCACGTCGAACAAGTTTTGCAGAAAAAAGAAATACAAAACAGACAAACAGGATTTTCATAAATAATAGCATAGAAAAATTAAAATCTCTTTTCGTAATTATTAAATATTAGTCAATTATCTTAGGATAGTAAATGTCACAGTGAAAGAAAATCTATTTGATGAAAAGATAGAAAATACCCGAGCGTAGAAACAATAAAACATTCCGAAGAAAAATATGTATTTTTGGGACCTCCTATTCTATTATTTTTAGTATTGGAATAATCTTGCATAATAAAAACTTGAAAGCGAAAATAAAAATATAGTTTAAGTGTATTTAAAAAAAATATAAAACAATTGCAATGGAGAAAATCCAATTTGTACTGTCAATACATTGAAAATTTAAATAATCTGTCGCGACGCAAGAAGTTTTAAATTAGAATTTTCCCAGTGTTTGTTAAGTTTTTTGAGACTGTAAATATACATACATGTGTTCTACACTTATTTGGTGACATTTTAGTCATATTTTAAGTTCTCAGTGGATACAAATTTAGAGAAAGAAGTCAGCGTGGATCTTTCTGAGATTTGCAGAAATTCATAAAAAAATATGTATGAGAGGATAATTTTAATAATAGTAACATATTTTAAGTTAAAAAGAATAAATAACAATTTAGGATTGATACGCCATTAAGGCGACATCTATTGACTAATTCGGGATAAATAAGAATCAGCATAATATAATGCTTCCTGAAAGTAACGGATAAATTCCATGAAATTGTTGACAAACAAATTTTAAGATAATGCTCGGATAAGCCAATTTTAATTTTTAATTATCGTTTGAAGTTATAAATTTCAACTCCCCATACCCATGGGTATCGCATACCCAAAGCGATAGCAACACCAACTTTGTAATTTTAAACAGCGAAGTATCCTTTCTGATAGCTGATTTGATAGATGGGTTTATGTTGAAGACGAGAAAAAAGTTTTTTTTTCATAATCGGTTAATAATATTTACCCAAATGTATTCAAATAAAAGTGACAATACTCTAGTAGGAGGTGATACAGCTTTGACACTGAGTGGAAAAACCAATTGCAGTTCTCTTTCTCACTAGTTCCAGTGGTGAAATATAAAAGCGGTTTTGCGAAATTGGAAAATGCAATATCATCATTAAGAGGATACTTTCTTATTTGAAATTCTAATTTAAATTGAAAATTACATCTTTAAATGATAATTTAAAAATAAAAATCGATCTATTCGAACAGTTTTTCTTCTAAATATTATTTTCAGCGATTTTATGGATTTTATCCGTTACTTTCGCAAAGCACTGTGTGTACCAACAGGTTTATGATTTTGGTTGAATCTGAGTACGATTTTAATTACCAAAACTAAGGTGTTTCTAGGTGCAAATTGTAAAGTTTATAAAAACTATTTTTATATTAAGTGCACGAAGTATGTGTTTTTGTTTGCCCATAAGAATGCTACAAAAGTAATTCGAATGCGCGAAAGAATTTCGATTGCGCTCTCGTAATACAAACAATAATTTTCTACAACTGTTAAAATAAAAATACTGTACCTAAAAATGGAAAATGTTATATTACATTCAGTGAATAAATTATATATTTTTTCACAAGGTTAAAAAATTTAATTTTGGAAAGTACTATAAAAAGGTTATTTTTCCTCATATGATAAAATGGCTTTTTCACATGTAAAAACGTTAATTTTTCACATGTGATAAAAAGGTTTTTTATACAAGAGAAAAAAAAATGTTATTTTTCACATGAGAGAAAATTGTACCCTTAAAAAATTAACAACGATACGTCAATGTTACCCTTTTCTGGCGGTTGTACAAAAAACAAATTGTTCCTGGAAATTTATTACGAATTTTTAAAAATCCTTGGATGTCTACACAACGATTTATTTACATTTTAAGGTAACAATTTTGCACTTTTCGAGAATAGAATAAAATAGAAAAGAATGCCCTTCACAATTACTTTGTAAACCCTGATAACATCTGAACTTGAAATACTTCTCTTTTCAACTTAAACAAGTGTGGTAAATATATATATTTTTTTCAATAGCATGCATTTTATAAAAATTGTGATTTGAAAATTAATGATTGTTTGTCGGTGGAACGACAAACGCGTGTCGGTTTCGATCTTATTTGATCTCGCCAGCACAAGACACTCGTTTATCCGAAAACAGTGGATTATTTTGAATAAATTTCTAACAAGGAGAGGACCGATTTCATCCATCTTTGGCACACGTGTAGGTCATGACTAGGAGTGTAACAGGTGAAAGTAATAGGGCGCACTATTCAGCCGTTTTCGAGAAAAAAAGGGATTTGTACCATTTACTTTAATGACTCCGTGGCGTGTTGGTAAGATCACCGGTTTGCAATCGCAAGGTATAAGGTTCGAATCTTTTTGGTCGAGTTCTTAATAGTTTTCTTTTTTATAGTTTTTTTTTTATAAATCCGTTAGTATTTGAAAATGTTAATTTTTGAATAAATTATATTAATTTCATTTTTAGGAGAAGGATTGTTAAACAAATTAAACAGGAGATTAAAAAAATCAATATTTTTATTTCCAGTATTTTGTTCTAAATTAATTATCCTAGTTCGTGCAGCCCTTCATTACCCGAAAAGCACAATAGCATATAGCATATAGAAAACTATAAAAAAGAAAATGAATGAACCCAACTTCAACAATGAGGGGCGATCGAACCTTCGACCTTCCTACTACGAATCGGAGGTTTTACCGATGCGCCAAAAACGTATATTTTTGTTAATGCAAAAGGTATGAATAAATAATAAATTTAAGAAACATTTTTTCTCGAAAACAGCTGAATAGTGCGCCCTATTACTTGCACCTGTTACACTCCCAGTCATGACCTATACGTGTGCCAAAGATGGATCAAATCGGTGAGTCACACATCTGCTCCTCCCCTTGTAAGTCTAAGTTTTTCATAGTAAGAAAACTGGGAAAATCACGATAAAAACTGTATTTGTATACACTAAAACATTTTTCGTATTTTGTAAACGAGATAAGTACAAGTGTAAGATTTCCAAAATTTTCCAAATCCGTGAGATATTTTCGTATTTTTATTAATTTATTATGTAAATTAATTAAATCAGTAATTACATCACAAGTTAAAGCTGAGCGGATTAAAAGACAAAATTTACTTCTTAAAACGTAAAAATAGATTTTAGTAAAATCAAATAGGCCGAAAGACCGTAAGTCGATGCACATGAAACAGTCTTCTTTATATGAGAATTATGTAACAAAAATGTAATTATGTCAAAAGGCTATTAATAAAGATAATGAAAATATAAAACCAAAAAATAATCATTGATTGTTATGTAATTTATTTCATGCATCTACAATAAGTAAAGACTTTCATTTTTAAAAATGGATTCATTGTGCAGTTATTTTAAAAATTTTAATCGTTTCTCTAAGCAGATAATAGTTTTTGAGGAGAAAAGTAACAAAATATTTCTAATAGATGGAAAATCCAGTTACAAAAAGCCATCGATAGAAGATTTCAGTAATTTTTCTCTTACAGTAATATGTATTGTCTCAATTACTACAACTACTGTAAAGATATCATAGTATTTATTTTTCGCGCGACATGAGAAAAATAGGTATTTGTGTACCAAGACGCGAAAGTTGAGGTTTTCCGGACCGACAGAAGCAATGGCCAGGTGAGTCGTCACTTTTGGAGATCTGGAAAAATTATTTCGCGATGTGGAACATACAATGATTTTTATTCTACACACAAAACAAAACCACAAAACTAGTGAACTTTATTTAATACGTCCGTGCCAATGTACGCCACTGGTGATATACATCAGAGGCCTGCATGGAGCGGGTTGGGCGTATTTTTCAATCTCCGGCCGGACCGGGCCGGGCGTACCGATGAATAATTTGGACCTGGCCGGGCCGGTTGAATTGAAATTTATTTTTCGCCTGCCTCTACCGAAACCATATATTTCGGCCATAAAAATCGGGCCTTAACTACGATTTAGCGTATCCAGGGCCAAATAAATAATATGCATAATCTAGACAATCTTCCGCGGAATATGAGTAGGCCATGCAAAAATCTGACAGTGACATTTTAATGGTGGGCGATGAAAAATTTCCTGAAACACTGTTTTTACTTAAGGCAGGCGAAAAAATATCGAGTGTAACTCATGCCAAAATGCTTTAGCAACCCTCGCCCGTTCGCTCGCTCGTGTTGCTAAAAGCGGCGGGTTGCTAAAGCCTATTTTCGGCCCTTGATACACTACATACTATATAGACCCTGGAAAGTAACAATTAAGTGAATTGAAAAAAAATGCGCTACATTTCAATTAACAAACTCACAAATATAATAAATATTGAAATAATGTCATTTGATTTGGTTATCAAACTTTTTTTCGAAATGGTCGAGTCTGCAGTAAATTTTCTATTCATCGGGCCGGGGCGGACCAGGCTTTTAAATATCTGCTCCTACAGGGCTCTTATATATGTACATCGCTTGTCCACTACAGCCGTAGTCCACCACTGTGTAGAAAATTTTAATTTCTCTACTTATGTCTCAATTTATCATATTAAAATTGAAAATATGACAAATAACGAATGCGCCCTCTGGTGCCAACCGCGCGAACTTGTTTAGCAGGGATAGACCTTTTCTGTTCTATACGAGCCTTGCCGCGCAAATGGATACATTCGTGCCTGAATAGAGTTGGTAAAAAATCGAACATTCGCAAGGGGTAGGACCATTTTTTTTTGGCTTTGGCTAATAAGCTATTCAGCCCCTGGCGATAATAATATTTTAGTCCAAAATAATTATTTTCAGTAAATCACACTAAAATTGGAATTTTTTTTAGCTGCATTAACAAATAAATAAATCTGTCAACCAGTGAACTTATATTAAAGGTCTAGCTTTTTTCTGGGTTTTTGTCAAGCTAGGCAAACGAACAATCGCATTACATTACTTGTAGCTTAATTAACCATTCACGATTCCGAATTAATTACTCCGAAATCAATTACACCCATTATCCTATTTGACACAGTTGTATATGACTCGTAAATAATTTACATCAATTCCAACACATTGTACGTGACGTGTTCATGATTTAACAACCGCCCGGTCCGTAAGGTAATTGCGAAAAATTAATAGAAATTTTTATACACGGCCATAAATTTATCGAAACCAATTTTGGCGCTGATTTTTTGACCCTCTAAATTCGAGTGCGCCCATAAAACGCACAGATGATCATATATCAAGCGGTCGTATTTAATTTACAGCGACAATAAAAGCGATATTTTCGTATAAGGCGGCGATAAAAATATGCCTCCTTCTATTCATAATTTCTCACTACCGGGATATAAGTATGCAGAAGAAGCAGAAGAAAAAGGCGGCCCGTTATCCCAATAATCGTATATTACGATTTTATTTGTTCGGGTAGGTGTTTGCCCGCGATCGCGAACCGGTCCGCAATAAATTTTTGCATCATTTACCAAAGAATGGTCCTTTCTTTGACGCCAAATGGATGTGACATTTTATAAGTGGATACAATGTCTGAATAAGGTTTAATGACATATTACACGGGGATAAATTTTTTCGTTGCAGTGGAGAAATTTGGTCAAGCTGGCGTTGGTTGTTTATGGGGTATTTCTGAGAAATTTTTAGTTATGCACATTGACAACCTGAATTTTTTGCAGTAGAAATAAATAAATCATTAAAAATTATGTGGGTAAGAATAATACATACTGTTCAAAAAATATGTCAATGCCTGAATATAATGCATTGAAAACGACACAGCAAAATTAATTTTAAATAGAATTATCAACTGATTTATTAAGTTTTATTACCATGAGCGATTGTTAACCAATGTCGATATTTAAAAAAAAATACTTTTGATGACTACGATCTTCTGACAAAAAACCAAACGATATATTCCCCTCTTCATTTTTTTGTAGAACTTCTGGGAACGAAGATACGCAAAATGACACTTAATTCTACTCGAAACGCTAAATGACGATTTAAAAAAAATCATTTTATTTTCTTATTTTTTAGTCTGACCACTCATTCTAAGCACCCAATCACAATCCCCCGAAGAAAAAAATATTGTGACCATATTTCATAAAATAAAATGTATATTATAAGGTGTGAGTCAGAGAATTTTGTTCCTGAGTTGAGAGAAACATAGCAGTCTAATTTTAAATCTAGTCTCGTGACGTAATAATATGCAGTCATGTCTGAGATTAATTCATTTTTTTAAATCTAATTTCTAATCTAGTCTCATGACGTAATAATATGCGACATTCCTCATTTATCTCATAGCCAACTCGGAAACAAAATTTTGTGGCTCACGCGATTTTACCCTCCAAATATCTCGTGTCACATCGCGCAGTGAAAATCTTAAATTTTAAGAGCGTCGCATAAACAGAATGTAAATATAGACACAGAATCGTAGTGGAGATTTGTTATCGCGTTCTATCGCATTCTTTCCGAATACTTTCTCACTCTGCGCAAACTTTCCCCCCATGTGACACTAGATATTTGGAGGCCTCTAACTACAGTCCATATAAATGTGTAACGAATGGTAATTGTATTAAACAGTTTATAAATGATAGTTGGTAACCCTGTCCCTCGATTTAAAGATTATACAAGTTCCGTGTGCACGCATTGATAAATGTCGGATTGATTGCCCCGCCATTTACATGTATCTTGCTCGTCATAATTCCACCGCGATTCCATTAACAATATTTATAGAATATTACAACATAGGGGATCGTTCGCCTACCAAGGCTCCTCCAACTTAATTGGATTGAATCTTAATGTCCAATTTGTTTATGCACAGCGCACTCACGACACTCCTCCGTGGGCCGTTCTTCCTTCTTCACATTAAAGAGTTATGAGGAGCGAAAAAAAAACAATTCAACTCGACTTTTTAATTTACAATTTTAATTTTCCGAGGGTCGCGCGTTTTGTTTTCTTTAATGAATCCATTGTTTCGGCAATTTCCTTAATTGGTGGTACGTAGTCGAGTGAATTTCGGTGTTTCTGTGCATTCATTAAGATTGCCATATGGTGGCGTTCGTTGAATTTGTGGTTTTCACACACCATTGGTCTAGGCCACCATATGCGCCACTAGCGTGATTATTGCCAGTAACTGGAAAATATATTAATTGATTCCGATATTTTGCCATTTGTCGGTTTTTAGGGAGAGCACACTCGTTTCGTTAATTAACTACGGTTCGTTTGAGGGCTTGTTAGGCAAGGGGCGGATATAGATTTTCTTTTAATAAATGATTAATTTCGTAAATTAATACTTATGGATACTTATAATTATTACCTGGCAAGTCGTGAAAATAGTCTCGTTAAAGAAATTATTTATAGAGTGTAAAGGTATCTATAACAGCCCAATATACATTATTACTTACATTATTAATGCTCATCTAATATCACATTAAATTATTTAACTTAAGTTAGTTAACCCTTTAACGACCAGTAGCCACTATAGTGGCTCAGATTTATTTTTTTTAGTTACCTATTTTATCATGAATTTTATAGTCAAAATAAAAATTTACTGTAATTTCAAGTCTGTGTTTCTATTTTCCATTGGCTCTTCTTATGTTGAGTTCTATTATTCATAGAAAGAAACGTGTTGTTTGGGGAATGATAAGTTGAGCAGTGCTCAGTTACTACGCCAGAAAAAAAATATTTGGTCGTTGAAGGATTAACTGACATTAAAATTGTAATCTTTATTTAATCCATGGGATTGCACCTACGTATTCTTAAATGAAGTTGTGATTGGACGTGACAACACTAAATTTTCTAACAGCTGCTCGATTCCGATTGGCTGATCGCTAAATGTGACATTGACAATCCTTTGTGACTTACGTTCTTAAATCTAAATTTTGTAGTTTACCAATAGTACGGATATCCCACCGCTTTTTATAGGCAACATTACAACCCTTCGATTTTAATTTGTTCGGAGATACGTATTTTTAAAGTGAATTATGAAAAAGCTCAGAATTAAAAAAAAATGTCAAATGTCTCAAAAATTGTTCAATTTAGTGGTTATGTTATGTAATGATTTTTTCGCTAATTAACATTTGCAATACAAATTTTAGTATTCTATTTAAAATAATATTTAAAATCTTAAAAATATTTTTATTGGAAAAAACACACTCGATTACATAAATGCTGAAAATCTAATTATAATGCATTAATTAGAAGTCCATATATTTTTTACGTACGGTGGGACTGTATATTAGTAGTGGCTCGTGGAACATGTTGATGGTAGAGCCACTTATATAATATACCCTCTCCCCCTTCTTTTGCGAAGAAAGCAAGAACGATTTATCTTCCTACGCCAAAGTATCTGGCAAAAAAGTGTTTTAAGAATAAATTAAAAATTCTTGATGAGCTTGAAACTACAGCTCTATAAAACGAGCCGCCCCTGAACATGAACAATTGGAAAATTTGGAAAAAAGTCGATTTTTGAGACTTTGAACGGCCGTAGCGGCCAAACGAAGAATCCAAATCGAACGCGGTTTTCAAATCTGTGCTCCTAGGGTGCAAATAAGTCGGATTCAAATTGGCGATTTTTAATTTTTGACGGAAACTTGGAAAAAATACCCAAGGGTCTTACTTTTGCCCAACAATTGCATTTAAAATGATTTCCTGAAGAAATCTCTGGTTCGATTCGGGGTTTCTATACATCACTGGTGAGATCCCTTCAAGACGCGTCAGAAAATGTGCTTTAAAGCCCGTGACGCGTCAGCAAAGAAAACGCGAAAATGGATTTCTTTTTAATAATCATCGTAGCCCTTCATATAATACCTTTTTCTTTCATCAGAAGAACGAGCTAAAAATCGATATGTGTATGTGAATTTGTATCGTAAGTGTTTCCCTGCTATGTTATTAAGTTTCTTGTAGCTAGATATTGAAGGTCAGAATTATCTTGAAGATGTTTACGTCAACAAGATGGTGCAGGAAGAAACAATCGATAAATTGTTAATTCATAACTCAGTTGACAATATTCACAGGAAAAAAGCTATAAATTGTTTTATAACTCAAGTGACAATAGCAACAGGAAGATTTTTTCCAGTTTCTTAAGGTCAGATATTGAAGGTCAAATTCATCTCAACTACTGATAAAAAAAAACATATTATAGTTTTAGCGAATTCATTAATGATAATGATTTTTAACGTGTCTTTACATACCATATATTGTTGTTAATTATGTTTATATGTCCTATTTATTATTATTTTAATTATTGTATTTTATTTTAATCCAAATTGACAATCACATTTGTTTGTATAAATTTAGCAATATTATGTAGCTATAATTCATATGTATGTCTACTGACATTAATATCTACTAAGAGTAAATCTGTACTTTATTGTATTAGTAGCAAACATTAACGATATCAATAAATAAATAAATAAATGTTTTTCTTCAACAAGACGGCAAATTAAGAAAAAAAATTGCTTCACAACTCAACTGAAAATATCAACAGGGGAAAGTGGCCAGATATTGAAGGTCAAAATCATCTCAAAGATGGTTTTATTCAACAAGATGGCGCAAGAAAAAGAAAAATTGCTTTACAACTTAATAGGAAAAAAGTAAAGTCTACGACTTTTTCCTGCTTTTTTTCTAGTTTACTGTGCCGAGAAATTTAAAGTCAAAATCATCTCATAGATACCTTTCCTCAACAAGACGGTGTAAGTAGAAGAAAAATCGCGTCACAACACAGCTGACAATATCAACGGGGAGAAAGCGAATTTTTTCCTAGTTTTTTTCTAGTTTCCTGTGGCCAGATATTGCAGATCGAAATCATCCGAAAAATATTTTTCTTCAACAAGACGGCACACGAAAAAAATAAATGAGGAAAATTGCTTCCTAATTCAACTAACTATAACAACAGGGGTAAAGCAGAATCTACGATTTTCTTATAGTTGCCTGTGGCAATATATTGAAGATCAAAACCATCTCGTACATGTGTTTTCAACAAGACGGTACAAGAAGAAGAAAAATTGCAAAAATTGGTTCACAATTCAACTGAGAATATCAACAGGGAGAAAGCAGAGTCCACGATTTCTTTCTAGTTTCTTGCTGCTGGATATTAAAGGCTAAAACCATCTCAAATATGCTATTTTTTCAACAAGACCGTTAGGAAAAAAGAGCTATTCAGTTGTACGATCTGCAGCATTTACGGATAAAATCTTAGGTATTAATAGAGAATTCAGCGAACTAAAACGCATACAGCTATGATATTCTGTGGAGTTTCGCACTTCTTGATCGTCTTTTTTTTGTAGAGCCGATCCAGTTTCCTTAAAGTTTTATACCCACACCCAACGGACAATATCAACGCTGGGAAGCAGTGTTTACGATTTTGTTCATGTTTCTTGTGGCCAGAAATGAACTGTCAACACCATATTTTTTTAACAAGACGGTGCAAAAAGAAAAAAAATGGTAAAAATTGCTTGACAACTCAACTGAGTATATCAACAGGGGGAAAGCAGAGTCCTAAGTTTCCTGTGGCCAGATATCGAAAGTCAAAATCATGTCAAAAATGTGCTTCTTCAACAGGACGGTGCAAAAAAAGTAAATGCGAAAATATCAACAGCAGGAAAGCGTCACTATTATTTTCTAGTTTCTTGTCGCCAGATAATGAAGGTCAATTTATCTTGAAAATTTGTTTTCCAACAAGAAGGTAAAAGGAATGGCAAGAAAAACAAACGCCAAAGATTGTATCATAATTCAACAGACAATACCAGTAATTCAACAGTGGTGGCTCGTGGAACATGTTAATGGTAGAGCCAGTTATACAATATACCCCCCCCCACCCCTCCTTTTTTGAAGAAAAAAACAACGATTTATCTTCCTAGACTAAATTAACTGGCGAAAAAGTGTTTTAGGAATAAATTAAAAATTCTTGCTGATGGCTCCTTGGCTCTGTATACCGAGCCGCCCCTGCTGTATATGAAATAATGAGATACATTGCCGGCTCTAGGGTTTCTGATGCACCAATGCACGGAAGGTTTCAGCGTTCCACAGTAACAATCAATTTTTACTTTTGCAACCGACTCGAATGTGTTTTTTAGAGCTTGGAGAGTAGAGAAAAAATATGGACGAATTATTGAAATTTCTTTAATGGTCCGGAACTTCCGGTTAAAGAAAAATTGCGACTCGAATTATTTTTCCTCTGTATTTAAATAGAGCTAGAAGATTAGAGGAAATAGTTTTTTTTTTAAATATCTTCAATTGTTCAAAATTTATAGCTGGAAAACTAAAGAACAATTGGTACTCGGATTCGATTTTCGGTGTAATAAAAAGAGTTAGAAGAGTAGAGTAAAATAGTGAAAACAATTTCCAAATTTCTTCAATTGCGACTCGAATTATTTTTCCTCTGTAATTATATAGAGCTAGAAGATTAGAGGAAATAGTATTTTTTTTAAATATCTTCAATTGTTCAAAATTTATAGCTGGAAAACTAAAAAACAATTGCTGCTCGGATTCGATTTTTCGGTGTAATAAAAAGAGAAGAGTAGAGTAAAATAGTGAAAACAATTTGAAAATTTCAAATCTTACAGCTGAAAGAACTAAAAAACTAAATGAACGTCTCAGATTGCCTTCCTCTTCTGGTTATTGACGACTTCTTCGGCTAAAGATTTTTTACCTTCTAGTCATTGTCCACTTCTTTAGCTAAAGAAATCAGCCTTTGACAACATTATTGAATTTCAAAGTTCACATGTTGCCGTTTTCACAAATACACCAACACATTTTTACATACTATTTATCATCCATTTGGCAATACTGTGAGCTTTAAAGCTACCATGTTGCCGTTTTAAATTACTAATACCGTCACACAAATTTCAAATTTCCCGCCACACAATTTTCAAATTTCCCGCAAATCATTCAAACTTACCGCCAAAATTACAACGAATTTTAGTGCCAAATCGCCCAAAGCACTTCACCCTTTTGGCCATTGTTGATGGCACTTATTCAGCAAAGTTGGTACCATTGTTACAAAGCACACTTCAGGTCAATGAAGGCGAAAATAGCCTAAATAAATATTCAACCGGTTCGCGTCTCTGCAAATCACGAACAGGTTCAATGTTCATATATTTAATGCAAGTCGGAATTGTTTTTAAGTTTTTCAGCTATACGTTATGAACAGTTGAAGAAATTTCGAAAATTGGTTCAACTTATTTAGTTCTTCGTAAAAAGAAAAATTAAAATAAGAGGCTTTTTGTTTAATGCCTTGTTTGTATCATATTTGTTTAGGTACATTTTCAATGGAATTGAATTACTGTTGCTGATTTTGTAATTTTAATTTCTTGCTAAATCAAGTTAAATTATTTCTTCTTAAATTTTTTTTTTCATTTTGTTAATTTATTTTTAGTTTTATGTATATTACTGTATTTTGTGATTATTTTGGTTACCTGTAAATAAATTATTATTATTATGCTCTACTCTTCAAGCTGTTTTGATTACAGTGGAAAAAGGAATTCGAATTGCAATTGTTTTTCAATTTTTTTCAGTTCCAAATAATTGTTTTTTTTTATAATTCGTCCACCTTCTGGAGCAAGATTCCACTCTTCAAGCTCTTTTAATTACTGTGAACAAAAACGAATTCTAATCAAAATTACGAGAAAGTATTGTGATCGTGATTTTTTTTCAATTTTTTTTTACGGAAATATCCGTTTTGGGGTCCCTAGATGCTATTTCAACAATTTCTGGAAAAAAATATTTTGTGTCTGTGTGTGTGTGTGCGATGGTGTGTGTGTCTGTCTGTCTGTGCGCGCTGTATCTCAAAAACTAATAGAGCAATTGATATGAAACTTTGAACATCCGTCTTATTTGATAATCTGAAGAACTGAAAAGCTTTTGGTAAAATTTCATACACCGGAAGTGGGCGTTTACCTAAACTGTTTTTTTTTGTTTTTTGCCAATATTTTCTTAGATATGAAAATATCACAAAAACATTTAAACAAACTTTGAAGACAACAAAGAAATTAACATCTTTTGCTTGAAAACATTTTTATAAAATCACAGCAAATTTATGTTCATTATAATTGTAGAGAATGCTAAAATAAATAACTTATAAAGAATAAGTTTTTTTTCGAAATCCCTTTAGTTTTTGAGTAAACTGAATTTGAATTTGAAGTATAATTTTTCCACCTTTTTTAAACGTCAGTTTTATCCGAGTCTACGAAACGTTCGATGTACATTTAAAATATGATTTAAATTGAAAATAAACCATGAACGTGTAAATATAAATGATACCATCTAGTCGGAGAAAGTAACATGATGGCCACATCACCATTATTTAGCTATAAGTTTTGAACAAGTAAAGAAATTTCGAGAAGCTGAAAAACAATTTCGATTCGATTTAATTTTTTTTTCATAGCAATTAAAAGAGCTTGAAGAGTGGTATCTTACTCCAGAAGGTGATCGATTGTTTGGAGAAGAAAAATGGATAAACAACTGCAACTCGAACTCATTTTTCCGCTGTAATAAAAAGAGCTTGAAGAGCAGAGTCAAACAGTGAGCATATTTTTGAAATTCTTCAATTGTTCGATACTTATAGCTAAAAGACTGAAAAACAATTTTGATTCGAACTAATTTTTTTTTTCATGACAGTTAAAACAGCTTGAAGAGTGGAATATTATTCCAGAAGGACGAACTTTTGAATTTTTTTGTCTGGAGAAGAAAAATTGATAAACGATTGCAACTCGAATTTCCTTTTTTCCGCTGTAATCGAATGAGCTTGAAGAGTAGTGTAAAATAGTGAACAACTTTTCGAAATTTCTTCAATTGTTCATAACTTATAGCTGAAACACTAAAAAAACAATTGCGATTTGAATTTATTTGTTCGCGGTAATTAAAAGAGCTGAAAAAGTGGTGTAAAAAAAATTCGAGATTTCTTAAACCGTTCAAAACTTTTTTGTCCACCTAAATCATTCAATGTTCCTTTTGCTTTCATAGAACATCTTTTGATGCATTGAAAACTGAAAGTTCCGTTAAAAAGTTTCATATGGAATTGAAAAAAGAATGATGGTCTTACTTTTGAGTTATCTACGCAATTTTTTTTTTAATGGGAAATAGGGGTACATTACAATTTTCTACAGTATTATTGAGTATAGCGGAAATAAATTAGTCTAGTTTTAATTATAATATTCACAGGTGCGTGGGCTGGGGCAATGAAGCCGCCAGACACATAATTATTACGGAAGAGGTAAGCGCGAGTAATTAAAAATAACCTGGAACAAATTTAGATCACTCGATAAATATCATCTGTAAACTTCACATGTTAATTTTTTCCATCCACATTTAATTACATCCAGCTACATGTTGAGATAATGATAAAAGTATCCGGCCGCCGCCAACTCGAACATTTAAAATTCCCTTTATGCCGTTACCAGCCTCGCTTTCAAACAATAACTATAACGCCTGAATTATAAAACGGACTTAATTCGAAAGTAATAAGGTATAACGAGAACCATTATAAGCTCATATCTGCTGTTCTCTGAACGGTAATGGTTTTACAAGAATGACTGTATATGGGTATCTATATGTATCGATAGATAAGGTGGGATGTAGATGGGCGAAGATAAGACGATTTACACAAACGATGTATTCTTCCCGGTTTGAACGGTTTGAAGATAACACTCTTATGTAAGTCGGGTATGTATGTTCTACGCGCATCGTGTCAGGGGATAAGTGATGGGACATCTTCAGGTATGTAGTGATTTACTCAGTTGGGTGGTCCGTGTAATTGAATGTTTGGTCGCGGTGTTCCGACCGGCCGGCATTAAACCAGATAATTACAGGTCCCTGCTTACCTGCTTACCTGCTCGTTTATTATTAGGATCATACGGACTCTAAATTGTGCCTGTATTATAAAAGTCATCTCGGAATTAAAATATTACCTGATTCTAACTCGATATAATCATTATACTATCGATTTTTCAAAATTAATTACTTTGTCTTACGATTTATTGTTCAGGTTAATACAGTTCATCATATCATAATACATACCTAACAAGTAATTGGTGTAATGGGGTATTAAGTATCAAATAGTTCTAATTGCGTTACGTTTTAGGATATTATATATCATATTCCTCACCAGTCCGGATTTAGGAATGAGGCCACAGCCCAGGGCAGCAACGACAAAAAAATTAAAAAGATAATATTCGTGTGTGCGACGTTTATTTTTTAATTTCTGTCTCTTTGTATAGTACAGTGATTCCCAAAGTGGGCGCCACCGCCCCCTAGTGGATGCTGCAGCGATTCAGGGGGCGCTGATGGCCACAGGTGCATTTGGGGGCGATGAATAACTGTAACTGGGCAGTGATAATATAAAAGAAAGAAAAGAAGATTTAGTGAAAAGTGGGTTCAGTGCAGTAACTAATTTATTAACAAAAAAAAATAAACCAATTGCAAATTGTCAATCTTGGTGATCCTATTAATTGCTTTTAAAATAAAAAAAATAAAAATTCCAGGGGGCGCTACGTAATATTTTTTCTGGAAAGGGGGCGGTAGGACAAAAAAGTTTGGGAACCACAGGTATAGTAGTTTGCTTGAGATTTTTTTAAGCTTCTAACGTACGATTATTCTAACAGTATGTTCTTCGTATCCGTTATTTGTAAAAATTTGGGTGATGGTTCTATTACTTTTTAATTATTTTTTCAAAGTATTCGTTTTTATTTGCTACACGAAATAATTTCTCCAAACATCATTAATCCGACGCTGCGCATAAGTATTAAAATGTATAATTAATATTAATGAAAAATTGTGTATTGATAGTCCAGCAATTTATATTTAATTTAACATCCTGCTATTACAAAAAAAAAAACATTAAGCGACCATATTTCAATAAAAAATTATTCCGATAATGACGGCATAATCGAGACGTTCATAAAATAATAAAGGTACATCATACAATTAATAAACCCGCCGTGAAATCACGACCTGAAGACTTAATAGGCCCCAATAAATCATCCTCGTGGTTCAAATCGAGATGACGTCACGGAAATATCATCGCCATTGTCTTAAACAAACAGACATAATAAGCACGTTTGGTTAATTGATAGCGTCCTAAGATCGGAACACAATGCTGCAGATAAGTCTTTGACCGCGAGGGGAATTCCTCTCTTCTTCATCTTTCGAGTTTTCTACGGAACTCTCTGGACGAGATTAGACATCCGCAAATTGTATTAAACTGGAAAACGTAGAGATTATCGTGTCGTATCGGAAAAATTAAAGGATGAATGATGGATGCGGCTGGAGAAATTCCCAAGGTGAATTGGGTAGGGGCTTTTAAAGGATGCGGAGTCGCCAATTTTAATTATGGTGCTGCTAAATTATAGGGTATTACCGGGTATACTGAAATATGTTGATGGCCGTCGACTATTTTTACCTCAATTTTAATTTATTATCTTGTTAAGAGTACCATTTAGCTTGGGTATCTATAGATTTAATGATACCGTCCATTCTCGATGATGATTTCTTGGTTATTGAATGGATTAATTATATGTTCCGAATTTTTTTTTTCAGACTGACTCATTTTTATAATACACGGGTATTTCTACTAATAGATTAGTTTCTTTATTACTAACATAACAAAGCACGTTCTAAAATAAGATATTTGCCATGTTAGCTTTTATTTCCAATGCAATAAAATTACTTTCCACCTTCTCGTGTTATCATGAAATCGACAGAAGATTGCCAGCAGAATTATTACCTGCGATTAAATTCAAATTTATTGATATGGTATAAGTTTAGGACATGAATACAAAATCTAAATAAATTAAATAAAAATTATTGATTCAAAATAGAATTTTCGAAATTAATTGCAATTGATTACACGTACATATATATTATATAATTCGTGTAATTTGTTCCATTACATTACATTACAAAATCGCGTTTATAATTTCTAAAAATTCCCGAGTTATTGAACGCGCTTTTTAAATTTAATGATTTGTATGTTTTTGATTATGATGATGTATATGCTAAATTGTAGAGAATGTAGTGTGTTTAAAAAAAATATTAAGAAATATTCATATCAAGTCAAACGAAAATTACCAAAATTCGAAATTTTCCAAATTTAAAGTCAACAAAATCGTGCTCTTGATTTTTTATAAATTGCTAAAGTATTGAACGTGTTTTGGACTATAATGATTTTGCATATTAAAATTTAGAGAATTTATTTTATTTTAAGAAAGTATTAAAAACGGTCCAATGTTGAGTTAACAAAAATTGCCAAAATCCAAAATTCTCCAAGCTCAAAGTCAACAAAATAGATTTTTCGATTTTGAAAATTGCCAAACTTCAGAACTCGTTATTTGAATGCCAAAATTTGATGTATTTTAAATTGATTAATGATATGATCAATTTGTGTTAAAAAAATATCGTGTCAAAGAAAATTGACGTGTGTTAAAATTTAGAGAATTTATTGTGATAATTAAAAAATGTATTAAAGAAAAATACATGTCAAGTCAATGTGTACTGTCAAAATCTGAAATTTTCCAAGTTGATAGTAGAAAAAGTCGCGTTTTTTATTTAAAAAAAAGCTGAGGCATTGAACGCGTTTTTGATTATGATGATTTATTTGTTAAAATGTAAACGATTTATTTCATTTTAAGAAATATTAAGAAATATACATGATGAGTTAACGCAATCTGCCAAAATCCTCTAATTTCAAAGGCAACAAATTCGCGTTTTGGATTTTTAAAAATTGCTGAGGTTTTAAAAAACACTTAAAATTCGTGAAATTTCGACCATTTTCAAACCGCCATAACTCGACGTATTTTCAATCGATTTTGATGAATCTTGGAGGGCGAAAAACTGTGAAGTGTCTTTTTTAAAAGTCATGCATTCCCGAAAATAAATTTCCATTTTTAGGAACTCTAAAGAAGAATTTTAATAATAGTTTTACATAGATTACACTGGTGGAAAAAATGAAATACTTCGTGAAATTTCGACCATTTTCAAACCGCCATAACACGGTGTATTTTCAATTGATTTTGATGAATCTTTAAGGGCGAAAAATTTTGAAGTGTCTTTTTTAAAGTCATGCATGCAAACTTAAGCGTAACCCTAACCCCTTCCGCCCCCCTCTAGCACCCCTGTAAAAAATTTTTTTTTCAGGAAACCATGTCCAACTTTGACGATGCCTACGGATCCACCATAAAGGCATTAAAATTTGATCAATTCCCTATGCAAGACTCAAAGAACGAAGTTACTTTTCGAAACCTTCAACCCCCGAGCAAAAAAAAAACTAGGGCAAAAAAATGTTCAACTTTGGCAACGTGTACCGAGTTGAAAAAAATGTGTTGAGTCAATCCACCAAAAGGGCATTGAAGTATCTGTGCAGAATTCAAAAAACGAAGTTCATACGACGATTTGGCACAAAGTTATGGGTGCTTGGAAAAAGTGCATTTTGTGTTTTTTTGACTCATAATTCCGAAATTTTTCGACGAAATTGTTTTCGTTTTCACGAATGAAATTTTCTTTGCACGTTCTTTGGGGTATGCACGAAAATTATTGTTTGCGAGAAATCATGAATATCCCATTTTATACCTTAGAACTCCATTAACAAAAAACTTTATTTTAGGTCAAAAAAAGCTTACTTTAACTATCTCTGTAGGGTCGGAAAAAAATGTGAGCCTAACTCATCGCCATTCTTCCATGTTTCCATTCGTCCAATAAAAACAAACAAATTCAACTGACGGAAAAAAATGAAACTTGAGATTTGTAAAAATTTAGGTAATTTTGAAATGGCCATAACTCGGCTACTATCCAACCGATTTCGACGTTCTTTTGAGAAATCAAAAGCAAAAAGTGTCCTCTTTGAGAGGGTTGATTCCCCCTCAAAGAGAAGGCTCAACCCTCCTCCAAACGAAAAAATAAAAAAACACAAAATGGACTTTTTTTCAAACACCCAAAACTTTGTACCAAATCGTCGTAGGAACTTCGTTTTTTGAGTCCAGCACAGGTAATTGAACATATTTCAGTGCTCTTTTGGTGGATAGAGTCGACACATTTTTTCCAACTAGGTACATGTTGCCAAAGTTGGACGTTTTTATTGTTTGCGAGAAATCGTGCCAAAAAACGTTTTTTTTTTTATTCGGGGGGTTGAAGAGTTCGAAAAGGGATCATTCCAATCTGACTTTACCGCCTTAAAGTAGAACCAAAATGGGATTTTTTCCCGAAAGAATCATCAAATTTGTTTAAAAAGTCGTTACGAGTTACGAGCAAAAAATCTCAAAATGCACTTTTTTTCCAAACAGCCATAACTTGGTGCCAAATCGTCGTAGGAACTTCGTTGTTTGAGACCTGCATAGGGAATTGATCAAATTTTAATGCCTTTATGGTGGATCGAGTCGACAAAATTTTTCCAACTCCGTAGACATCGTCAAAGTAGGACATGGTTTCCTGATTTTTTTTTGTTCACAGGGGCGCTAGAGGGGACGCTTAAGTTCGCATGCATGACTTTAAAGAAGACACTTCAAAGTTTTTTGACTTCAAAGATTCATCAAAATCGATTAAAAATGCGCCGAGTTTTGGCGGTTTGAAAATGGCCAAAATTTCACGAATTTCAAATGTTTCATTTTTTTTCCTTCTATAGATAGGGTGTTTCAGACCACTCGTACACCGCAAATATATCGTGAAATACAAATCCGATTGAGATAAAAAAATCGATGAGCGACAGATGGCGCTATAACAGGCAAAAACATTTATTGAATAAAATTTATTTCTCGCATAAAATGACAAATTATGACATTTTTTTCGTAGTCATCTTTTAAATAAGGCGTTAAATGAAGTCATTTGTAATTTTATGTCATCAATAAGTTTTTGTGTGCGATATCTGGGATAAAATTAAAAGCATTCTTTGAAGAAAAAATTCACAGAAACGAATAAAAATTCCATTCCATTTTTTTCTATTGTGGTGACGTATGAATTTTTGTAAAAACAAACTGGTTTTTGTTTAATTTAAAAAAAAATGTTTTTGTTAATTGAAAAAAAAAATCGAATAAAAACCTAATATATTTTAGAGTCGAATACAAATCTGCAATAAAAAATAGGGGTACCTGTTTAAGATTTCAAAGTTAACCCCACCCCGCCCCAGGGGGGGGGAGGGGTGGTGGTTTACATTTCACACCACATGATAGAGCTGAAAAAACAAATTCAGACGTATTTTTTTTCTATTTCAATCCGATTTGTATTTCGCGAGATATTTGGGGTGTACGGGTGGTCTGAAACGCCCGGTATATATGCTCAAATGTAGAAAGTTTAGTGTGTTTTAAAAAGAGTATAAAAATATTCGTCAAAGTACGAAAATTGACAAAATCTGAAATTTTTCAAGACCAACATCAAGAAAATCGCGTTTTTGATTTAAAAAAAATTGCTTAACTTTCGAATGGGTTATTGTATTCTGAAGATTTAAATGTCAAAATGTAGCGAATTTAGTGTGCTTAAAGAAAGTATTAGGATATATTCATGTCCAATCCATAAAAAGTTGCTAAAATATGTTTTTTTCCAAGTTGAACAAAAAATAAAATCGCGCTTTGATTTTTAAAAATTGCCGAGGTGTTAACTCGTGTTTTGATTATGATATTTTATATGTTAAAAACTAGATAATTTAGAGTGTTTTGAGTGGTATTAAATATATTCATGCAGAGGACTATGGAAATTGCTAAAATCCGACATTTTCCGAGTTCAAAATTAAGAAAACCAAGTTTTTGATTTTAAAAAAATTGCAAAACTTGCCAACGCGGTTGTTGATTTTGATGATTTAAATGTTAAAATGTAGGGAATTTTGTGAGTTTAAAAAAGGATTAAGATTAGAATTGCCAAATTGCGAAATTTTCCAAATTCAATGTCAACAGATTCTAGATTTCAATTTTTAAATATTGCTGAGGTGTTAAACGCATTTTTTGAGTATAATATATAATATAATAAAACGTAGAGCATTCAGTGTGTTTTAAATAGTACTAAAAATATTCACTTTCCGTGGTTGAGCTTTGTGCTTTACATTGAAGTCGTTATGAAAGACCCCTACACGTGAAGAACTGTGTCTCTGTCTTATCCTAACCGTCTTGAGCTGGCCATATGGACTTATCTCCGAGGCAAAAATAATAAAAATATTTATGTCGAGACAATGGAAACTGCTAAAATCCGTCATTTTTTAAGTTCAAAGTCAAAAGTAAATCAAATTTTTGATTTTGATAAATTATTTAACTTACGAACACGTTATTTGATTTTGATGGTGTAATTTAAAAAATGTAGAGAATTTTGTATTTTCTTTTGGAAAATCAATGAAACTTGGCAAATTTGATCTTAGCAAAGTTTAATAACATTTGGTTCTAATTTCGACAGACATAATCTTAAATCAAATTTAAAACTTTTAGGCGATTTGATCATCTCGGCAGGCATGTACCTATTCGAAATACTAGTGTAGATCTTTCAACTTATTAATGAAATGCCATACAAATATATTAGTAAGGAAAATATTGAGAAAAGGACTACCTGCGATTACATGACCAGCAGTGACGGTTCACGGGTTTTTTTTCTGATACGGCCGAGGAACAATAGGTGGTAATACAGATAGGTAGGGTCAGTTGCAGAGACGGCTGGCTGCGTGACCGCACCTATCTGTATTACCACCTCTTGTTCCTCAGCCGTACTAGAAAAAAACCCGCGAACCGTCACTGATGACCAGGTATTGTAACTAATCGGCTGGAATGGCGTGGCTACAGACAGAACAGACAAGAAATATTAAAGTAATTGGGAAGTGTCTACACTCAGAAATGGCCGTAGTGAGCTAATGGCGATGGTGATTGTATTTGTCTAATAATGCTTTTTATACATGCCTTTTTTATCACTGCATCATAATTAAAACTTGTGTGCCTGTTAATGGTTTGTAGAAAATTCCAAATTTCTTGATTTATATTTTGTAGTCTAGTTTCTACTGCATGTTACTATATGATTTGCCAATACTTGAATATCAAAACCATTTTAATATGCATATTTTCTAGTAAAGCCTAATATCATCAAACTCAATATTATTGAAATCAATTTCAATCTAAAATATGGTAATTTCGATTATAATTAGGCTCCTTCAATTTTTCAAAAGCAAATACTGGCAGCCCCAATTTTCTATTTTACATATTTATTACAGGTATTATGTAATTATCCCGGATCAAATTGGGTATCTAATTTATATGTCGATTTAAAGCGAGATACAGGTACAGGTAGACTACACTTAACATACCAAAATCTAGCATCAAATCATTAAGGTTGATAAATCATCAATATGGTATTCTTATTAAAACAATGCGCATCCTATGTCCGCAATTAGTGACGAGTTACGAATATTAAATTAGGTAAACCGAAATTGATTGTACCAACTTATCTTAGTTCTAAGCTTTTGGCGGCTATATGTTAATTCGGGGTTAATTTTGAGAGCTCGTATTTGTGAATATGTTGTATATAGTGCGAACGTTGGCTGTGGAACGCTTTAAATAAAAAATTCCCCGATCATCTGCGGCCAAAATCCTACGAAACGTCAACCTTATTTTATGAACGCGCATCTTTTCTGATAGTTGTCAATTTTCCATACCCCCACCCCTTTGCGTAATGACGTCATCGCCATTTTTTTAAAATGGAAACCATTTTTTTTATTTCACTAAATTTGTAGTATAGTCGGGCCGCTGAGAGCTGCCTGTGACTCATCGCTTAAAATCGCATGAATCGAGATTTAAGTAAACGTATGTCCGTAAGAAAATTTGGTGCCGCGCTGATTTTCATTGGCGGGATATTTAAAAATTCTCGCGCAAACTTTTAACGGTTATGTTATTTGACGTGGCGCTCGCGTGTTTTGTGTGTTTATATGAAGCGTGCCAATGCGATCGATGCAGGAGTCATGCGTGAGCTTAGACCTACGTTTACGCTGCCCTATTCTTTAACACGCAGACACACGTTTCGTCTTTTATTTCATACTGTTTCGTACATGATAGAAAAAGATAGATATAAAATACAAAGCAATTCTTAGTACGAAAATGCATGAGTCATCGTCAGCTCTCAACGGATGAACTTTACTTTTTATTGTCTTTACGACTGTGTAAAAATATTTTGTTTTGTTTTTTATTTCAAGAAGATGCGCTCACTGTATGATAGTCCAGTTGTGCAAAGACAAATTTGAGCTGACAAGCAAAATCCGGATTGGGGGGGGGGTACTTATTTGATTTTGGACGCCCCAAAATTTGAAGTTACTGCCACAGTTTTCCATTTTTTCTACCTACTTTTCATTGTTATACCATCAGACCTTTTGTATTCAAACAGATAGAAATACTTGCCTACAAGGCTCAACTACGCATTTTTTGGCATTCTTTGAAATTCAAAGTAGTAACTCACCAGGGCCGGATCAACGCGATGTGCTTCATCGAGACGCCTTCCTATGAGGGGTACCTAAAGCAGAAATAAAATAAAAGTCCACCATGTTAACTATCTTAAATTTGATGGTAAAAAAGGAATGTCTAATAATTCGCGTACTTATTATTTAAATAAAAAAACTACCTAGGCAAATAAATTCTTAAATCTCTCAGTACCAGTGACGACTCGCGGGCTGACTCATGGTGCGGCCGAGGTAGCAGAGGTGGTAATACAGATAGGTGCGGTCACGCCGCCAGCCGTCTCTGCAGCCGACCCTACCTATCTGTATTACCACCTCTGCTACCTCGGCCATACCATGAGTCACCCCGCGGGCCGTACTATTCCGTAAAATGATAATAATTGGTTTCATTAATAATAGGGTTAATATTAGGTTTGTTAAATAGAATACAATTTTATCTTTCATTTAAGAAAGAAACGAACTTCTTTAAAAAGAAATATTACCGACCAATTAATATATGACGTGTTGCTAGTCTGTCTAGAAAATTTCTCTCCTAACTATACAAATTGAGAATAATAGAAAACTAATAACGTAATGTAATAGCGTATGAAAAAGTGACTTGCTGTTATTAGTTTTAACATTAATAAAATAATTATGGTGATGGTTGCGACCGTTACTACGTGGTAATTCATTATAGAAATACTGAATAAAACACTAAGTTTTATTTTTTAATTGTGGTAAAAAACTTAGTAGGTGTTTTATTCAGTGTTTCATTAATAAATTAAATAAGCAATTAGGTAATAAGGTCGATTGCCAGTTAAGACTTACAATTTGCAATGAATGAGTCGTAGCTACCTTGCCTCATCTCTTAATTCTTAACGCCAGCCTACTTAGTGAGAAATGCTCGGAAACACGGACGGATCCAAAGCGGAGGATTTAAACCGCATGCTATTCAAATATCCACCGTAATTCATACAGACGATTCTCGGTGCATATTAGTTTAAGCTAAATGAGTTGTTGAATGCAGAAATGTACGATGCATTACGGCACACAGCATGTGCACAACACGAAACGGCAACACTCAGACAAATTATCAACTTCTCTACCCCCGTTTCCGAGTGTGTTAAGTTTTGTTTCGGACGCAATCCCCTCAAGAGGGAAACTGGAACGGTTACTGGCTTTTCGGCATGAGTTCACTGATAATAATGGCTATAATTAAAATTTATATGAGTAGTTTGATTTTACACAGATATCACTTCTATTAAATATGTGGATACAAACTTAATGCACTTCAAGCAATAATTATTATTTCCCCCATCAGACTGCAGACCGGTTTCAGACTATTAGTCCCCATCAGTGCCATAAAGTCAATGATAGGGAAAAGGATTCACTATGATGGATATAACTTATTCAATCGCTGGAATTGATCAATTAAAGTCCGTAGTTTATCGTTTGATAGGGAAATAATAATTATTGCTTGCAATATTATTGTTTTTAAAACAATTGGTGTCTGGCCAGTCAGATCAAACAGAAGTTCAGCTCGTTATGTAGAGCCAAGGAGCTATGGCACTACCTCTAATTTCAAACTCGGCAAGAATTTTGTATTTCTAAAAACACTGAAATGTCTGCAATGCCTGTGAAAGTTTAATGCGTAGAGAAAAATCGCATTGCATTTGTTCCCCAACGCAAACGCAGCCAACTTACTTCTAGTACGGCATTTCATTAGAATGTCGGCAGCGGCGGGGGGTGCGCGGTTCGGGGGGAGGGGGCGAGTTCTGAACCTGCAATTGGAACCAAATAAAAATTTAGTTCATTGCCGAATAAGTCTTTTTGCTCATGCACTATTGAGAAAATTTGCAGGCAAGTTATGTACTCATAAAATACACGTCAATTGAGAAAAAAAAAGAAAACTTGGTGTTTAATTGTTTTTTAATTTTTTAAGGATAACTCTTCAACACATTACCAGATTTGTAAAATTCTTGGTGTAATGTGTTATTCTCATCGAACAGATGCAGATAAAAGCAAAAAATAAATTCGACGTTCAATTGTTTTTTTTGATTTTTCGAGGGTAACTCGAACACATTACCATATTTTCAAAATTCTTCCAACAAAATGTTGTTCTCATCGAGATGTAGATAAAAACAAAAATAAATTCGACGCTCAATTGTTTATTTTTTTATTTTTCAAGGATAACTCTTGAACGAAAGGGCAGATTTCCAAAATTCTTCCAAAAAAGTGTTGTTCTCATCGAGTAGATGCAGATAAAAATAAAAAATAATTTCGTCATTCAATTGTTGGATGACCACATTTTAAAAATTCATCCAGCAAAGTGTTGTACCCGTCGAATAGAAAATTAAATGCGTTCTTTTTTGAGGATAACTCATGAACGGATAATCTAATTTTGAAAATTATTCAAGCAAGGTATTCTTTGTACTCACTGGAATGATGTAGATAAAATAAAATATTAAATTCATCGTTCAATTGTTTTGGGGTTTTGAAAATATAGCTCTTGAACAAAATGGCAGACTATTAGTGTTTATGGGACTTTTTCCAGGATTTTTTCAGGCCTTTTCTTATGACTGTTTAATTGGACTGTTTTTCAGATCATTTCTTAGAACTATTTCAGAACTTTCTTACATGACTTAGTTTCCAGGATTTTTTCAGTTTATAATTTCAGGGACCTTTTTTCAGAACTTTATTAGGACCTTTTTAGGACTTTTTCGGGACTTTCAATCAGGACTTATTTTCTGGACATTTTTCAGGACTTCTCTTAAGATTTTCTTTAGGACTTTTATCAGACTTTTTTAAGAGGGCTTTTTTCCCGATCTCTTGAGAACTGTTTTTCAGGACTTTCTTTTAAGGCACTTTTTTCAGGACCATATTATCAGAACCTTTTTTCAGGACTTTTTTGGAACTATTTTCAAGACTCTTTTTCGGGACTTTCAATCAGGACTTTTAGTGTTTTTGGGACTTTTTCCAGGACCTTTTAGTACTTTTTCAGGCCTTTTCTCAGCACTGTTTTACTGGAATTTTTTTCCAGATTTTTTATTAGAACTTTTTCAGGACTCTATTTTTCAGAGACCTTTTTTTAGAACTTCTTTTAGGACTTTTCCGGGACTTTCAATTAGTTTCTGGTATTTTAAAGATAACTTTTGAACTGATGACCAGATTTGTAAAATTTTTTCGCCGAAATCTTATATTCATCCGAAAGATGTTGATAGAGCCAAAAAATTAAATTTGACGTTTAATTTTTTTCTTGGTCTTTAAGGGTAACTCTTGAACGGATAAACAGATTTTAAAAATTCTTCCAGCAAAGTATTGCACTCAGCCTGTGGACGTAATAAAATATAAAAAAAATTAATTCATTGTCCAATTGTTTTGTGGTTTTGAGAAGAACTCTTTTTCGGGACTTTCAATCAGGACTTTTATTGTTTTTGGGACTTTTTCCAGGACCTTTTAGTACTTTTTCAGGCCTTTTCTTAGCACTGTTTTACTGGACTTTTTTTTCCAGATCTTTTATTAGAACTTTTTCAGGACTTTATTTTTCAGAGACCTTTTTTTAGAACTTCTTTTAGGACTTTTCGGGACTTTCAATTAGTTTCTGGTATTTTAAAGATAACTTTTGAACTGACGACCAGATTTGTAAAATTTTTTCGCCGAAATCTTATATTCATCCGAAAGATGTTGATAGAGCCAAAAAATTAAATTTGCCGTTTAATTTTTTTCTTGGTCTTTAAGGGTAACTCTTGAACGGATAAACAGATTTTAAAAATTCTTCCAGCAAAGTATTGCACTCACCCTGTGGACGTAATAAAATATAAAAAAAAAAATTCATTGTCTAATTGTTTTGTGGTTTTGAGAAGAACTCTTTTTCGGGACTTTCAATCAGGACTTTTAGTGTTTTTGGGATTTTTTCCAGGGCCTTTTAGTACTTTTTCAGGCCTTTTCTCAGCACTGTTTTACTGAAATTTTTTTCCAGATTTTTTATTAGAACTTTTTCAGGACTTTATTTTTCAGAGACCTTTTTTTAGAACTTCTTTTAGGACTTTTCCGGGACTTTCAATTAGTTTCTGGTATTTTAAAGATAACTTTTGAACTGACGACCAGATTTGTAAAAATTTTTCGCCGAAATCTTATATTCATCCGAAAGATCTTGATAGAGCCAAAAAATTAAATTTGCCGTTTAATTTTTTTCTTGGTCTTTAAGGGTAACTCTTGAACGGATAAACAGATTTTAAAAATTCTTCCAGCAAAGTATTGCACTCACCCTGTGGACGTAATAAAATATTAAAAAAAATTAATTCATTGTTCAATTGTTTTGTGGTTTTGAGAAGAACTCTTGAACAAAATGGCCGATTTTAAAAATTCCTCCTGAAAAGTATTATTCTCATTGAGTAAATGTACAGGACCAAAAAAATCATTTGTTTTCAATTGTTTTTTTTTAGGATAACTTATGAACGGATGACCAAATTTGGCAAATTCTTTCGGAAAAGTGTTGTACTCGCTGAGTAAATACAGATAAGAGACAAACAAATAAATTTGTAGTCCTATTTATTGTTTTCTGTTTTTGGTTTAAAATAACTCTTGAATAAAAGGACAGATTTTGCAAATTCTTTCGGTATCATTAAAGATATAGATCAATGAATAATTTTCCTTTTTTTTTAACCAAAAATGAGTTTCAAATTCTTAAAGTATTGCACTCATTAGGGAGATGCAGATAACGTTACAAAATACAATTCGTTGTTTAATTGATTTCCGTGGACGAAGAACGGTGTTACAGATTTAATGCGGGCTATATTTGTCTTTTGAGAGATTCTGCAACAAGTAAAGGCTTTTCATGATCGATTTTTCTTTCCTCAAAAAGGAAGCGGTAAGATATATTGTGTATGCCAAATGGCTCTACCATCAAAATTTTCCACGAGCCGCCACTGGAAGTTAGTGGCAAGTAATTTAGTTTGAAAGAAGTAATAAAGTATGTGAGGACAAAAGTGATGAGGAAAAAAATAACTCACTCATTAGTTACCCATCTCTAATGCAAATGCGTATTTGAGACGATCATTGACGCTTGATTTAATGGTGAGCGATATTTGCAAGTCTGGCTTAGCAATTCAACAACACACAATAATAACATGTGAGCTACAACTAAATATGAAGTTTTGAATGTCGGACAATTTCGAAACAAGGTTAATTAAATATATATAGAGGAATGGGTAGAAGCTCCATCTTGCTAAAACCATATATTAAGATAATCCAAGAAAGAAAATTCTTAAATAGACTGATTAAAAATGACCGTTACAGCATGTTTCATGTTTTTTCACTGAATTACGAATCTGTGTTGAATTTGGGAAAGGAGGTCTTGGTGGTGTGTTGAGTAAAGCTATATTCTAGATCCTTATGCTCTTGAACTGGATTAAAACTGATTATCCTGTTTATGGTTGTAAAATATATGTCAGGATCAAGTATACAATGTTGTGGCAGATGGCCAAGTTACCGACGTCAATAAAAAAAAAAACTATGCAATGAAAAAATAAGAATATTTAGAAGGAAAATACCATCTATCGCAAAACGTTGATATACAGGGTGCTTCTAAATTGACGCGAAAGATTTCAAAGAGTGATTTTTCAGTAAAAATTAAGGGAGTCTTTCATATATTTTTTTTGTTACAGCCCTCTAAAGTTTAGGGAAAATCATATATCCACTATGGAAGAATTTAGAAGAATGAAATTTAGCAGATAAGTGTTTCTAATAAAATGGCCTACTTGATTTTTCTCAAATAATCAATCTGTGGTTTTATGTTAAATGGGTCCTGAGCATTATTTTATTTTTTTGTAATCAAACTAACAATTTCAGTAGAAAATATCAAGATACAAAAAAGTTGCAGATTGAATCTCTCTATTTGAATCAAATTTGAAATAGAAAAATGTCGACGCATTAAAAAGTTCTGATGCAAACTATAATATTATAGGGGTTGATTTTTTCACCCACGGTTACAAAAATTGTCAAAAAGTGCAATTTTATTAGAAACAGTTATCTGCCAAATTTGATTCTTCTAAATTCTTCCATAGTAGATATATGAAATAAAAACAATTTTTTCCTTTAACTTGGAGAGGAAGGGGTTTTGAACAAAAATTTATATGAAAGACTTCCCTTAATTTTTGCTGAAAAATCAAACTTTAAAATATTTCGCATCAATTTAGAAACACCCTGTATATCAATCATGCACATTTTTTTTAAATCGTATTTCTCTTTTGATTGTATTTTCCTACAAGAAGTCAGGGAATTTTTAATTTACTATTTACTGTACTTTGAATTAATTCTCTACATTCTTCTTCTCTTATTCTCTACAATTATTATCCACATAAATTTGCTGTAACTATTATCGTTTCATAATTATAAACCAGAAATGAAAAAAAAATTCTCGAATAACAATCATTTTATGAAAAATGTTTTTGTGATATTTTTCATATTTAAGAAAATATTGTCAAAAAACAAAAAGCAGTTAAGGTAAACACCTACTTCCGGTGTACCAAATTTTACCAAAAGCTTTCCAGTTCTTCGGATTATCAAATAAAACTTATGTTCAAAGTTTCATATCAATTGCTCTATCAGTTTTTGAGATACAGCGCGCGCACACACACAGACACATTTTTTTTTCAGAAATTGTTGAAATGGCATCTAGGACCGTAAAACGGATATTTCCGTAAAAAAAAATTTTGAAAAAAAAATCACAATCACAATACTTTCTCGTACTTCGTAACGGAGAAAGTAAAAAAAAACGCTTTGTAAAACAAGAGTCATTTTATCGTATTACTAAATATTGTAATTAGACAAATTATAAAAAGTATGCCAGAATTAAGATTTAGCACACACAAATCAGAAAACAACATAAATTAAATTTAATCTACAAAATCCATCTAGACTGTGAGAAATGTCTAAAAGATTGGAGATACCGGGGATCGAACCCGGGGCCTTTCACATGCAAAGCGAACGCTCTACCACTGAGCTATATCCCCGACATAAGCAACCGTTCAAAATGTACATTCCGAAAATAAATGTTTATGGTCTACAAACTTGCTTTGTGTAATCTATAATTGGTGTTACAAATTCGATGCATTAGCATTGCTATCTCGGTAACGATAAAAGATAGAGAGACAAAGTTGCGCATTTTTGCTGAATAATTTGCTAAAAAGAAATTTCAAATATTCCGATTACTTCCGGAGATATTCGATAAAAACCGAAAAAGTCAATTTTGGTTTTTATTTTTTACGACTTTATTGCTGGTTATTTTGAAAAAAAAACAACAGAACTTTCTTAAGATACTTATGTGAGCTCATCCAGAAAATGAATTTATTTTTCAAATACGACGTTTCGTTATTTAGATTTTTTTTTTAATACGGACCTGGATTTTTTATTTATTTTTTGAGTAGCTTTTCACCTCGCAAAACTAATGCTGTGTCACACTAGTCATAAAATGGTTGGCTGTAGGAGTTATTTGAAGTTGATTAAAAATTGAAGAATATTCGGAACAAAAGTGTTGATTTTGTTTCCGCACTCATATAAATTAGTAATTTAAAATTTCGATTAAAAAAAACTCAATCACTAATGTGAAAAGTGCATTAACAAACTGCATTAAAAAAGTCAAAATCTAATTTGACGCCCATAAGAAAAAACAATACAAAAATCGCCATGATGGCATTTTTGGATTCTTCGTGTGGAACTGCTAAAATTTTGTCCTAAATAAAAGTATTGGTGATTTTTCTATAACACACAAAAATTATTAATCTCAATTTTGGCTAAATTGTGAAAATAAACCATTATGTAAGATACATCATTATAATTAGAAAAAATATTGTATTCAAAAAGGTAAGAATCAAATATGGCGTCTATAGGAAAAACAAAAGCTGTCTATTGTTTCTACGCCATCTTAGACGCCTTTAAAAATACGCATATTTGCATTGCTTGGAACAAATTGCGTAGATAAAAACAACTAGTTTTATTAGTTAAATTAAATAAAATAAAAACAAAACTAACGATTTTTCATGTTTTAGCGATTTATTCAAAACAACCTAATTCTTTGCAGATTATTAATACTTTTGGCATTTCATGACTAAATTCATATGACGGCTGGTCGTCGTAATAACGCTTGTAGTTTCAGCAACTTACAGTTGGCCTACATGGCTTATTTTTATCTAAATTATACGTTAATATATATTTTAGTTATTCGCCTTATTTACAGCAAATAACGTTAACTTATTTAAACAATGGTTAATTTTGGTTTTCCTTCGAAAACTAATTTTAACAATGTACATTTTAGCCGTGCCTGAAGGCTACCATCGTCCAGCATAGAGAGATATCATTCACAACGTTGTTAGTTTTAGATTAAAGGTTGTTATTCATTTTAATAATTAAGAGAGGGAAACAAGTGACAGCCGGAGGGCGTACATTTTGTGCGGAATCCGCCGAACATTAATTAGTAATAAACGAAGGGCAAATAAATCTCGCAAGTTGCGACAAACAGCCCGAGGAGGTAACAGAAGATTTTCCGCCCACACTAAAATAATTAATAATTATAGGATGTATCAAGTTTGCCTATGCCTCCACTGGTGGGCATACCGGGTGGATTGGGCAAACACAACTAATATATGTATACAATATGTCGAAATGTTTATGTTTCCACAGTTTCAACAAACTCGGAATAAATTTGTGTAAATTTAATGTAATGTCAGAGTCGGGGATAATAATTTGATTTAAGTTTAAAGAGAGTAAGACCTTGAATTATAAAAGGAAAGCACCTTGTTATATTTTTTGAGAGAAGTGGGCTATCCCAAAAACTTCTGGAAATATATGGAAAACCCACCACTTGAGAATGATCGAAGGGCCGAAACTACTCGTCGAATAAATTTATATACAACAATAGATTAATGAGATATCACATTACATTTCATGAATAAACCCATAGAAATTTTTAAGTAAGACACAAGCATAATTTTATGTTAAACATTTTCCGTTTCGTATCTAGGTACATAATGAAGTCTACCTCTATCTTGTATCCAGTTAGGGAACATGCCGCCTCGCAGTGGGGGCGCCATCGGACGAAGAGCGGATGAGGACTGCTCCGTCTGGACTGCGTCTAGACTGCAGAATATTAACATAGAAATGCTTCCTCGCAGTGCCATAACTAAAAATTTAAATGAGAAGTTCCGTATCTGCCGAACGTTACCGTTTTATCTTTCGCTCGTGGAACGCGCCATCAACAACTGGGACACAAAGCCAGCGTCCATAAAACCCAATCATCCCGAAAGATAATTATAACTAGTGTCTGTCAATGGTGGCGATATTTACTTTGTAGTAGAAATTGATTGACGATTGATATTTTAATACTTTAGCATAGACTATTCTAAGGTAATTTTATCACATAAGTACTTGTAAGTATGCTCTACCGAAGAAAATAAATTGCGCTTCCCTGCATATCCTGACAACTGACATCTCGAATTTCTAAGACGGAGTCGTTCGTAACAAGCATTTTAAACTCACAATTTACGTCTCGAGTGTTGGTAATAATTTCGCACGGAATAATCCGTCATTGGAAAACAACGTGTCAAGTTGGCATTCTGTAGGTTGATTGGCCTTCACGAAGGGCATCCGCAATGAAGGAAAGGTTAACTAACGAGATCCCCCGGAGTCTTCGGGCTCTTAGGGTGTGATCGCCAGTCGATACGCGGATTAGCGATGGAACACACGATGTATTTGCTTTCTTATTTTTCCTGTTTTTTTGTCTCACTTGACAAACTACCGAACATCCATCTTTATTTTATTTATCTGTTTGTTGTCCGGAGATGCCATTAATTTTACTTAAATCGCGTGATGGCGATAAAGAATGCTCATTAAATCAAACAAACAGCACGTATTACTCTGTGTCCATTAATTAATTGATTTCGCAAGGGGATTAACACGTAAACTGGCTTTTGATCCTTGGCTTGGCCGAAGTGAATATTGATTAAAAATGTTGTTTGAAGTAAAAATATTTAATATTAATTAACTTAATAAACTGAAAACTTTATCTCGTGTTAATGGTTTTAGCAGTGTGAATTGCGAGAACATGTTAATAATAATGAAATTAAAACAAAAACACGTACAATCATTAGTACTCCTCTACACGATTAGCTACTTAATTAATTAAGAATTTCTTTAATTTGTTTCAATTAACAGTTGGTGTCCGCGTTCAATTAATAACCTGCGAAACAAATGAATTAGACGAAGTATCATAAATAATTCATCTGTTATTTAAAGGGGTGACGTGGCCTGGCACTGAGGACACCGAGGGCACGCACCTTGCAAACAACCCCCCATGCGATATACGAGGTGGCGTAGGTTGATTTCATATCCTTGCCTACCAATGAATGGTATTAACATATGTTCTCAACTTATTAATCTACCTTCCAGCTGTTTTTTTTTTCATTTATTTGCCCTCACGTTTAATGTGTTATTATTTTTTCACTCACTTTCATTTACTTCGCATAAATAATTATGTTTTGAATTCCTTCAACTGTCAAAATCAAGCGGGAATATTTCACAGCTTGTAAGTATACAAATAAAAAAGGGGAAGTATAAAATACACATATTCGTATACAAGGTGTTTCAAAAATAAATTAATCGCAGTCAATGCAAATATCGCTGACTATTTTTTACGATTACAAAATCGTATTAACCCGCTGGTCTGTGAGACCGGGAGTGTTAAAAAATTCTCCGTTAATGTTTTTTGTTGCAATTTCGAGCAGCTGCCGCATTGCAGAGCTTAAATTGATTAAATGACTTTGTTTTATTATCAAAGAGGATAAATGAAAAAAAAAACATTAACTATACTGAAGGAAAAAAAATGAAACACTTTAAATTCGTGAAATTTCGACCATTTCAAAACCGCCATAACTCGGTGTATTTTTAATAGATTTTAAGTTACTACGACGATTTGGTACCAAGTTATGGGTGTTTGAAAAAAAGTGCATTTTAAGGTTTTTCGCACATAACTCAGTGACTTTTCAACCAAATTTGAGATTTTTTCCGTAAGAATCATCAAATCTGGTTGAAAAGTCGCTGAGTTATGTGCGAAAAAACTCAAAATGCACTTTTTTCAAACACCCATAACTTGGTGCCAAATCATCATAGGAACTTCGTTCTTCGAGTCCTGCATAGGGAATTGATCAAATTTTACTGGCTTTATGGTGGATCAAGTCGACAAAATTTTTCCAACTCCATAGACATCGTCAAAGTTGGATATAGTTTACTGAAAAAACATTATTTTTTCACAGGGGTGCTAGAGGGGGGCGGAAGAAGTTACGCTTAAGTTCGCATACATGACTTTGAAGAAGACACTTTAAAGTTTTTTGCCCTCAAAGATTCATCAAAATCGATTGAAAATACGCCGAGTTATGGCGGTTTGAAAATGGTCGAAATTTCACGAATTTCAAGTGTTTCATTTTTTTCCTCCAGTGTATTAGTAACACGTTTCGAAAAATCTTCAGATGAAAACCCCGGTGCGTGAGACCTGCGTCACCATTGATCAAAGTCAAATTTGCGTCACCACTGGCGGGTTAAGGGACAATTAATAAACAATTTATAATTATAAGTATACGTATTTAATAATAATTAGCGACGAATGAAATTTTTGAAGTCAGCTACAGATCCGTGCGATACAAAAAAAATCTATAAGTGCCGTTTGGAGCTGGTAATCTTTGATATTCTAGCACAGGTGTGTTAAGAAACACCTCTTAAATAATTTGAAACCCCTTATTTATAGCAGTCTTCATAAATGTCGACGTAAATATTTTTTGAAGCCAACCACGGATTCCGCGAAGCAAAAAATGATTATATCATATAAGTGCCGTTAAGATCCCCGTATTTTCTGGCAAAACACGGACACCCTGTATAAACAGAAAATACAAGACACACAGTGGCGGCTGGTGAATCTGGTGGCGATAGAAACAGGTGAGGCCAGGGAACTTTAAAAACAAATTATATTGTGAGTTCTATAATTGATTTATTGTTATTATTTCTATTATAATAATGTTTTACCAAAGAACTATCGATTTTGTTCATAGTTAAAATCTACTGTTTATTGAACTAAAGATTTAAAATTCCATTTAACCCTTTAACAAAATTATACTCGACTGCAACGCCAACATTTTTGAAAATCAAACTTACAAAAATCTTTTCATAACCAGCGTTTCGCCCTCATAGGGGTTATATGTATTTTGCAAATTGGTCAAATATGTAATGATTTTTTTCTCTTTGAATTAAAATTTTAAATCGTCTATTAACGATTGCTCGAGTACAAAGCAAAATTGATGGGAAAGATTTTTCAGAAAAACTTAAGGGAGGTCTTTCATATAATTTTTTTTTAAAAACCCCTTCCTCTAAAGTTAAGGAAAAAAAAATATTTTTCAAACAGTGGCGGCTCGTGGAACATGTTGATGGTAGAGCCACTTATACAATATCCCTCCCCTCCTCCTTTGTTGAAGACACAAAGAATAATTTATCTTCCAATCGAATATTTTGGCCAAAAAATCAAAATTTTGGAACAGCCGAAGATTTAAAATATCGGCCAAAAAATTAAAAATCCTGGTTTAAAAATAAAAATGCAGAAAATACAAGCAAAAGAAAAATAATTTGCCATTTTCAGCCCAAAAAAAAATCTTTTTAGCTTAAAATAAGTTCCAACAAGAAATCCGAAAATAATGGCAAAAATAAAAATTTAAAAATATTCGCACAATAAATTTAATATACCAAGTTAAGAAAATCTAAAATATGGGACAAAAATTAAAAATTAAGACCAAAAATCTAAAATTAGTACACAAAAATCAAAGTGGTAGATCAAAAAATGAAAATTTTTAACAAACGAATCGAAAATATAAGTTGAATTAAAGAAAATTTCAGTCAAAAGACCAAAAATCGAAACCAAAATAATCGAAAATACAAAATGTAGGCCAAAAAAGTAAAAATCTACGATAGGGCCTAAAACGGTGAAAATTTAGACAAAAATATCGAAAACGAGCGTAAAGTAAAAAAATGTTAAAAATTTTGCTCAAAATAAAGAAAAATAACAAAAAAATCGAAAATACAGAAATCTAAAATATGGGACAAAGAATCAAGAATCCTTATCTAAAAATAGAAAACGCAGACAAAAAATCGAATACTTGGGTAAAAGTAAATAATTTGGCGCTTTCAGCCGCTAAAAATAAGTTTCTGACCAGATATTCGAAAATAATCGCAAAAAATAAAAAAAATCACTAAATAAAATCAATAAGTTAAAAAATATACCAAAAATCTAAAATACACGATAAAAAATTGAGACCAAAAATCTAAAATTCTGGCCTAAAAATAAAAATAGTGGACCAAAGAAAGAAAAATTTTAACAGACAAATAAAAAAAAAATAAAGAAACATTTAGGGCAAAATCCACAATGTTGGTCAAAAAGTTTTAAATTTAGACAAAACATCGAAAACTCGGTCCTTAAGATAATTTAAAATCTAAAATTCTGGCCTAAAAATAAAAACAGTGGACCAAAGAAAGAAAAATTTTAACAGACAAATAAAAAAAAAATTAAGAAAAATTTAGGGCAAAATCCACAATGTTGGTCAAAAAGTTTTAAATGTAGACAAAACATAGAAAACTCGGCCCTTGAGATAATAAATGCAGACAAAACGAAAAATCAAAAATTGGGGCCAAAATATCGAAAAGTTAGGTCAAAATAAAGAAAAATTTAAGTCAAAAAATTAAAAAAAAAATTATTGAAATCTGTAATGTTGGCCAGAAAGTCGAAAATTTAGACAGTACATCGAAACTTGGGCCTAAAGATAATAAATGCAGACTAAAAAATTAAATTTCAACAAACAAAACTCGAAAATACCGGAAAAAAATAAAATAAATCTCGCATATAAATGAATAATTTAGGTTATAGATACTTTAACCAAAATTATATCAAAAATTTGGAACTAGAATTAAAAATTCGGCCTGAAAAATGTGGACCGAAAAATCGAAATTTTTAACAATTAAATCGAAAATTTATGTCAAAATAAAGAATATTTAGGTCAACAGAAAAATTCCGTCCCAAAAGAATCGAAAATACAGGTCAAAAATTTAAAAATTGAAAATTCGGCGGGAAAATCAAAAATGCGGGCCAAAAAAATCGATAATTTAAACAATTAAATCGCAAAAGGTCTAAATAAAGGATATTTAGGCTAATAGTTGAAATATTTTGACTAAAAATATCGAAAATACAGGTCAAAAATTTAAGAACTAAAAATTCGCCGGGAGAAATAAAAAATGCGGACCAAATAGTCGAAAATTTTAACAATGAAATCGAAAATACAGTGTTAATAATAAAAAATGCAGAATATTCAAGAAAGAAAATGGTTTAAATTTTGACCAAAAATATCGAAAAACAGGTCAAAAATTTAAGAACTAAAAATTCGTCGGGAGAAATAAAAAATGCGGACCAAATAGTCGAAAATTTTAACAATGAAATCGAAAATACAGTGTTAATAATAAAAAATGCAGAATATTCTAGAAAGAAAATGGTTTAAATTTTGACTAAAAATATCGAAAATACAGGTCAAAAATTTAAGAACAAAAAATTCGTCGGGAGAAATAAAAAATGCGGACCAAATAGTCGAAAATTTTAACAATGAAATCGAAAATACAGTGTTAATAATAAAAAATGCAGAATATTCTAGAAAGAAAATGGTTTAAATTTTGACTAAAAATATCGAAAATACAGGTCAAAAATTTAAGAACTAAAAATTCGTCGGGAGAAATAAAAAATGCGGACCAAATAGTCGAAAATTTTAACAATGAAGTCGAAAATACAGTGTTAATGGTTTAAATTAGTCTCAAAAATCACTCTATTGTTCAAAATAATTTTCCAATTTTTTCTTTATAGGATTTTTTTTAATTTTCGCTTTAATCGTTTAAAAAAGTGAAACTAATTTGAAAAATAATTCAAATAAAATCATTAACTTTGTTGGGATCACCTTTTGTGCCGGCAATTTCGACAACTTGATATTTAGTAGATACATTTTGAATAATTCAAATAAAACAATTCACTTGGTCAGTGTGACTATCAGTAGCGGCTCGTGGAACATGTTGATGGTACTTTTACAATATGGGGAGGCCCTCGCCTCATTTTTCAAAGAAAGAAAGAACGATTAATCTTCATAGTCCAAGATTATTTTGAGTTGTAAAGTAAAGGTTCATAATTTCAAACATCCGAACAAGCTGAGAATATGATTATGTATACTTTCGATTTATCGAGCGTTTACATTTTGTCCCAGACATGCACTAAATCTGTAACACCATTCTTCGTCCACGTAACGTCACCATCAAACAAAAAGAATTGAAAATTCTTGCTGAGCTCAAAACTGGAGGTAGTGCCATGGCTCCTTGGCTCTACATAACGAGCCGCCCCTGTTTTCAAATAGATATTTTTTCGACCATATATACACAGTTTAAACCACTTCATCATATAATTAAACTATTTTGTTGGCTAATCTTGAATTTATCTTAATTTAAAATAATAAATTTATGTTAAACTATTTGTAAATAGTAATTTACGTAACAAGTTCCGGAAGTGATATTTTACGGGATGAGTAGGAAGTTTCCAGGACTAGGGGAGTCGTGGAATCCTGCTGCGAGTCCCGTAAAATCACTTTTGGAACGAGTTACGTACAATATTTTTTCTGCAGCCGGTTTTTTATGTTAAAAAAGCAAAAACACATACGAATGTAATATGACAAGCGCTGTCATAATTAAATACGATGTTCATGTTTTTGTGAAGGCCGCCTACATATATACGCAAAATCGTCCCGAAAGTAACAAAAACGCGTCCCGAAAGTAAAAAATGGTGATGTGGCCATCATGTCACTTTCTCCGATATGATAGAATAATAGTTATTTATGTAACAAGTGAGTAAAGTAATACTTTTTTTCACGAGTAGGAAAGACTGCCGCCCGAGCCGAAGGCGAGTGCGGCAATTCCTACATGTGAAAAAAAGTTGCTTTACAAATTTTTTTCTACGTCCGTAACTTGAAATAAATTCGATAAAATCTTAATCAATATTTATAAGTTAAACTTTTTTTAAATGAAGAAAATAATAATAATCATCAAGTTTTCTTGATCGGAAACGAATGTTTGACGTTTATCGGGGGAACTCGCGGCGTGTTGCGTTAAAAAATGAACCGTTAGGGCACTTTTTTTCACGCGCTTTGAAGGCTTCCAGAATCACATGTTTTATGAACGCAAATGAAAGAAAAAAAAACTGCACATTTTATGACGGACGTAGAAAATAATTATTTATATTTTCACTTTCATGGTTTATTTTAAATTTAAATCATATTTTAAATGTAAATGGAGCGTTTTGTAGAATCGGTTGAAACTGACGTTTAAAACGTCAAAATTATAAAAGATGGAAAAATTATACTTTAAATTCAAAAACTCAGTTTACTCAAAAAGAGATTTAGAAAAAACTTATTCTTTATAAGTTGTTTATTTCGGCATTTTCTGCAATTATTATTGATATAAACCTGATGTAACTATTATCGTTTTATAATTATAAACCAAAAATAAATAAACTTTTGTCTTGAATAACAATCATTTTGTGAAAAATATGTTCAAAGAAAAGATGTTTATTTCTTTGTTGGCAACAATTCAAAATGATTTGAAAAAATGTTCACGATCACAATACTTTCTCGTACTTCGTAACGAAGAAAGTAAAAATAAATAAAAACATTTACCAAAAAAATTGTCAATGTCAAATTTTAAATTTAAACTTGAAACAAAAAGTGAACGCCTAAATTAAAATCAAAAATATAAAATCAAGTAAATAATGTAAAATTAAAATAAAAACAATGTAGAAAATACAATCCAAAAAATTATAAAATTCGGATCTAAATATAAAAAAAAGTAGGTTATAAATTCTAAAATACAGTTCTTTGAATAAAAACACTAAAATATCGGCCAAAACATCAAAAATTCAAGCATAAAAATCATAATTTTGTGCTTTTTCATAATTCACTTTAAAAATACATATCTCCGAACAATACAAAATTGAAGGGATGTAATGTTGGCCATAAAAAGCCAATACCCAAAGGTACCCAGTGGTGATTTATTTTTGGAAAAATAAAATTAAGAGTGTTCAAAATTTCATACCACATTAAGTAAACTTTAAAGCATTAAATCTCGATGTTTTTAAATTGAACACCCTGTATATTATTACATATTCCGACGCAGAATTTAATGCTACATTGATCTATACTAACATTCCCTATGCCTAACTTCTTTCGTTCGATATTCACATGTTTGTAAAAATACGTCAATTTTCTGTGCAATAGAAAAACAATGGGAATCTAATAGAAAATAAAGTAACCATTAATTATACAATAACACAGTCAATTGGTACGGCAAAAACATGTAAACACGTCAAGAACAATTTGCAATTAGATGTTACTTAATTATTGTTTGATTAAAACACTTATCCGTATTATATAGCTCTAATAAAATAGCTTCGATTTATAAGAGAATTATTATTAACCACCACTAACCTTAAAACTTCCAAATTGCAGCTTCCAACAGTGAATTCTGTGTTCGTAGTATCAGCACGGTCCATATTCACAAACATCACTTGCACTGTTAATCACTCGATGTATTTACAATAATGCACGCCCGTAATTAACACACCTGCATTACAATTTAACCGACAAATAAACAAATGCTTTGGAGACTTGCGGGATGTCGCCGCCGACTCGGCGAGAGAGAGAGAGAAAGAGAGAACGACACGGCGAAGAAATCGTGCTTATCGGCTGTCCCTCCGTAAACGCATCCGCGCGGCGTCATTTTTATCGATTTTTTTGATCGATTCGTGTGTGTGTGTTAAGTGAACATGTGGTGTAAATATGGAAGAGTACTGTGTAAAAATTGCCGCCGGTAATACATAGTTAAGTGAAGAAATCGTAAATAATAGTTATAGCGCCGGATCAGTTCGTCGACCGGTAGCGAATATGGGCAAATCCGAGGAAACAAAATGCGTCCGGACATTCGCAGAAGGTTAGTACTTTCGATTAATATACAATGTGTAATATTGACTGGTTAGTAACCATGTTTACAATAATACGAAGAAGTGATGTGCACAAACACACACGCATGCACAAACAACAAGGGTAATAAAGTAATCGTAAAATAAAAAAATATTATGTGGCCAACATATTACTTTCTCCGATTTTATGGTATAATAGTTATTCATACATGGTTGGGCAAATGTGTCGGAACACCTGATTTCTGGCTAAACGTCTGTTGTTTTTTGACTTTAAAAAAATTGTATTTATCACAATACTTTCTGGTATATCTGGCGCATTTTGTTTCCTTGGATTTGCCCATTTTCGACGAACTCATCCGGCGCTATAACTATTATTTACGATTTCTTCACTTTACTATGTATTACCGGCGGCAATTTTTACACAGTACTGCTCTTTCATATTTACACCACATGTTTACTTAAGGGTGGATATACACTAGAGCATTTTCTCGAGTATTTCTATGTAATGTAACATTCTAACGAATGGTACAATACAGGAGAATGCTCAGTTTCAAAAGCTGTCGTCAAAAGACGTCTGGTTCGTGAGGGTGTTACATTATAGAGCGGCTCGTTGTTCTGTTACTAGTAAATGCTCTAGTCTATACTCACCTTAACACACACACACGAATCGATCAAAAAATCGATAAAAATGACGCCGCGCGGATGCGTTTACGGAGGGACAGCCAATAAGCACGATTTCTTCGCCGTGTCTTTCTCTCTTTCTCTCTCTCTCTGTCTCTCTCGCCGAGTCGGCGGCGACATCCCGCAAGTCTCCAAAGCATTTGTTTATTTATCGGGTAAATTGTAATGCAGGTGTGATAATTACGGGCGTACATTATTGTAAATACGTCGAGTGAATAACAGTGCAAGTGATGTTTGTGAATCTGGACCGTGCTGATACTACGAACACAGAATTCACTGTTGGAAGCTGCAATTTGGAAGTTTTAAGGTTAGTGGTGGTTAATAATAATTCACTTATAAATCGAAGCTATTTTATTAGAGCCATATAATACGGATAAGTATTTTAATCAAACAATAATTAAGTAACATCTGAATAATTAAACACAGTTATATTCCTTACTTCACTCACTCACTTCACTTACATTTCGAACACGATGTGTGTGTTCGAAATGCACATTTAGTATTATAAATAAACGAATGAAGTAAGGAATATAACTGTGTTTAATTATTTAATTACGCAACTTCACATAACTCACAAATACATAATAAGTAACATCTAATTGCAAAGTGTTCTTGACGTGTTTCCATGTTTATGCCGTACCAATTGACTGTGTTATTGTATAATTAATGGTTACTTTATTTTCTATGACTTTCCCATTGTTTTTCTATTGCACAGAAAATTGACGTATTTTTACAAACATGTGAATATCGAACGATACAAGATAGGCATAGGGAATGCTAGTATAGATCAATGCAGAATTGAATTCTGCGGCGGAATATGTAAACATATACAGGTTGTTCCATTTAAAAACATCGAGATTTAATGCTTTAAAGTTGACTAAATGTATGAAATTTTGAACACTCTTAATTTTATTTTTCCAATAATAAATCACCACTTGGTACCTTCGGGTATTGGCTTTTTGTGGCCAACATTACATCCCTTCAATTTTATATTTATCGGAGATATGTATTTTTAAAGTGAATTATGAAAACAAAATTTTTAAAATGTCAAATATTTTTTGTTACATTTGTTTTTCAAAAACCAGAGGGAAGATATCAAAAAAACTTATTTTTTATACGTTGTTTATTTTGGTGTTTTCTGCAATTCTTGTTTACACAGGGTGTTGAAAAAAACTTATTTTTTATACGTTGTTTATTTTGGTATTTTCTGCAATTCTTGTTCAACACAGGGTGTTGAATTGTAAAGAAGGCGATAGGGATTTACGTGTGTTAATATTGGCTCCCCTAATTATTGGACAGTATCGTAATGTAAGTAGACGGATTGACAAATAATTAAGGGGAAATTTAAACTTAATTTTGACAAGATTGTATTTCAATTAATCTGCACTGACGAGACGAATAGTCTGAAGCCGGTTTGAAGTTTGGTTTAAACCTCTAATTTTGATATTTGAGTTGAGTTATTACATTCCTGGTAATTGTCGATTTTCAATCATCTTACTAGTGCACTGATGATACAAAATAGTCTGAAACCGGTCTCAAGTTTGACTTCATCGGCCAATTTTGATACCTGAGCTGAGTTATTAGGCTCCTGATAATTCCAATTCCCCATCATCTCATTGATGACAACCAATTGTCGAAAACTGGCCTGTAGTTTGGTGGTGATTGATAATTATTAATTGAACTTGGACTGATTTTACTAAATACAACTCTTGTTATGTAATTTATTAATAATTATTGCGGTCAAAAAAACATTGCATGATACACGTGTATTTAATTACTTTTAACACTCGTTGAACCATCGAATCGGAGAAAGTTACACGATCGCAATATCACCATTTTTTAGATATCATTATCAACATAAAAAATTTAAATCCCATTCTGATATCTTTTACGACGGATTTTGAAAGTCGAAGGTGCATAACCCATGTTGGCTTTATTACTTTTTCTCCATTTCGAAGTGCGGAAAAGTATTGTGATCACAAAAATATTTTCAAACATTTTTTTAAATGAATTACTAAATTTAAAAAAAAAATTGACGGAAATATTCCGTCTCCTAGATGCGATTTCAACGATTTCTGAAAAAAAATTTTTTTTCGAAATCACTTTAGTTTTTGAGTAAACTGGCTATTAGGATTTGAAATATAATTTATCAGTTCTATTTTTTCATAATTTTGACGTTTTAAATGTCAGTTGCATCCGATTCTACAAAACGCTCGATGTACATTTAAAATATGATTTCAATAAATTATGAAAGTATAAATATATATAATTATTACATCATCAAATCTGAGAAAGTAACATTATTGACTATTTTTTATTGGATTTGCATTTCTCTTTGTTTTGCCAATATCTTAGAATGGCCTGTATCTTGATTTTTTTGGTCGATTTTTTTTAATTTTTTGACCTATACATTCTTCATTTTTAGGCCCAAATTTTTGATTTTTTGTCTAAATTTTTGTTTTTTGCCTATGTTTTAGATTTTGTAACCCGAATTATTGATTTTTATGCTTAAATTTTTAATGTTTTGGCCGGTATTTTAGTATTCAAAGAACTGTATTTTAGAATTTATAACCTACATTTTTTTAATATTTTAATTTTATAATTTTTTGGACTGTATTTTCTACATTTTATTTTAATTTTACATTATTTACTTGACTTTATATTTTTGATTTTAATTTAGGCGTTCACTTTTTGTTTCAAGTTAAAATTTGAAATTTGACATTGACAATTTTTTTGGTAAATGTTTTTATTTCCTTTTACTTTCTTCGTTACGAAGTACGAGAAAGTATTGTGATCGTGAACATTTTTTCAAATTATTTTGAATTGTTGCCAACAAAGAAATAAACATCTTTTCTTTGAAAATATTTTTCACAAAATGATTGTTATTCAAGAAAAAAAGTTTATTTATTTTTGGTTTATAATTATGAAACGATAATAGTTACATCAAATTTATATTAATAATAATTGCAGAAAATGCCGAAATGAACAACTTATAACGAATAAGTTTTTTTCTAAATCTCTTTAGTTTTTGAGTAAACTGAATTTTTGAATTTAAAGTATAATTGGTCCATTTTTTATAATTTTGACGTTTTAAACATCAGTTTCATCCGATTCTGCAAAACCCTCGATTTACATTTAAAATATGATTTAAATTGAAAATAAACCATAACAGTGTAAATATAAATAACTATAATTTTATCAAATCGGAGAAAGTAACAAGATGGCCACATCACCATTTTTTTCAATTTAGAAAAAGGAAAATTTCACATGACAGAATTTAAAATTATTAAAAAAATTAAACTTCACAAAAAAATATGAAATCAGTTTAATGTTGGCAATTTATGTACATTCAAGAAATTTTACTCTAACGTGATTTTGAAACGAATTATAATTTCTTCTATTTGGAAAAGTAAAATTTCACATGAGTAACTTTAAACATTTCACTCAAAAAAAATCAATAAAACCAGTATACACAAATGCTTAGAATTTAAGGATATTCAAGAAATTTTACTCTAAATAAATTTTTAACGACTTGTCATTTTTTTAATTTATAGACGTAAAATTTCACATAATAAACTTTAAAAATTATAAAAAATATTAAACTTAACTCAAAAAATATTCAATAAAACCACTTATGATTTTTTTAAAATTTTAAACGTAAAATTTCACATAATAAACTTAAAAAAATTGAAAAAAATATTAAACTTTACTCTGAAGAAATTCAATGAAACCACTTATGATTTTCTAAAATTTGTAAACCTAAAATTTCATATAATAAACTTTAAAAAAATTAAAAAATATTAAACTTAACTCCAAAAAAATTCAATGAAACCACTTATGATTTTTTAAATTTGTAAATGTAAAATTTCACATAATAAACTTTAAGAAATTTGAAAAAATATTAAACTTAACTCTAAAAGAAGAAGATAAAACCACTTATGATTTTTTAAATTTTTAAACGTAAAATTTCACATAATAAACTTTAAAAAATTGAAAAAAATATTAAACTTTACTCTGAAAAAATTCAATGAAATCACTTATGATTTTCTAAAATTTGTAAACGTAAAATTTCACATAATAAACTTAAAAAAAATAAAAAATAATAAACTTAACTCCAAAAAAATGGTGATGTGGCCATCATGTTACTTTCTCCGATGGTATCATCATTTATATTTACACTTTCATGGTTTATTTTCTATTGAAATCATATTTTAAATGTACATCGAGCGGTTTGTAGACTCGCATAAAACTGACGTTTAAAACGTCAAAAATATAAAAGATGGAAAAATTATACTTCAAATTCAAAAACTCAGTTTACTCAAAAACTAAAGGAATTTCGAAAAAAACTTATTCTTTATAAGTTGTTCATTTTAGCATTCTCCACAATTATTATTGACATAAATTTGCTGTAACTATTATCGTTTTATAATTATAAACCAACAATTAAAAAAATAATAATTTTTTTTCTCGAATAATAATGTTTTAATGAAAAATGTTTTCAAGCAAAAGAGGTTCACTTCTTTGTTGTCTTTAAAGTTTGTTTAAATGATTTTGTGATATTTTTCATATTTAAGAAAGTATTGACAAAAAACAAAAAAACAGTTAAGGTAAACGCCCACTTCCGGTGTACGAAATTTTACCAAAAGCTTTTCAGTTCTTCATATTATCAAATAAGACGGATGTTCAAAATTTCATATCAATTGCTCTATTAGTTTTTGAGATACAGCACGCACAGCAGACACACACACACAGACACACACACACAGACACAATTTTTTTTTTTCCAGAAATTGTCGAAATAGCATCTAGGGTCCCCAAAACGGATATTTCCGTAAAAAAAAATTTTGAAAAAAAAATCACGATCACAATACTTTCTCGTACTTCGTAACGGAGAAAGTAAAAAATCGTTCCGAAAGTGAAACAAAATCGCCCCGAAAATAATTACTTTCGGTACGATTTATGTAAAGTGGTACTTTCGATTTAATAAATCATACCGAAAGTTTTATTTTCGGGACGGCTACAGAAAAAGGTATTTACCGTCAATAAATGAATTATTACTATTATTACAAATGAACTACCAAATAGTAATTTATAAAACACTACCCTATTGAAAGAATTTTTTAAATAAGAATTGTATTGAATATTCATCGATATTCTACGCCACTGCCATATATATGAATACTCTCAATTGCATCATTGTATTGATCCAACCACTATGAAGTAAAAAATCGTGTCCCACCGTTCACTGCCATTGTTGCATTCTGTGACAATACCTAAAGACCGCATGCAGCAGTCAAATTTGCGTCAACAATACGTAAATATACGACCAGAGCTATTGATGAACCGTCTTGAAGACACGGTGGTCTCACCTAAAATCTATTGGTATTATGACACCCCTGAATGCTGTAACGTCGGTCGCTTTTATCCCGTGACATCTGTTCAGCACGGATTCGGAGAAATCAAAAGTAGAAAACGATCGCCATTCATTTCGAGATGCTCAATTTTCGCCAAAAGTCACAACAGAATTTATAGATTTGTGGATGTCCATTGTTAAAAGTTTGCGGTTAATTTCTGTAATGTTTATTATAAATGTAAACAATATTTCTCTGGTATCTAAACCGCAGATACAAATACGTATGCAAGGAAGGAAAGACCGCGAATAAAATAAATTTTATAAAGTGTAATAAGCCGGCGGGGGGCAGTGGCGGGCAAAGGGGGGTGCCAAAGAAAGCCGGCGACGACAAAGATTGCTCAAAGCGCACAATAAAAAGAAACACGAAAACATAATAAAAGCACTTGTTATGCAATCTATGTCTATACGCCGCGGCGAATTTGAATAAATCCATATTTTCAACTTCTAAATTAAATTTCTCGTGTCGCCCCCTTTTTTAACGATGTTTTCGCTCAATATTTCCACGCCGGATAAAACTCGTCCATATAGCAATAATAAAAATAATATCTTTTTAAAAGAGCCGCAAACATTTCCAATAACTGGATAAAAGAGGGTACAACAAATTTGTTAGAAAACGAAATCGGAAAAGTTTTCTTTTTATTTTCATCGACAATTAACTCCTAGAAACAAAAACGCAGAGTTACGAACAGGTTGAATATTGATATATTCAGGCTATATTTCGTTTTATTGAATTTATTTAATGCTTTCTGCAGCAAGTAGGGTTGTTTCTAATTTGTGTAAAATATATACGTATAAAATATTTTTGAATATGAGCTACAAAATTAAAATGTTGTTTTATTTTATTTTGGTGTTAATCGCAAATGTGGTGAACTGAAATATATTTAATTTCCAATTTCGAAATTTCTCGTCCCCAAATAGACGATATTAATTTCGTTAGTTTATTTATTAAATATTCTTGACTATTTTCATTGTATAAACTATTCTAAGTTGTTCAGGAAGGTGTAAACCTAGTCTACCAAAAATAATGCTGAAAAAAACATTGACAAACAAATTCTAACATGTAAATTCCAATGACGGATTTATTAAAAATACATCGTACAATTCATACATAACTGAAAACACACCAATAGCAACCATAAACATACATTCGAATTCGAACCCGGCACCCCCGGCTTTAGCCCTTTCAAATAATTCTGTCTACAGTTTCATATTAATTATTACGAAATTTAAATTTAAACTCGTATAAGTGCACAACTATCCGATAGTAATCGAATGCAAAAAAAAACATCTTATGCGGTTTACCTCGCTTATTCAGCTAATACCCACCAATGAAAGTCTAGTGAATAGCGAGGATCGTTTTCAATAGTACGCCACTGTGTTAGTGGTAACGCTTTTATGGTCTTGCATCAGTGCCACTGAATGAGAATTAACGGGAGTCAATATTTGGGGCAGGTGAGACCGCAGCCCAAATCCAGCACTTTTCATTATGCCAAACACACACTTTGTGGCCAAAGCCAAACAATCGCATTGTATGATATATAAAATACGGAAGCAAATATAAGTACCTGCGTCGGTCCCAAGGGCATAATTAACGCCAACGAACTTTTTTCAGAACGCTAAACTATCCCTCGTAAATTATTTTAAATTATTGTCGGCGAGACTAAAGAAGATTTTAGGGTTTTCAAAAGGGCCATCAGCGACCTGTTTCCTTTATTTATTTTCAATTATAAATGCTAACTGGGCCATTTCTAATAAGTTCCGCGCTTAGCATATTTTGACAGCCAGATGTTTCTAAAATGTTCACCCCGAATCAGCGCGGTGGGTTGTGGGGAGGAGCTGGCTGCCAATAATTCATGTTTTTAATTTAAGAGCAAAGGCGTCGCCTTCTCACTCGCAGACGCTCACGGAAACATCTGTAATTTGGATTTCAGCTGACAGATTCGTTTCAGTGCCATTGATTTGTTACGAATTTTTCCGCAATTCCCTCGTTTGCATCCCTTTGTGCGCCTTTTAAATTACCACCACGTCCTCCTCTGTTCAAACCAGAAAAGACTAAGCCGACAACGACGTTATCTGTAATCACTACCCCCTTATAATAAGGGCGCGGCCTATCTGTCAATGTAACTGTCGTATTAGCATACCAAGCACCCTTACCTTTTCTTTTCAGCGACCATCGAAAATGCACGTCACTCGGCTATCATAAATTCAGATAAAACAAATCCCATGATTGAAAACTGAATTAAATTCATGAATTAAAGATGTAAAGGATTATGCCGGACAGTTTCAAACTGTTGTTCGTGCACAAATTTTTATAAACATGTTCCTCTATCAATGAGTAAAAAAATCTGAATAATTTAAAACCGAAATGGTTGAATTCTCGAATAGTCAGTTTTATACAAACAATTGTTGTGCAATCTTTAAATGTAAAAAAATTGCAATGCTGATAGAAAAACACTGACAAATATTAGAATCATAGAGAATTTTTAAATTCAGAAACTGAAATAAATTTTTATTTGGTAGAATTAATATCTATTTCATACATATTACTATCCTTAATAATAAAGAGCGTTTAATCAAGTCTCCAAAGCAGCCATACTCAACCTTTTTGTTTCTCGGACCACATATACACAGTGTTGCCAGATTGGGGGGATTTTTCCCCAAATTGGGGGTAAATGATTGTTTTGGGGTGTATTTTGGGGAACTTCAATCAATGGAGTATTTTTTGGGGTGGGTATTTTATATGAAATTATTTTTGGGGAAATTAATGAACATGTTATTACATTTGCTAGAAATCATCATTACATTGCACAACCATAAAGAAGTCAGTAATTTTCATTTATGGAAATCCTAAAGATTCTATTAATCCCGTTTTCGTAATTTTCTGATCCTCAATGAGATGCTGCACTTTCATTTAAAAAATATGTGCGCAAAAAGAAGATGAAAATACTGCGAATGAAGATGAATAATAAATTTTAATAAATTTTATATTTATACTACTTTAATTTTGTATATAAGTTTCAAATAACTGTATTAACGTTTTATTTTCAAATTTTATTATTTTTGAGAGGGACAGTGGCGTAATTTTGGAGGATTTTTATTAAATATTTGGGGAAAATTAAAAATTACTACTGGCAACACTCGTTCCCAGTAAATAAATTATTATTATATATAAAAATTCAAACAAAAACATTGAATATTTTCAATCTTTCTGTTTGAATTTTTTATCGTTAGGCCTGGATTTTGATTTTTTTTACCTATGTTTTAGATTTTTGACCTGTAGTTTTTTTTTTTTTTTTTGGTATAAATTTCTGATCTTTTGAACTCATTTTTCTTCGTTTTGGTCTAAATTTTCGATTTGTTTGTTAAAATTTTCGATTTTTTTGGCCGGCATTTTTTTATTTTTAGGCCCGAATTTTCGATTTCTTGCTCTATATTTCAACCTAAATTATTCATTTTTATGCGCAATTTGTTTGGCCGTATTTTCGAGGTTTCGATTTTTTGTCTTATCTTTTTTTTAACATTTTCGCGTTTTTCAATTTTTTGGTCTGCATATTTATATTTTTTAAACTAGGAATTTTTTTTTGCTTATAGTTTAGATGTTTGGTCTGCATTTTTGATTTCTTTGTTCTAATTTTTAGAGTTTTCGTTGATTTTTTTTTAGTTTTTTATCTTAATTATTACTTTTAACGATCAAATTTTTGATTGGTCTACACTTTAAATTTTTATTATGAACTATTGGTTATGGGCGTTTGTTTTGGTTTTGAGGGTATTTTCGAGTTTTTTTTTATACTATGTTTTTTATTGTAGTCCTTCATTTCAGATTTTTTAGCCTGAATTATTGTTTTTACAGGCGAATTTCTTAAATTAATTTAGAGTTTAGAGTTTCAGCTATTTATTTTGGGATAAAGTTTTTTTTGGGGCTGAAAACGGCAAATTATTTTTCTTTTGCTTGAATTTTCAATTTTTTAGTCTGCATTTTTATTTTTTACATCAGAATATTTGATTGTTTGCCTAAATTTTAGATGTTTGGTCTGTGTTTTTCATTTCTTTGTTCCAAATTTTAGAGTTTTTTGGCCCATAAACCAAAATTTTCCAAAATTTAGTTGAAATTTTCGTTTTTTTTTTCTGGTCTACATTTTTTATTTTTGCCTAGAGTTTACGATTTATGGTCTAAATTTTCGATTTATTGCCTATATTCTTAGTTTTTTTTTTACCTTGATTTATATACTTTAGATTTTTAATCTGAATTTGAAACTTTTGACTGGTATTTTCGAGTTTTTTTAACCAAATTTTTGATTTTTTTGCCCTTCATTTTAGATGTTTTAACCTGAATTATTATATTTATGGGCAAATTTTGTAAATTATTTTTGAGTTTAGAGCAGTGGTTCCCAAACTTCTTTGTCCTTCCGCCCCCTTTTCAGAAAAAAAATATTACTTAGCGCCCCCTGAAAATTATTATTTTTTCAAATTTTAATAGCAAAATTAACTGGGTATGCCGCTACCAATTTAGTAATCCTCGGCTCTATTTTCGTCAGCAGTAATCTTAAACCACCAAGATTGACTATTTGCAATTCCTATTTTTACTTTCTCCGTTACGAAGTACGAGAAAGTATTGTGATCGTGATTTTTTTTTTAAATTTTTTTTTACGGAAATATCCGTTTTCGGGTCCCTAGATGCCATTTCAACAATTTCTAGAAAAATGTTTTTTGTGTCTGTGTGTGATGGTGTGTGTGTGTGTGTGTCTACTGTGTGCGCTGTACCTCAAAAATTAATAGAGCAATTGATATGAAACTTTCAACATACGTCTTATTTGATAATCTGAAGAACTGAAAAGCTTTTGATAAAATTTCGTACACCGGAAGTGGTTTGCCTTAACTGTTTTTTTTTTGCCAATATTTTCTTAAATATGAAAATTATCACAAAAACATTTAAACAAACTTTAAAGACAACAAAGAAATAAACATCTTCTGCTTGACAACATTTTTCATAAAATTCTTGCTATTCGAGAAAAAAAATTATTAATTTTTTTTTAATTTTTGGTTTATAATTATGAAACAATAGTTACAGCAAATTTATGTCAATAATAATTGTAGAGAATACCAAAATGAACAACTTCTAAAGAATAAGTTTTTTCAAAATCTCGTTAGTTTTTGAGTAAACCGAGCTTTTAATTTGAAGTATAATTTTTCCATCTTTCATAATTTTGACGTTTTAAACGTCAATTTCACCCGAGTTTGCGCAACGCTCGATGTACAGTCATGCTCACATAAATCTAGTACAAACATATTAGTTTCGTGTAATTTGAACACACCTCTGTAGACAAGGTGTCTAGATTCATACTGATTCAGTCAAATTGACATTTGTCAATACGTAAGGTAGCATTTTCGAATTATTTCAAAAATACAAATTCTCAAAAATGTTCACTGTGACTGACTAATTTTTTTGCCGTTAAAGTTAGCTGAATTTTTTTAACGGCAATCAATTTCTCTCGTCTTTCTGATGAAAAAAAAGTTAAATTCAATAGTCTACGATGATTATTAAGAAAGTTGCATTTTTCAACAAATTTCCAAGGGGTTTACTCATGTGTTTTTTTCGTGTTTTTATCAAAAAATAAAAATCTATAATCCGACTAATTGACGTACGAGGAGCTTAGATTTGCAAACCGCGTTCAATTTGGAGTTTTCGTTTGGCCGCTACGGCCGATCAAAGTCTGAAAAATCAATTATATTCGAAAATTTTCTAAAATGTTCACTGTGACTGACTAATTTTTTTGCTATTGAAGTTACCTCAAATCTTTTAACGGCAATCAATTTCTCTCGTTTTTCTGATGAAAAAAAAGTTAAATTCAATAGTCTACGATGATTATTAAGAAAGTTGCATTTTTTAACAAATTTCCTAGGGGTTTACTTATGTCTTTTTTTCGAGTTTTCATCAAAAAATTAAAATCTCTAATCCGACTAATTGACGTACGAGGAGCCCAGATTTGCAAACCGCGTTAAATTTGGAGTTTTCGTTTGGCCGCTACGGCCGATCAAAGTCTGAAAAATCAATTATTTTCGTAAATTTTCTAAAATGTTCACTGTGACTGACTAATTTTTTTGCTATTGAAGCTAGCTCAAATCTTTTAACGGCATTCAATTTCTCTCGTTTTTCTGATGAAAAAAAAGTTAAATTCAATAGTCTACGATGATTATTAAGAAAGTTGCATTTTTTAACAAATTTCCTAGGGGTTTACTCATGTCTTTTTTTCGAGTTTTCATCAAAAAATTAAAATCTCTAATCCGACTAATTGACGTACGAGGAGCCCAGATTTGCAAACCGCGTTAAATTTGGAGTTTTCGTTTGGCCGCTACGGCCGATCAAAGTCTGAAAAATCAATTATTTTCGTAAATTTTCTAAAATGTTCACTGTGACTGACTAATTTTTTTGCTATTGAAATTAGCTCAAATCTTTTAACGGCAATCAATTTCTCTCGTTTTTCTGATGAAAAAAAAGTTAAATTCAATAGTCTACGATGATTATTAAGAAAGTTGCATTTTTTAACAAACTTCCTAGGGGTTTACTCATGTCTTTTTTTCGAGTTTTCATCAAAAAATTAAAATCTCTAAACCGACTAATTGACGTACGAGGAGCCCAGATTTGCAAACCGCGTTAAATTTGGAGTTTTCGTTTGGCCGCTACGGCCGATCAAAGTCTGAAAAATCAATTATTTTCGTAAATTTTCTAAAATGTTCACTGTGACTGACTAATTTTTTTGCTATTGAAGTTAGCTCAAATCTTTTAACGGCAATCAATTTCTCTCGTTTTTCTGATGAAAAAAAAGTTAAATTCAATAGTCTACGATGATTATTAAGAAAGTTGCATTTTTTAACAAATTTCCTAGGGGTTTACTCATGTCTTTTTTTCGAGTTTTCATCAAAAAATTAAAATCTCTAATCCGACTAATTGACGTACGAGGAGCCCAGATTTGCAAACCGCGTTAAATTTGGAGTTTTCGTTTGGCCGCTATGGCCGATCAAAGTCTGAAAAATCAATTATTTTCGTAAATTTTCTAAAATGTTCACTGTGACTGACTAATTTTTTTGCTATTGAAATTAGCTCAAATCTTTTAACGGCAATCAATTTCTCTCGTTTTTCTGATGAAAAAAAAGTTAAATTCAATAGTCTACGATGATTATTAAGAAAGTTGCATTTTTTAACAAATTTCCTAGGGGTTTACTCTTGTCTTTTTTTCGTGTTTTCATCAAAAAATTAAAATCTCTAATCCGACTAATTGACGTACGAGGAGCCCAGATTTGCAAACCGCGTTAAATTTGGAGTTTTCGTTTGGCCGCTACGGCCGATCAAAGTCTGAAAAATCAATTATTTTCGTAAATTTTCTAAAATGTTCACTGTGACTGACTAATTTTTTTGCTATTGAAGTTAGCTCAAATCTTTTAACGGCAATCAATTTCTCTCGTTTTTCTGATGAAAAAAAAGTTAAATTCAATAGTCTACGATGATTATTAAGAAAGTTGCATTTTTTAACAAATTTCCTAGGGGTTTACTCATGTCTTTTTTTCGAGTTTTCATCAAAAAATTAAAATCTCTAATCCGACTAATTGACGTACGAGGAGCCCAGATTTGCAAACCGCGTTAAATTTGGAGTTTTCGTTTGGCCGCTACGGCCGATCAAAGTCTGAAAAATCAATTATTTTCGTAAATTTTCTAAAATGTTCACTGTGACTGACTAATTTTTTTGCTATTGAAGTTAGCTGAAATCTTTTAACGGCAATCAATTTCTCTCGTTTTTCTGATGAAAAAAAAGTTAAATTCAATAGTCTACGATGATTATTAAGAAAGTTGCATTTTTTAACAAATTTCCTAGGGGTTTACTCATGTCTTTTTTTCGAGTTTTCATCAAAAAATTAAAATCTCTAATCCGACTAATTGACGTACGAGGAGCCCAGATTTGCAAACCGCGTTAAATTTGGAGTTTTCGTTTGACCGCTACGGCCGATCAAAGTCTGAAAAATCAATTATTTTCGTAAATTTTCTAAAATGTTCACTGTGACTGACTAATTTTTTTGCTATTGAAGTTAGCTCAAATCTTTTAAAGGCAATCAATTTCTCTCGTTTTTCTGATGAAAAAAAAGTTAAATTCAATAGTCTACGATGATTATTAAGAAAGTTGCATTTTTTAACAAATTTCCTAGGGGTTTACTCATGTCTTTTTTTCGAGTTTTCATTAAAAAATTAAAATCTCTAATCCGACTAATTGACGTACGAGGAGCCCAGATTTGCAAACCGCGTTAAATTTGGAGTTTTCGTTTGGCCGCTACGGCCGATCAAAGTCTGAAAAATCAATTATTTTCGTAAATTTTCTAAAATGTTCACTGTGACTGACTAATTTTTTTGCTATTGAAGTTAGCTCAAATCTTTTAACGGCAATCAATTTCTCTCGTTTTTCTGATGAAAAAAAAGTTAAATTCAATAGTCTACGATGATTATTAAGAAAGTTGCATTTTTTAACAAATTTCCTAGGGGTTTACTCATGTCTTTTTTTCGAGTTTTCATCAAAAAATTAAAATCTCTAATCCGACTAATTGACGTACGAGGAGCCCAGATTTGCAAACCGCGTTAAATTTGGAGTTTTCGTTTGGCCGCTACGGCCGATCAAAGTCTGAAAAATCAATTATTTTCGTAAATTTTCTAAAATGTTCACTGTGACTGACTAATTTTTTTGCTATTGAAATTAGCTCAAATCTTTTAACGGCAATCAATTTCTCTCGTTTTTCTGATGAAAAAAAAGTTAAATTCAATAGTCTACGATGATTATTAAGAAAGTTGCATTTTTTAACAAATTTCCTAGGGGTTTACTCATGTCTTTTTTTCGAGTTTTCATCAAAAAATTAAAATCTCTAATCCGACTAATTGACGTACGAGGAGCCCAGATTTGCAAACCGCGTTAAATTTGGAGTTTTCGTTTGGCCGCTACGGCCGATCAAAGTCTGAAAAATCAATTATTTTCGTAAATTTTCTAAAATGTTCACAGTGACTGACTAATTTTTTTGCTATTGAAATTAGCTCAAATCTTTTAACGGCAATCAATTTCTCTCGTTTTTCTGATGAAAAAAAAGTTAAATTCAATAGTCTACGATGATTATTAAGAAAGTTGCATTTTTTAACAAATTTCCTAGGGGTTTACTCATGTCTTTTTTTCGTGTTTTCATCAAAAAATTAAAATCTCTAATCCGACTAATTGACGTACGAGGAGCCCAGATTTGCAAACCGCGTTAAATTTGGAGTTTTCGTTTGGCCGCTACGGCCGATCAAAGTCTGAAAAATCAATTATTTTCGTAAATTTTCTAAAATGTTCACTGTGACTGACTAATTTTTTTGCTATTGAAGTTAGCTCAAATCTTTTAACGGCAATCAATTTCTCTCGTTTTTCTGATGAAAAAAAAGTTAAATTCAATAGTCTACGATGATTATTAAGAAAGTTGCATTTTTTAACAAATTTCCTAGGGGTTTACTCATGTCTTTTTTTCGAGTTTTCATCAAAAAATTAAAATCTCTAATCCGACTAATTGACGTACGAGGAGCCCAGATTTGCAAACCGCGTTAAATTTGGAGTTTTCGTTTGGCCGCTACGGCCGATCAAAGTCTGAAAAATCAATTATTTTCGTAAATTTTCTAAAATGTTCACTGTGACTGACTAATTTTTTTGCTATTGAAGTTAGCTCAAATCTTTTAAAGGCAATCAATTTCTCTCGTTTTTCTGATGAAAAAAAAGTTAAATTCAATAGTCTACGATGATTATTAAGAAAGTTGCATTTTTTAACAAATTTCCTAGGGGTTTACTCATGTCTTTTTTTCGAGTTTTCATTAAAAAATTAAAATCTCTAATCCGACTAATTGACGTACGAGGAGCCCAGATTTGCAAACCGCGTTAAATTTGGAGTTTTCGTTTGGCCGCTACGGCCGATCAAAGTCTGAAAAATCAATTATTTTCGTAAATTTTCTAAAATGTTCACTGTGACTGACTAATTTTTTTGCTATTGAAGTTAGCTCAAATCTTTTAACGGCAATCAATTTCTCTCGTTTTTCTGATGAAAAAAAAGTTAAATTCAATAGTCTACGATGATTATTAAGAAAGTTGCATTTTTTAACAAATTTCCTAGGGGTTTACTCATGTCTTTTTTTCGAGTTTTCATCAAAAAATTAAAATCTCTAATCCGACTAATTGACGTACGAGGAGCCCAGATTTGCAAACCGCGTTAAATTTGGAGTTTTCGTTTGGCCGCTACGGCCGATCAAAGTCTGAAAAATCAATTATTTTCGTAAATTTTCTAAAATGTTCACTGTGACTGACTAATTTTTTTGCTATTGAAGTTAGCTCAAATCTTTTAACGGCAATCAATTTCTCTCGTTTTTCTGATGAAAAAAAAGTTAAATTCAATAGTCTACGATGATTATTAAGAAAGTTGCATTTTTTAACAAATTTCCTAGGGGTTTACTCATGTCTTTTTTTCGAGTTTTCATTAAAAAATTAAAATCTCTAATCCGACTAATTGACGTACGAGGAGCCCAGATTTGCAAACCGCGTTAAATTTGGAGTTTTCGTTTGGCCGCTACGGCCGATCAAAGTCTGAAAAATCAATTATTTTCGTAAATTTTCTAAAATGTTCACTGTGACTGACTAATTTTTTTGCTATTAAAGTTAGCTCAAATCTTTTAACGGCAATCAATTTCTCTCGTTTTTCTGATGAAAAAAAAGTTAAATTCAATAGTCTACGATGATTATTAAGAAAGTTGCATTTTTTAACAAATTTCCTAGGGGTTTACTCATGTCTTTTTTTCGAGTTTTCATTAAAAAATTAAAATCTCTAATCCGACTAATTGACGTACGAGGAGCCCAGATTTGCAAACCGCGTTAAATTTGGAGTTTTCGTTTGGCCGCTACGGCCGATCAAAGTCTGAAAAATCAATTATTTTCGTAAATTTTCTAAAATGTTCACTGTGACTGACTAATTTTTTTGCTATTGAAGTTAGCTCAAATCTTTTAACGGCAATCAATTTCTCTCGTTTTTCTGATGAAAAAAAAGTTAAATTCAATAGTCTACGATGATTATTAAGAAAGTTGCATTTTTTAACAAATTTCCTAGGGGTTTACTCATGTCTTTTTTTCGAGTTTTCATTAAAAAATTAAAATCTCTAATCCGACTAATTGACGTACGAGGAGCCCAGATTTGGAAACCGCGTTAAATTTGGAGTTTTCGTTTGGCCGCTACGGCCGATCAAAGTCTGAAAAATCAATTATTTTCGTAAATTTTCTAAAATGTTCACTGTGACTGACTAATTTTTTTGCTATTGAAGTTAGCTCAAATCTTTTAACGGCAATCAATTTCTCTCGTTTTTCTGATGAAAAAAAAGTTAAATTCAATAGTCTACGATGATTATTAAGAAAGTTGCATTTTTTAACAAATTTCCTAGGGGTTTACTCATGTCTTTTTTTCGAGTTTTCATCAAAAAATTAAAATCTCTAATCCGACTAATTGACGTACGAGGAGCCCAGATTTGCAAACCGCGTTAAATTTGGAGTTTTCGTTTGGCCGCTACGGCCGATCAAAGTCTGAAAAATCAATTATTTTCGTAAATTTTCTAAAATGTTCACTGTGACTGACTAATTTTTTTGCTATTGAAATTAGCTCAAATCTTTTAACGGCAATCAATTTCTCTCGTTTTTCTGATGAAAAAAAAGTTAAATTCAATAGTCTACGATGATTATTAAGAAAGTTGCATTTTTTAACAAATTTCCTAGGGGTTTACTCATGTCTTTTTTTCGTGTTTTCATCAAAAAATTAAAATCTCTAATCCGACTAATTGATGTAGGAGGAGCCCAGATTTGCAAACCGCGTTAAATTTGGAGTTTTCGTTTGGCCGCTACGGCCGATCAAAGTCTGAAAAATCAATTATTTTCGTAAATTTTCTAAAATGTTCACTGTGACTGACTAATTTTTTTGCTATTGAAGTTAGCTCAAATCTTTTAACGGCAATCAATTTCTCTCGTTTTTCTGATGAAAAAAAAGTTAAATTCAATAGTCTACGATGATTATTAAGAAAGTTGCATTTTTTAACAAATTTCCTAGGGGTTTACTCATGTCTTTTTTTCGTGTTTTCATCAAAAAATTAAAATCTTTAATCCGACTAATTGATGTACGAGGAGCCCAGATTTGCAAACCGCGTTCAATTTGGAGTTTTCGTTTGGCCGCTACGGCCGATCAAAGTCTGAAAAATCAATTATTTTCGTAAATTTTCTAAAATGTTCACTGTGACTGACTAATTTTTTTGCTATTGAAGTTAGCTCAAATCTTTTAACAGCAATCAATTTCTCTCGTTTTTCTGATGAAAAAAAAGTTAAATTCAATAGTCTACGATGATTATTAAGAAAGTTGCATTTTTTAACAAATTTCCTAGGGGTTTACTCATGTCTTTTTTTCGAGTTTTCATCAAAAAATTAAAATCTCTAATCCGACTAATTGACGTACGAGGAGCCCAGATTTGCAAACCGCGTTAAATTTGGAGTTTTCGTTTGGCCGCTACGGCCGATCAAAGTCTGAAAAATCAATTATTTTCGTAAATTTTCTAAAATGTTCACTGTGACTGACTAATTTTTTTGCTATTGAAGTTAGCTCAAATCTTTTAACGGCAATCAATTTCTCTCGTTTTTCTGATGAAAAAAAAGTTAAATTCAATAGTCTACGATGATTATTAAGAAAGTTGCATTTTTTAACAAATTTCCTAGGGGTTTACTCATGTCTTTTTTTCGTGTTTTCATCAAAAAATTAAAATCTCTAATCCGACTAATTGATGTAGGAGGAGCCCAGATTTGCAAACCGCGTTAAATTTGGAGTTTTCGTTTGGCCGCTACGGCCGATCAAAGTCTGAAAAATCAATTATTTTCGTAAATTTTCTAAAATGTTCACTGTGACTGACTAATTTTTTTGCTATTGAAATTAGCTCAAATCTTTTAACGGCAATCAATTTCTCTCGTTTTTCTGATGAAAAAAAAGTTAAATTCAATAGTCTACGATGATTATTAAGAAAGTTGCATTTTTTAACAAATTTCCTAGGGGTTTACTCATGTCTTTTTTTCGTGTTTTCATCAAAAAATTAAAATCTCTAATCCGACTAATTGATGTACGAGGAGCCCAGATTTGCAAACCGCGTTCAATTTGGAGTTTTCGTTTGGCCGCTACGGCCGATCAAAGTCTGAAAAATCAATTATTTTCGTAAATTTTCTAAAATGTTCACTGTGACTGACTATTTTTTTTGCTATTGAAGTTAGCTCAAATCTTTTAACGGCAATCAATTTCTCTCGTTTTTCTGATGAAAAAAAAGTTAAATTCAATAGTCTACGATGATTATTAAGAAAGTTGCATTTTTTAACAAATTTCCTAGGGGTTTACTCATGTCTTTTTTTCGAGTTTTCATAAAAAAATTAAAATCTCTAATCCGACTAATTGACGTACGAGGAGCCCAGATTTGCAAACCGCGTTAAATTTGGAGTTTTCGTTTGGCCGCTACGGCCGATCAAAGTCTGAAAAATCAATTATTTTCGTAAATTTTCTAAAATGTTCACTGTGACTGACTAATTTTTTTGCTATTGAAATTAGCTCAAATCTTTTAACGGCAATCAATTTCTCTCGTTTTTCTGATGAAAAAAAAGTTAAATTCAATAGTCTACGATGATTATTAAGAAAGTTGCATTTTTTAACAAATTTCCTAGGGGTTTACTCATGTCTTTTTTTCGAGTTTTCATCAAAAAATTAAAATCTCTAATCCGACTAATTGACGTACGAGGAGCCCAGATTTGCAAACCGCGTTAAATTTAGAGTTTTCGTTTGGCCGCTACGGCCGATCAAAGTCTGAAAAATCAATTATTTTCGTAAATTTTCTAAAATGTTCACTGTGACTGACTAATTTTTTTGCTATTGAAGTTAGCTCAAATCTTTTAATGGCAATCAATTTCTCTCGTTTTTCTGATGAAAAAGAAGTTAAATTTAATAGTCTACGATGATTATTAAGAAAGTTGCATTTTTTAACAAATTTCCTAGGGGTTTACTCATGTCTTTTTTTCGAGTTTTCATAAAAAAATTAAAATCTCTAATCCGACTAATTGACGTACGAGGAGCCCAGATTTGCAAACCGCGTTAAATTTGGAGTTTTCGTTTGGCCGCTACGGCCGATCAAATTCTGAAAAATCAATTATTTTCGTAAATTTTCTAAAATGTTCACTGTGACTGACTAATTTTTTTGCTATTGAAGTTAGCTCAAATCTTTTAACGGCAATCAATTTCTCTCGTTTTTCTGATGAAAAAAAAGTTAAATTCAATAGTCTACGATGATTATTAAGAAAGTTGCATTTTTTAACAAATTTCCTAGGGGTTTACTCATGTCTTTTTTTCGAGTTTTCATCAAAAAATTAAAATCTCTAATCCGACTAATTGACGTACGAGGAGCCCAGATTTGCAAACCGCGTTAAATTTGGAGTTTTCGTTTGGCCGCTACGGCCGATCAAAGTCTGAAAAATCAATTATTTTCGTAAATTTTCTAAAATGTTCACTGTGACTGACTAATTTTTTTGCTATTGAAGTTAGCTCAAATCTTTTAACGGCAATCAATTTCTCTCGTTTTTCTGATGAAAAAAAAGTTAAATTCAATAGTCTACGATGATTATTAAGAAAGTTGCATTTTTTAACAAATTTCCTAGGGGTTTACTCATGTCTTTTTTTTGAGTTTTCATCAAAAAATTAAAATCTCTAATCCGACTAATTGACGTACGAGGAGCCCAGATTTGCAAACCGCGTTAAATTTGGAGTTTTCGTTTGGCCGCTACGGCCGATCAAAGTCTGAAAAATCAATTATTTTCGTAAATTTTCTAAAATGTTCACTGTGACTGACTAATTTTTTTGCTATTGAAGTTAGCTCAAATCTTTTAACGGCAATCAATTTCTCTCGTTTTTCTGATAAAAAAAAGTTAAATTCAATAGTCTACGATGATTATTAAGAAAGTTGCATTTTTTAACAAATTTCCTAGGGGTTTACTCATGTCTTTTTTTCGAGTTTTCATCAAAAAATTAAAATCTCTAATCCGACTAATTGACGTACGAGGAGCCCAGATTTGCAAACCGCGTTAAATTTGGAGTTTTCGTTTGGCCGCTACGGCCGATCAAAGTCTGAAAAATCAATTATTTTCGTAAATTTTCTAAAATGTTCACTGTGACTGACTAATTTTTTTGCTATTGAAGTTAGCTCAAATCTTTTAACGGCAATCAATTTCTCTCGTCTTTCTGATGAAAAAAAAGTTAAATTCAATAGTCTACGATGATTATTAAGAAAGTTGCATTTTTTAACAAATTTCCTAGGGGTTTACTCATGTCTTTTTTTTGAGTTTTCATCAAAAAATTAAAATCTCTAATCCGACTAATTGACGTACGAGGAGCCCAGATTTGCAAACCGCGTTAAATTTGGAGTTTTCGTTTGGCCGCTACGGCCGATCAAAGTCTGAAAAATCAATTATTTTCGTAAATTTTCTAAAATGTTCACTGTGACTGACTAATTTTTTTGCTATTGAAGTTAGCTCAAATCTTTTAACGGAAATCAATTTCTCTCGTTTTTCTGATGAAAAAAAAGTTAAATTCAATAGTCTACGATGATTATTAAGAAAGTTGCATTTTTTAACAAATTTCCTAGGGGTTTACTCATGTCTTTTTTTTGAGTTTTCATCAAAAAATTAAAATCTTTAATCCGACTAATTGATGTACGAGGAGCCCAGATTTGCAAACCGCGTTAAATTTGGAGTTTTCGTTTGGCCGCTACGGCCGATCAAAGTCTGAAAAATCAATTATTTTCGTATAATAAATTTTCTAAAATGTTCACTGTGACTGACTAATTTTTTTGCTATTGAAGTTAGCTCAAATCTTTTAACGGCAATCAATTTCTCTCGTTTTTCTGATGAAAAAAAAGTTAAATTCAATAGTCTACGATGATTATTAAGAAAGTTGCATTTTTTAACAAATTTCCTAGGGGTTTACTCATGTCTTTTTTTTCGAGTTTTCATCAAAAAATTAAAATCTCTAATCCGACTAATTGACGTACGAGGAGCCCAGATTTGCAAACCGCGTTAAATTTGGAGTTTTCGTTTGGCCGCTACGGCCGATCAAAGTCTGAAAAATCAATTATTTTCGTAAATTTTCTAAAATGTTCACTGTGACTGACTAATTTTTTTGCTATTGAAGTTAGCTCAAATCTTTTAACGGCAATCAATTTCTCTCGTTTTTCTGATGAAAAAAAAGTTAAATTCAATAGTCTACGATGATTATTAAGAAAGTTGCATTTTTTAACAAATTTCCTAGGGGTTTACTCATGTCTTTTTTTTCGAGTTTTCATAAAAAAATTAAAATCTCTAATCCGACTAATTGACGTACGAGGAGCCCAGATTTGCAAACCGCGTTAAATTTGGAGTTTTCGTTTGGCCGCTACGGCCGATCAAATTCTGAAAAATCAATTATTTTCGTAAATTTTCTAAAATGTTCACTGTGACTGACTAATTTTTTTGCTATTGAAGTTAGCTCAAATCTTTTAACGGCAATCAATTTCTCTCGTTTTTCTGATGAAAAAAAAGTTAAATTCAATAGTCTACGATGATTATTAAGAAAGTTGCATTTTTTAACAAATTTCCTAGGGGTTTACTCATGTCTTTTTTTCGAGTTTTCATCAAAAAATTAAAATCTCTAATCCGACTAATTGACGTACGAGGAGCCCAGATTTGCAAACCGCGTTAAATTTGGAGCTTTCGTTTGGCCGCTACGGCCGATCAAAGTCTGAAAAATCAATTATTTTCGTAAATTTTCTAAAATGTTCACTGTGACTGACTAATTTTTTTGCTATTGAAGTTAGCTCAAATCTTTTAACGGCAATCAATATCTCTCGTTTTTCTGATAAAAAAAAAGTTAAATTCAATAGTCTACGATGATTATTAAGAAAGTTGCATTTTTTAACAAATTTCCTAGGGGTTTACTCATGTCTTTTTTTCGAGTTTTCATCAAAAAATTAAAATCTCTAATCCGACTAATTGACGTACGAGGAGCCCAGATTTGCAAACCGCGTTGAATTTGGAGTTTTTGTTTGGCCGCTACGGCCGATCAAAGTCTGAAAAATCAATTATTTTCGTAAATTTTCTATAATGTTCACTGTGACTGACTATTTTTTTTGCTATTGAAGTTAGCTCAAATCTTTTAACGGCAATCAATTTCTCTCGTTTTTTTGATGAAAAAAAAGTTAAATTTAATAGTCTATGATGATTATTAAGAAAGTTGCATTTTTTAATAAATTTCCTAGGGGTTTACTCATGTCTTTTTTTTGAGTTTTCATCATAATATTAAAATCTCTAATCCGACTAATTGACGTACGAGGAGCCCAGATTTGCAAACCGCGTTAAATTTGGAGTTTTCGTTTGGCCGCTACGGCCGATCAAAGTCTGAAAAATCAATTATTTTCGTATAATAAATTTTCTAAAATGTTCACTGTGACTGACTAATTTTTTTGCTATTGAAGTTAGCTCAAATCTTTTAACGGCAATCAATTTCTCTCGTTTTTCTGATGAAAAAAAAGTTAAATTCAATAGTCTACGATGATTATTAAGAAAGTTGCATTTTTTAACAAATTTCCTAGGGGTTTACTCATGTCTTTTTTTCGAGTTTTCATCAAAAAATTAAAATCTCTAATCCGACTAATTGACGTACGAGGAGCCCAGATTTGCAAACCGCGTTAAATTTAGAGTTTTCGTTTGGCCGCTACGGCCGATCAAAGTCTGAAAAATCAATTATTTTCGTAAATTTTCTAAAATGTTCACTGTGACTGACTAATTTTTTTGCTATTGAAGTTAGCTCAAATCTTTTAACGGCAATCAATTTCTCTCGTTTTTCTGATGAAAAAAAAGTTAAATTCAATAGTCTACGATGATTATTAAGAAAGTTGCATTTTTTAACAAATTTCCTAGGGGTTTACTCATGTCTTTTTTTCGAGTTTTCATAAAAAAATTAAAATCTCTAATCCGACTAATTGACGTACGAGGAGCCCAGATTTGCAAACCGCGTTAAATTTGGAGTTTTCGTTTGGCCGCTACGGCCGATCAAATTCTGAAAAATCAATTATTTTCGTAAATTTTCTAAAATGTTCCCTGTGACTGACTAATTTTTTTGCTATTGAAGTTAGCTCAAATCTTTTAACGGCAATCAATTTCTCTCGTTTTTCTGATGAAAAAAAAGTTAAATTCAATAGTCTACGATGATTATTAAGAAAGTTGCATTTTTTAACAAATTTCCTAGGGGTTTACTCATGTCTTTTTTTCGAGTTTTCATCAAAAAATTAAAATCTCTAATCCGACTAATTGACGTACGAGGAGCCCAGATTTGCAAACCGCGTTAAATTTGGAGTTTTCGTTTGGCCGCTACGGCCGATCAAAGTCTGAAAAATCAATTATTTTCGTAAATTTTCTAAAATGTTCACTGTGACTGACTAATTTTTTTGCTATTGAAGTTAGCTCAAATCTTTTAACGGCAATCAATTTCTCTCGTTTTTCTGATGAAAAAAAAGTTAAATTCAATAGTCTACGATGATTATTAAGAAAGTTGCATTTTTTAACAAATTTCCTAGGGGTTTACTCATGTCTTTTTTTCGAGTTTTCATCAAAAAATTAAAATCTCTAATCCGACTAATTGACGTACGAGGAGCCCAGATTTGCAAACCGCGTTAAATTTGGAGTTTTCGTTTGGCCGCTACGGCCGATCAAAGTCTGAAAAATCAATTATTTTCGTAAATTTTCTAAACTGTTCACCGTGACTGACTAATTTTTTTGCTATTGAAGTTAGCTCAAATCTTTTAACGGCAATCAATTTCTCTCGTTTTTCTGATGAAAAAAAAGTTAAATTCAATAGTCTACGATGATTATTAAGAAAGTTGCATTTTTTAACAAATTTCCTAGTGGTTTACTCATGTCTTTTTTTTTGAGTTTTCATCAAAAAATTAAAATCTCTAATCCGACTAATTGACGTACGAGGAGCCCAGATTTGCAAACCGCGTTAAATTTGGAGTTTTCGTTTGGCCGCTACGGCCGATCAAAGTCTGAAAAATCAATTATTTTCGTAAATTTTCTAAAATGTTCACTGTGACTGACTAATTTTTTTGCTATTGAAGTTAGCTCAAATCTTTTAACGGCAATCAATTTCTCTCGTTTTTCTGATGAAAAAAAAGTTAAATTCAATAGTCTACGATGATTATTAAGAAAGTTGCATTTTTTAACAAATTTCCTAGGGGTTTACTCATGTCTTTTTTTCGAGTTTTCATCAAAAAATTAAAATCTCTAATCCGACTAATTGACGTACGAGGAGCCCAGATTTGCAAACCGCGTTAAATTTGGAGTTTTCGTTTGGCCGCTACGGCCGATCAAAGTCTGAAAAATCAATTATTTTTGTAAATTTTCTAAAATGTTCACTGTGACTGACTAATTTTTTTGCTATTGAAGTTAGCTCAAATCTTTTAATGGCAATCAATTTCTCTTGTTTTTCTGATGAAAAAAAAGTTAAATTCAATAGTCTACGATAATTATTAAGAAAGTTGCATTTTTTAACAAATTTCCTAGGGGTTTACTCATATCTTTTTTTCGAGTTTTCATCAAAAAATTAAAATCTCTAATCCGACTAATTGACGTACGAGGAGCCCAGATTTGCAAACCGCGTTGAATTTGGAGTTTTTGTTTGGCCGCTACGGCCGATCAAAGTCTGAAAAATCAATTATTTTCGTAAATTTTCTAAAATGTTCACCGTGACTGACTATTTTTTTTGCTATTGAAGTTAGCTCAAATCTTTTAACGGCAATCAATTTCTCTCGTTTTTCTGATGAAAAAAAAGTTAAATTCAATAGTCTACGATGATTATTAAAAAGGTTGCATTTTTTAACAAATTTCCTAGGGGTTTACTCATGTCTTTTTTTCGAGTTTTCATCAAAAAATTAAAATCTGTAATCCGACTAATTGACGTACGAGGAGCCCAGATTTGCAAACCGCGTTAAATTTGGAGCTTTCGTTTGGCCGCTACGGCCGATCAAAGTCTGAAAAATCAATTATTTTCGTAAATTTTCTAAAATGTTCACTGTGACTGACTAATTTTTTTGCTATTGAAGTTAGCTCAAATCTTTTAACGGCAATCAATATCTCTCGTTTTTCTGATGAAAAAAAAGTTAAATTCAATAGTCTACGATGATTATTAAGAAAGTTGCATTTTTTAACAAATTTCCTAGGGGTTTACTCATGTCTTTTTTTCGAGTTTTCATCAAAAAATTAAAATATCTAATCCGACTAATTGACGTACGAGGAGCCCAGATTTGCAAACCGCGTTAAATTTGGAGTTTTCGTTTGGCCGCTACGGCCGATCAAAGTCTGAAAAATCAATTATTTTTGTAAATTTTCTAAAATGTTCACTGTGACTGACTAATTTTTTTGCTATTGAAGTTAGCTCAAATCTTTTAATGGCAATCAATTTCTCTTGTTTTTCTGATGAAAAAAAAGTTAAATTCAATAGTCTACGATAATTATTAAGAAAGTTGCATTTTTTAACAAATTTCCTAGGGGTTTACTCATGTCTTTTTTTCGAGTTTTCATCAAAAAATTAAAATCTCTAATCCGACTAATTGACGTACGAGGAGCCCAGATTTGCAAACCGCGTTGAATTTGGAGTTTTCGTTTGGCCGCTACGGCCGATCAAAGTCTGAAAAATCAATTATTTTCGTAAATTTTCTATAATGTTCACTGTGACTGACTAATTTTTTTGCTATTGAAGTTAGCTCAAATCTTTTAACGGCAATCAATTTCTCTCGTTTTTTTGATGAAAAAAAAGTTAAATTTAATAGTCTATGATGATTATTAAGAAAGTTGCATTTTTTAATAAATTTCCTAGGGGTTTACTCATGTCTTTTTTTTGAGTTTTCATCATAATATTAAAATCTCTAATCCGACTAATTGACGTACGAGGAGCCCAGATTTGCAAACCGCGTTAAATTTGGAGTTTTCGTTTGGCCGCTACGGCCGATCAAAGTCTGAAAAATCAATTATTTTCGTAAATTTTCTAAAATGTTCACTGTGACTGACTAATTTTTTTGCTATTGAAGTTAGCTCAAATCTTTTAACGGCAATCAATTTCTCTCGTTTTTCTGATGAAAAAAAAGTTAAATTCAATAGTCTACGATGATTATTAAGAAAGTTGCATTTTTTAACAAATTTCCTAGGGGTTTACTCATGTCTTTTTTTTGAGTTTTCATCAAAAAATTAAAATCTCTAATCCGACTAATTGACGTACGAGGAGCCCAGATTTGCAAACCGCGTTAAATTTGGAGTTTTCGTTTGGCCGCTACGGCCGATCAAAGTCTGAAAAATCAATTATTTTCGTAAATTTTCTAAAATGTTCACTGTGACTGACTAATTTTTTTGCTATTGAAGTTAGCTCAAATCTTTTAACGGCAATCAATTTCTCTCGTTTTTCTGATGAAAAAAAAATTAAATTCAATAGTCTACGATGATTATTAAGAAAGTTGCATTTTTTAACAAATTTCCTAGGGGTTTACTCATGTCTTTTTTTTTAGTTTTCATCAAAAAATTAAAATCTCTAATCCGACTAATTGACGTACGAGGAGCCCAGATTTGCAAACCGCGTTAAATTTGAAGTTTTCGTTTGGCCGCTACGGCCGATCAAAGTCTGAAAAATCAATTATTTTCGTAAATTTTCTAAAATGTTCACTGTGACTGACTAATTTTTTTGCCATTGAAGTTAGCTCAAATCTTTTAACGGCAATCAATTTCTCTCGTTTTTCTGATTAAAAAAAAGTTAAATTCAATAGTCTACGATGATTATTAAGAAAGTTGCATTTTTTAGCAAATTTCCTAGGGGTTTACTCATGTCTTTTTTTCGAGTTTTCATCAAAAAATTAAAATCTCTAATCCGACTAATTGACGTACGAGGAGCCCAGATTTGCAAACCGCGTTAAATTTGGAATATTCGTTTGGCCGCTACGGCCGATCAAAGTCTGAAAAATCAATTATTTTCGTAAATTTTCTAAAATGTTCACTGTGACTGACTAATTTTTTTGCTATTGAAGTTAGCTCAAATCTTTTAACGGCAATCAATTTCTCTCGTTTTTCTGATGAAAAAAAAGTTAAATTCAATAGTCTACGATGATTATTAAGAAAGTTGCATTTTTTAACAAATTTCCTAGGGGTTTACTCATGTCTTTTTTTCGAGTTTTCATCAAAAAATTAAAATATCTAATCCGACTAATTGACGTACGAGGAGCCCAGATTTGCAAACCGCGTTAAATTTGGAGTTTTCGTTTGGCCGCTACGGCCGATCAAAGTCTGAAAAATCAATTATTTTTGTAAATTTTCTAAAATGTTCACTGTGACTGACTAATTTTTTTGCTATTGAAGTTAGCTCAAATCTTTTAATGGCAATCAATTTCTCTTGTTTTTCTGATGAAAAAAAAGTTAAATTCAATAGTCTACGATAATTATTAAGAAAGTTGCATTTTTTAACAAATTTCCTAGGGGTTTACTCATATCTTTTTTTCGAGTTTTCATCAAAAAATTAAAATCTCTAATCCGACTAATTGACGTACGAGGAGCCCAGATTTGCAAACCGCGTTGAATTTGGAGTTTTTGTTTGGCCGCTACGGCCGATCAAAGTCTGAAAAATCAATTATTTTCGTAAATTTTCTAAAATGTTCACTGTGACTGACTATTTTTTTTGCTATTGAAGTTAGCTCAAATCTTTTAACGGCAATCAATTTCTCTCGTTTTTCTGATGAAAAAAAAGTTAAATTCAATAGTCTACGATGATTATTAAAAAGGTTGCATTTTTTAACAAATTTCCTAGGGGTTTACTCATGTCTTTTTTTCGAGTTTTCATCAAAAAATTAAAATCTGTAATCCGACTAATTGACGTACGAGGAGCCCAGATTTGCAAACCGCGTTAAATTTGGAGCTTTCGTTTGGCCGCTACGGCCGATCAAAGTCTGAAAAATCAATTATTTTCGTAAATTTTCTAAAATGTTCACTGTGACTGACTAATTTTTTTGCTATTGAAGTTAGCTCAAATCTTTTAACGGCAATCAATATCTCTCGTTTTTCTGATGAAAAAAAAGTTAAATTCAATAGTCTACGATGATTATTAAGAAAGTTGCATTTTTTAACAAATTTCCTAGGGGTTTACTCATGTCTTTTTTTCGAGTTTTCATCAAAAAATTAAAATATCTAATCCGACTAATTGACGTACGAGGAGCCCAGATTTGCAAACCGCGTTAAATTTGGAGTTTTCGTTTGGCCGCTACGGCCGATCAAAGTCTGAAAAATCAATTATTTTCGTAAATTTTCTAAAATGTTCACTGTGACTGACTAATTTTTTTGCTATTGAAGTTAGCTCAAATCTTTTAATGGCAATCAATTTCTCTTGTTTTTCTGATGAAAAAAAAGTTAAATTCAATAGTCTACGATAATTATTAAGAAAGTTGCATTTTTTAACAAATTTCCTAGGGGTTTACTCATGTCTTTTTTTCGAGTTTTCATCAAAAAATTAAAATCTCTAATCCGACTAATTGACGTACGAGGAGCCCAGATTTGCAAACCGCGTTGAATTTGGAGTTTTTGTTTGGCCGCTACGGCCGATCAAAGTCTGAAAAATCAATTATTTTCGTAAATTTTCTAAAATGTTCACTGTGACTGACTAATTTTTTTGCTATTGAAGTTAGCTCAAATCTTTTAACGGCAATCAATTTCTCTCGTTTTTTTGATGAAAAAAAAGTTAAATTTAATAGTCTATGATGATTATTAAGAAAGTTGCATTTTTTAATAAATTTCCTAGGGGTTTACTCATGTCTTTTTTTCGAGTTTTCATCAAAATATTAAAATCTCTAATCCGACTAATTGACGTACGAGGAGCCCAGATTTGCAAACCGCGTTAAATTTGGAGTTTTCGTTTGGCCGCTACGGCCGATCAAAGTCTGAAAAATCAATTATTTTCGTAAATTTTCTAAAATGTTCACTGTGACTGACTAATTTTTTTGCTATTGAAGTTAGCTCAAATCTTTTAACGGCAATCAATTTCTCTCGTTTTTCTGATGAAAAAAAAGTTAAATTCAATAGTCTACGATGATTATTAAGAAAGTTGCATTTTTTAACAAATTTCCTAGGGGTTTACTCATGTCTTTTTTTTCGAGTTTTCATCAAAAAATTAAAATCTCTAATCCGACTAATTGACGTACGAGGAGCCCAGATTTGCAAACCGCGTTAAATTTGGAGTTTTCGTTTGGCCGCTACGGCCGATCAAAGTCTGAAAAATCAATTATTTTCGTAAATTTTCTAAAATGTTCACTGTGACTGACTAATTTTTTTGCTATTGAAGTTAGCTCAAATCTTTTAACGGCAATCAATTTCTCTCGTTTTTCTGATGAAAAAAAAATTAAATTCAATAGTCTACGATGATTATTAAGAAAGTTGCATTTTTTAACAAATTTCCTAGGGGTTTACTCATGTCTTTTTTTTTAGTTTTCATCAAAAAATTAAAATCTCTAATCCGACTAATTGACGTACGAGGAGCCCAGATTTGCAAACCGCGTTAAATTTGAAGTTTTCGTTTGGCCGCTACGGCCGATCAAAGTCTGAAAAATCAATTATTTTCGTAAATTTTCTAAAATGTTCACTGTGACTGACTAATTTTTTTGCCATTGAAGTTAGCTCAAATCTTTTAACGGCAATCAATTTCTCTCGTTTTTCTGATTAAAAAAAAGTTAAATTCAATAGTCTACGATGATTATTAAGAAAGTTGCATTTTTTAGCAAATTTCCTAGGGGTTTACTCATGTCTTTTTTTCGAGTTTTCATCAAAAAATTAAAATCTCTAATCCGACTAATTGACGTACGAGGAGCCCAGATTTGCAAACCGCGTTAAATTTGGAGTTTTCGTTTGGCCGCTACGGCCGATCAAAGTCTGAAAAATCAATTATTTTCGTAAATTTTCTAAAATGTTCACTGAACTGACTAATTTTTTTGCTATTGAAGTTAGCTCAAATCTTTTAACGGCAATCAATTTCTCTCGTTTTTCTGATGAAAAAAAAGTTAAATTCAATAGTCTACGATGATTATTAAGAAAGATGCATTTTTTAACAAATTTCCTAGGGGTTTACTCATGTCTTTTTTTTGAGTTTTCATCAAAAAATTAAAATCTCTGATCCGACTAATTGACGTACGAGGAGCCCAGATTTGCAAACCGCGTTAAATTTGGAGTTTTCGTTTGGCCGCTACGGCCGATCAAAGTCTGAAAAATCAATTATTTTCGTAAATTTTCTAAAATGTTCACTGAACTGACTAATTTTTTTGCTATTGAAGTTAGCTCAAATCTTTTAACGGCAATCAATTTCTCTCGTTTTTCTGATGAAAAAAAAGTTAAATTCAATAGTCTACGATGATTATTAAGAAAGTTGCATTTTTTAACAAATTTCCTAGGGGTTTACTCATGTCTTTTTTTTGAGTTTTCATCAAAAAATTAAAATCTCTAATCCGACTAATTGACGTACGAGGAGCCCAGATTTGCAAACCGCGTTAAATTTGGAGTTTTCGTTTGGCCGCTACGGCCGATCAAAGTCTGAAAAATCAATTATTTTCGTAAATTTTCTAAAATGTTCACTGAACTGACTAATTTTTTTGCTATTGAAGTTAGCTCAAATCTTTTAACGGCAATCAATTTCTCTCGTTTTTCTGATGAAAAAAAAAGTTAAATTCAATAGTCTACGATGATTATTAAGAAAGTTGCATTTTTTAACAAATTTCCTAGGGGTTTACTCATGTCTTTTTTTTGAGTTTTCATCAAAAAATTAAAATCTCTAATCCGACTAATTGACGTACGAGGAGCCCAGATTTGCAAACCGCGTTAAATTTGGAGTTTTCGTTTGGCCGCTACGGCCGATCAAAGTCTGAAAAATCAATTATTTTCGTAAATTTTCTAAAATGTTCACTGTGACTGACTAATTTTTTTGCTATTGAAGTTAGCTCAAATCTTTTAACGGAAATCAATTTCTCTCGTTTTTCTGATGAAAAAAAAGTTAAATTCAATAGTCTACGATGATTATTAAGAAAGTTGCATTTTTTAACAAATTTACTAGGGGTTTACTCATGTTTTTTTTTTGAGTTTTCATCAAAAAATTAAAATCTCTAATCCGACTAATTGACGTACGAGGAGCCCAGATTTGCAAACCGCGTTAAATTTGGAGTTTTCGTTTGGCCGCTACGGCCGATCAAAGTCTGAAAAATCAATTATTTTCGTAAATTTTCTAAAATGTTCACTGTGACTGACTACTTTTTTTGCTATTGAAGTTAGCTCAAATCTTTTAACGGCAATCAATTTCTCTCGTTTTTCTGATGAAAAAAAAGTTAAATTCAATAGTCTACGATGATTATTAAGAAAGTTGCATTTTTTAACAAATTTCCTAGGGGTTTACTCATGTCTTTTTTTCGAGTTTTCATCAAAAAATTAAAATCTCTAATCCGACTAATTGACGTACGAGGAGCCCAGATTTGCAAACCGCGTTAAATTTGGAGTTTTTGTTTGGCCGCTACGGCCGATCAAAGTCTGAAAAATCAATTATTTTCGTAAATTTGCTAAAATGTTCACTGTGACTGACTAATTTTTTTGCTATTGAAGTTAGCTCAAATCTTTTAACGGCAATCAATTTCTCTCGTTTTTCTGATGAAAAAAAAGTTAAATTCAATAGTCTACGATGATTATTAAGAAAGTTGCATTTTTTAACAAATTTCCTAGGGGTTTACTCATGTCTTTTTTTCGAGTTTTCATCAAAAAATTAAAATCTCTAATCCGACTAATTGACGTACGAGGAGCCCAGATTTGCAAACCGTGTTAAATTTGGAGTTTTCGTTTGGCCGCTACGGCCGATCAAAGTCTGAAAAATCAATTATTTTCGTAAATTTTCTAAAATGTTCACTGTGACTGACTAATTTTTTTGCTATTGAAGTTAGCTCAAATATTTTAACGGCAATCAATTTCTCTCGTTTTTCTGATGAAAAAAAAAGTTAAATTCAATAGTCTACGATGATTATTAAGAAAGTTGCATTTTTTAACAAATTTCCTAGGGGTTTACTCATGTCTTTTTTTCGAGTTTTCATCAAAAAATTAAAATCTCTAATCCGACTAATTGACGTACGAGGAGCCCAGATTTGCAAACCGCGTTAAATTTGGAGTTTTCGTTTGGCCGCTACGGCCGATCAAAGTCTGAAAAATCAATTATTTTCGTAAATTTTCTAAAATGTTCACTGTGACTGACTAATTTTTTTGCTATTGAAATTAGCTCAAATCTTTTAACGGCAATCAATTTCTCTCGTTTTTCTGATGAAAAAAAAGTTAAATTCAATAGTCTACGATGATTATTAAGAAAGTTGCATTTTTTAACAAATTTCCTAGGGGTTTACTCATGTCTTTTTTTCGAGTTTTCATCAAAAAATAAAAATCTCTAATCCGACTAATTGACGTACGAGGAGCCCAGATTTGCAAACCGCGTTAAATTTGGAGTTTTCGTTTGGCCGCTACGGCCGATCAAAGTCTGAAAAATCAATTATTTTCGTAAATTTTCTAAAATGTTCACTGTGACTGACTAATTTTTTTGCTATTGAAGTTAGCTTAAATCTTTTAACGGCAATCAATTTCTCTCGTTTTTCTGATGAAAAAAAAGTTAAATTCAATAGTCTACGATGATTATTAAGAAAGTTGCATTTTTTAACAAATTTCCTAGGGGTTTACTCATGTCTTTTTTTCGAGTTTTCATCAAAAAATTAAAATCTCTAATCCGACTAATTGATGTACGAGGGGCCCAGATTTGCAAACCGCGTTAAATTTAGAGTTTTCGTTTGGCCGCTACGGCCGATCAAAGTCTGAAAAATCAATTATTTTCGTAAATTTTCTAAAATGTTCACTGTGACTGACTATTTTTTTTGCTATTGAAGTTAGCTCAAATCTTTTAACGGCAATCAATTTCTCTCGTTTTTTCTGATGAAAAAAAAGTTAAATTCAATAGTCTACGATGATTATTAAGAAAGTTGCATTTTTTAACAAATTTCCTAGGGGTTTACTCATGTCTTTTTTTCGAGTTTTCATCAAAAAATTAAAATCTCTAATCCGACTAATTGACGTACGAGGAGCCCAGATTTGCAAACCGCGTTAAATTTGGAGTTTTCGTTTGGCCGCTACGGCCGATCAAAGTCTGAAAAATCAATTATTTTCGTAAATTTTCTAAAATGTTCACTGTGACTGACTAATTTTTTTGCTATTGAAGTTAGCTCAAATCTTTTAACGGCAATCAATTTCTCTCGTTTTTCTGATGAAAAAAAAGTTAAATTCAATAGTCTACGATGATTATTAAGAAAGTTGCATTTTTTAACAAATTTCCTAGGGGTTTACTCATGTCTTTTTTTTGAGTTTTCATCAAAAAATTAAAATCTCTAATCCGACTAATTGACGTACGAGGAGCCCAGATTTGCAAACCGCGTTAAATTTGGAGTTTTCGTTTGGCCGCTACGGCCGATCAAAGTCTGAAAAATCAATTATTTTCGTAAATTTTCTAAAATGTTCACTGTGACTGACTATTTTTTTGCTATTGAAGTTAGCTCAAATCTTTTAACGGCAATCAATTTCTCTCGTTTTTCTGATGAAAAAAAAGTTAAATTCAATAGTCTACGATGATTATTAAGAAAGTTGCATTTTTTAACAAATTTCCTAGGGGTTTACTCATGTCTTTTTTTCGAGTTTTCATCAAAAAATTAAAATCTCTAATCCGACTAATTGACGTACGAGGAGCCCAGATTTGCAAACCGTGTTAAATTTGGAGTTTTCGTTTGGCCGCTACGGCCGATCAAAGTCTGAAAAATCAATTATTTTCGTAAATTTTCTAAAATGTTCACTGTGACTGACTAATTTTTTTGCTATTGAAGTTAGCTCAAATATTTTAACGGCAATCAATTTCTCTCGTTTTTCTGATGAAAAAAAAGTTAAATTCAATAGTCTACGATGATTATTAAGAAAGTTGCATTTTTTAACAAATTTCCTAGGGGTTTACTCATGTCTTTTTTTCGAGTTTTCATCAAAAAATTAAAATCTCTAATCCGACTAATTGACGTACGAGGAGCCCAGATTTGCAAACCGCGTTAAATTTGGAGTTTTCGTTTGGCCGCTACGGCCGATCAAAGTCTGAAAAATCAATTATTTTCGTAAATTTTCTAAAATGTTCACTGTGACTGACTAATTTTTTTGCTATTGAAGTTAGCTTAAATCTTTTAACGGCAATCAATTTCTCTCGTTTTTCTGATGAAAAAAAAGTTAAATTCAATAGTCTACGATGATTATTAAGAAAGTTGCATTTTTTAACAAATTTCCTAGGGGTTTACTCATGTCTTTTTTTCGAGTTTTCATCAAAAAATTAAAATCTCTAATCCGACTAATTGATGTACGAGGGGCCCAGATTTGCAAACCGCGTTAAATTTAGAGTTTTCGTTTGGCCGCTACGGCCGATCAAAGTCTGAAAAATCAATTATTTTCGTAAATTTTCTAAAATGTTCACTGTGACTGACTATTTTTTTTGCTATTGAAGTTAGCTCAAATCTTTTAACGGCAATCAATTTCTCTCGTTTTTTCTGATGAAAAAAAAGTTAAATTCAATAGTCTACGATGATTATTAAGAAAGTTGCATTTTTTAACAAATTTCCTAGGGGTTTACTCATGTCTTTTTTTCGAGTTTTCATCAAAAAATTAAAATCTCTAATCCGACTAATTGACGTACGAGGAGCCCAGATTTGCAAACCGCGTTAAATTTGGAGTTTTCGTTTGGCCGCTACGGCCGATCAAAGTCTGAAAAATCAATTATTTTCGTAAATTTTCTAAAATGTTCACTGTGACTGACTAATTTTTTTGCTATTGAAGTTAGCTCAAATCTTTTAACGGCAATCAATTTCTCTCGTTTTTCTGATGAAAAAAAAGTTAAATTCAATAGTCTACGATGATTATTAAGAAAGTTGCATTTTTTAACAAATTTCCTAGGGGTTTACTCATGTCTTTTTTTTGAGTTTTCATCAAAAAATTAAAATCTCTAATCCGACTAATTGACGTACGAGGAGCCCAGATTTGCAAACCGCGTTAAATTTGGAGTTTTCGTTTGGCCGCTACGGCCGATCAAAGTCTGAAAAATCAATTATTTTCGTAAATTTTCTAAAATGTTCACTGTGACTGACTATTTTTTTGCTATTGAAGTTAGCTCAAATCTTTTAACGGCAATCAATTTCTCTCGTTTTTCTGATGAAAAAAAAGTTAAATTCAATAGTCTACGATGATTATTAAGAAAGTTGCATTTTTTAACAAATTTCCTAGGGGTTTACTCATGTCTTTTTTTCGAGTTTTTATCAAAAAATTAAAATCTCTAATCCGACTAATTGACGTACGAGGAGCCCAGATTTGCAAACCGCGTTAAATTTGGAGTTTTCGTTTGGCCGCTACGGCCGATCAAAGTCTGAAAAATCAATTATTTTCGTAAATTTTCTAAAATGTTCACTGTGACTGACTATTTTTTTTGCTATTGAAGTTAGCTCAAATCTTTTAACGGCAATCAATTTCTCTCGTTTTTCTGATGAAAAAAAAGTTAAATTCAATAGTCTACGATGATTATTAAGAAAGTTGCATTTTTTAACAAATTTCCTAGGGGTTTACTCATGTCTTTTTTTTGAGTTTTCATCAAAAAATTAAAATCTCTAATCCGACTAATTGACGTACGAGGAGCCCAGATTTGCAAACCGCGTTAAATTTGGAGTTTTCGTTTGGCCGCTACGGCCGATCAAAGTCTGAAAAATCAATTATTTTCGTAAATTTTCTAAATGTTCACTGTGACTGACTAATTTTTTTGCTATTGAAGTTAGCTCAAATCTTTTAACGGCAATCAATTTCTCTCGTTTTTCTGATGAAAAAAAAGTTAAATTCAATAGTCTACGATGATTATTAAGAAAGTTGCATTTTTTAACAAATTTCCTAGGGGTTTACTCATGTCTTTTTTTCGAGTTTTCATCAAAAAATTAAAATCTCTAATCCGACTAATTGACGTACGAGGAGCCCAGATTTGCAAACCGCGTTAAATTTGGAGTTTTCGTTTGGCCGCTACGGCCGATCAAAGTCTGAAAAATCAATTATTTTCGTAAATTTTCTAAATGTTCACTGTGACTGACTAATTTTTTTGCTATTGAAGTTAGCTCAAATCTTTTAACGGCAATCAATTTCTCTCGTTTTTCTGATGAAAAAAAAGTTAAATTCAATAGCACTGGCCCTCACGGCTTACCAGTTTAAATTGCCATCACCCTTGCCTGCATTACTCCTAGTCTTGCTCGGTGACAGTTGAATTTTTAATTCATCTGCTCGCAGCTCGAACGAAAGTCTGATCAGAGTCAAGGTGCCATCTACTAATTTACAGTATTCCCTTTCAGTTTGATCTTCTGGTGAACGTCCACACAGTTAGTACGTGTATTATACTGTTCTAACTGGGTGCGATCGGAACGAGAAACGGTCTCTTGGCATTGCACCTCGCTGAGAGCCGTCTTGCACGCCTGCTATTACACGCAATCCTTCGATAGCACGGATTTCCCTATAAAACGGGAACGCTGTGCGATCCTCGGGGCGCACCCGAATACGTCCCCGCAAGGGGCTCGTAGTGTCGGCTCCGTATACGGCAAGCACAAAGTTCTAGGGGATTCCATCCCTTAGAACTCCCTTCCTCTCAATCCCCACGTCATTCATCGCTTCAGCGGTCACACGCTGTTGCTTTATTTCAAAACTCGTCCACTATCAGCCGAACACAGCACTCTCTGCTAAAATTCTCTACTAAATTCAGCGGCGAGCCGTTGCGTAGCAATGGCGTCGCCAGACCCATCCTTGCCTCGCACTATGGAGGCACTGTTAGACGTCGATCTCACGATCGACAACTTAGTATCAATTAATGCACTAAAAATTGACAATGCGAATCAGCGCACCATCATCAAAAACCTAGAAGCTCAAATCGATGAGCTAAGAGCCATCATAAATTCAATGAAGCCTCTGTGCACCCCCACACCGATGGATTTTACCCAATCCATCATCCAAAAACCCGAAAAACCCGAGTACATCCATCCCCCAACACCCGACGCCGCTGACAATGATGGCTTCGTCCAGGTAAGGGCAAAGAAAAAGAAGTCGAAAACTTCTCGTCCCCTTTCTGATTCCGACTCGGATATCGAGTCATCCAAAAAACCCAGGGTTAACACCCGAGCCACGCCCCCGGCCTCGACATCTAAAACGGCCACCCCCTCAACTTCTTCAGAGGCTCGCGCTCTCACCACACACTCGACATCGAGCATCAGAACAGTCAAGTCGTTCTAATCTCCGTCCGGTTCTTATCCGAAATTTTTATATTTCGAACTTCGAAGTGATTTTCACTGGCCCTCACGGCTTACCAGTTTAAATTACCAACACCCTTGCCTGCATTACTCCTAGTCTTGCTCGGTGACAGTTGAATTTTTAATTCAACTGCTCGCAGCTCGAACGAAAGTCTGATCAGAGTCAAGGTGCCATCTACTAATTAACAGTATTCCCTTTCAGTTTGATCTTCTGGTGAACGTCCACACAGTTAGTACGTGTATTATACTGTTCTAACTGGGTGCGATCGGAACGAGAAACGGTTTCTTGGCATTGCACCACGCTGAGAGCCGTCTAGCAGGCCTGCTATTACACGCAATCCTTCGATATCACGGATTTCCCTATAAAACGGGAACGCTGTGAAATCCTCGGGGCGCACCCGAATACGACCCCGCAAGGGGTTCGTAGTGTCGGTTCCGTATACGGCAAGCCCAAAGTTCTAGGGGATTCCATCCCATAGAACTACCCTTCCTCTCATTTCCCACGTTTAATTCATCGCTTCAGCGATCACCCGCTGTTGCTTTATTTCTCAAAAGTCGTACACGATCAGCCAAACATAGCACTCTCCGCTAAAAATTCTTTATTAAACTCGGCGGCGAGCCATTGCAAGGCAATGGCGTCGTCAGACCCATCCCTGCCTCGCACTATGGAGGCACTGTTAGACATCGATCTGACGATCGATAACATTATCAGCATAGATTCTTTAAAAATCGAAAATGCAAATCTCCGCACGGAAGTTTCCCTCCTTAAGGCTCAAATCGAAGAGCTAAGAGCCACCGTCCATTTAATGCAGCCCCTATGCAAACCAACACCGATGGAATTCTCCTCATCCCATCCCTCTACTTCAAACGCCCCTGACAGCGACGGTTTTGTCAAAGTTAGACCTAAAAAAAAGTCTAAATCCGCTCGCCCGCACTCAGATTCAGACTCGGACATCGAGACAATAAAAAAAATCAGGGTTAACACCCAAGCCCCGCCCCCGGCATCGTCATCTTTTACGGCCATCCCCTCAACTTCTGCAGAGGCTCGCGTTCTCACCACCGAGGCGCCCTCCGCTAGAATTCTGCCACCATCGGCTAGTCTCGGCGCCCCGCCCACAAAACGGACCAAGACAGACAGTGTCACAACTGTCACAAATAAAAAATCGACGTTACCGTCCCGCCGCTCCGCTGAGCCTATCAAAGCCAGCGAGCAGCTTTCAGCCCCCAAAAATGCTCGGCCTTCCCCGAGCTCAAACCCCATTCCTACCGTTAAATACACCACCACGCGTGTATCCGACTCTGCCAAACCTGCCACGATCAATGAGATCGAAAACATCGAGGGAATCGAAAGATTCGCCTCAAAACCTCCGCCCATTTACCTCAAAAAAAAGGAGGGATGGATACAAATCTCAAAAGACCTGGTGGACAAGAAAGTCTGCCTCCTCAAGGTCTCCACCATCAACGAGGGGTATCGCATTCAGGTGCAAACCCCTCAAGATTTCCGAACTACGGTTCAACACTTCACGAAAATCAATGCCCCTTTCTACACCTACCGCCTCAATGAGGAAAAAGAATTAAGGGTAGTAATCCGCAAGGTCAATGAATCATTCACTGACCAAGAAATAATCGACGAGCTACTTTCACTGAACCTCCCAGTGATAGCAGTTCGTCGCATGGGCAACAGCACCCGAAAATTCCCAATGGTATCAGTCCAATTGGAAAAAACTGACAAAGGCCGTGAGATATTCAAACTCACGCGTCTTTTCCACGTTAGCGTCAAGGTAGAGACGCAACATAGGTCCTCTACTGCGACACAATGCCATCGCTGCCAGGGCTTTGGTCACGGCGCCCTCCGCTGCCACATTTCCCCTCGCTGTGTTAAATGCGCAGGTCCCCACCAAACCGCCGACTGTACTCGCAATCCTGAGACAGACGGATCCCCCACGTGCTGCAACTGCCAGGGCAATCACACCGCAAACTTTAAGGGCTGTGAGAAATTCCCTAAAAAGAATTACTCATCGGCGCTTAAAGGTGGCTCAAAACCCACCCCAATGGTGAATTCCAATTCACCCAAACCGTCAGCCACACCTAAAACACCCAGCATTACTCCCAAAGCAAATACCGCCCCCACACCAATTCCAAAAGGCCCCCTGGACATTTCTGAAATGTTCAAAGACCCCACCTTCCTTGCTAATATCGCCAGACTTGAGGCACTAGGCCCGATTCTCGCCGCCATCGGCAAACTTTAATTTTCATCCTTTCTTCGAATAATAAAGTAATTACGTCCGAAGCGTGCAGAATAGGCACGTGGAATGCTAATGGTCTCACAGATAAATCTTCTGAACTAGAGCAGTTCATCCGTCGTCTCGACATACATATAATGCTTGTCAGCGAAACAAACTCTTCCTCGCGACATGGCCTGTATATTAATGGTTATAATCTTCATCTAACCCCTCGTACGACTGGAAACGGTGGTGGCACCGCTATCTATGTCAAACGTGGCCTTGATTACTCTGTTCTAGACAATCCAGACACTCAGTCTCTTGAAATCACTTCTATTATAGTTCGCATTAATGGCGAAAAAGTTAAGATCATTAGCGCCTATCATTCTCCCTCGAGACCTTTTGTAGTCCAAGACTATGAAAACATCCTCTCTGACGATATTCCAACCATCATCGGGGGCGACTTCAATGCCAAGCACCCCAGCTGGCGGAGTCGCACCACAAATACTCGCGGTCGTAACCTTTTTGACTTCATTGTTCATCACCGTTTTCCACTCGAAACAATTAGCCAAACGGAACCAACTTTTTACCATTCTTCTGGTTACCGTCCAGACATTCTTGATTTCTTTATCGTGAATCGATTAGATTACGACATTGATGTCTGGACAGCATCCGAATTGCATTCAGATCATAATCCTGTCATCATGGATATTCATACCGAAATTTCCAGATATGAGAAAACAGCCAGATCCACTGACTGGACTAAATTTAATGACATTATCCTAGGCCTCGTTCCACCAATTCCGGTGATGCGAAATAAAAACGAGATCGATGAAGGAGTAAAAACCCTCACAGCGGCTATCCATAAAGCCATTGATGAATCCACGACGGAAAAGTCTGTTTCTCAGAGCGATCCGCTCAATATTCCTCGTAATATCCTCGAAAAAATCAGGGAAAAAAATCGTGTCCGTAGAATATGGCAACGCACACGCTGTCGCCAAACGAAGCAAAATCTTAATCAGCTTCAGAACGAAATTCATAATGATCTTAAAGATCTTCGCAATAACCGCTGGAATCGGCTCATTGACGATGCCGCCCAGCATAAACCCCAACTTTGGAAGCTCACTAAGACTTTCACCAGAGCGAGAACGGCGACTTCGGCAATCCATGGAAGACAAGGCGTTGTCTACCTTGCGGAAGACAAAGCCGAAGCCTTCGCGGAGAGCCTAGAGTCGCAGTTCTCGCCAAACCCTCTCACTACCAGCGACGAGCTTCTCGACGACATAGAGGAAACACTTGATCGTTTCAATGAAACTCCTAACTCCACGCCTAAACCGACCTCCCCTACAGAGGTCAAAACTCTCATTAAAAATGCGCCGAATAAAAAAGCGCCAGGGCACGATAGAATTAGTTACACCTGCCTTAAGCATCTTCCACACAAAGCAATTGTTTTTCTAACAGCGATTTTTAACTCTTGTCTCAGAATAGGATATTTCCCACAAGCATGGAAACATGCTACTGTGGTTTTAATTCCGAAACCGGGTAAAGATGCTAAATTTCCGCAAAATCATCGCCCTATTAGTCTGCTCTGCGTCATGGGTAAACTATTCGAAAAAATCATTCATTCGCGCCTTAGCGAATGGTCTGTCGATCACAAAATCATCCCGAATACCCAGCATGGCTTCATCAAGGGCCTTTCTTGCAATCATCAATTAATTAGAACCAGTGATTTTATAGTCGAAGGTTTCAATCGCAAACAAAGCACACTAGCCATCTTTCTTGATGTTTCTAAAGCTTTTGATCGTGTCTGGGACGAAGGTTTGATTTTTAAACTCCTTAAGCTCAATTGTCCAACTTATCTGGTTAAACTCATTCAACAGTTTATTACCGAACGCACTTTCTCAGCTCGTTACGAGTGTGCAATCTCTGACCCGCGTGTAATGACCGCCGGGGTGCCGCAGGGATCCGTCCTCTCTCCAACTTTGTACAACATCTATGTACACGATATTCCAAACCCTCAAAACATTCTTACTGCTCAATATGCAGATGACACGGCGTACATGTATCGTGGAAAATTCATCCCTCATATGATGAACAAAATTCAGTCCGCACTCGATGAGCTCGAGGAGTGGACACAGGAATGGCGAATTTCAATCAACCCTGAAAAAAGCCAAGCTATTTTCTTTTCCTTGGGACGCTCTCTGCCCCCAAATAATCTTACTTTCAACGACCAGCCCATCCCCTGGGTCGACAATGTACGCTATCTTGGTCTCATTATGGACCGTAGACTTAACTGGAATAAACACGTCCAATACGCCATTACAAAGGCAAACACTGCGTTTGCACAATTAAAATCCCTTCTCCTAAATAGCAACCAGCTATTCCTATCCAATAAAATCCACCTATACAAGGCAATCATACGTCCAAAAATGACGTATGGATGCCCTGCATTTATCACCCTCTCCGCTACGCAGATGCGTAAGCTGGAGACCACGCAGAGCCGCATGATACGCCGGATCGTAGGCGCTCCGTGGTTTGTCAGAAATGCGCAACTGCGTCTCGAAACCAAGACGCCGAGTGTTCAGGACTTCATCCATCAGTTGGCCCTTAGCCATTCTTCCAAATTCGATGTGAGCCTTCTGCAAGACCATTTCGAAATCCAACCTAATCCCACTCATGGGAAAAGAAAGCGCCCACTTAACCTGGGTCAGTAAATTCATTAATTTAAAATCAAATATCCATCAACTCATTAAACTTTTCAAAATTTTTTGGTCTTAAACAAAATTTTTTCCACACACCCTTACCATTTCAAAATTTCTTTAAGCATTAATTCCTAATTAATATTTATCGCAATAATAACGTCATATCCCAAAGTCATGAATAATATCCCCACGAATCACTACGATACTGTAGGAAAAATTTCTTTAATTAAATTTGAAATACAAGAGGAGAGTTTTTAGTTGGTATACTTCGCGCCCATCAGGGGGAGGACTCCAACACTACCCCACTATAGGGGTGTCTATAAAAGATTTACTCTCCTCTCATCAAAAAAAAAAAAAAAAAAAAAAAAAAAGCTCTCACCACCGAGGCGCCCTCTGAACGAACACTGCCACCTTCGGCTAGTCTTGGTGCCCCGCCCACAAAGCGAACCAAGAAAGACAGCTTCACTGCGGTCTCTAGCAAAAAATCTACGAAACCGTCTCGCCGCTCTGCTGTGCCTATCAAAGCCAGCGAGCAGCTCTCTGCCCCCAAAAATGCTCGGCACTCCCCGAGCCAAAACCCCCCGCAATCAATCAAATACACCACCACGCGTGTACCTGACTCCCCGAAACCAGCCGCGATCAATGAGATCGATAATATCGAGGGAATCGAAAGATTCGCCTCTAAACCCCCGCCCATCTACCTTAAAAAAAAGGAAGGATGGATTAAAATATCTAAAGACCTGGTGGACAAAAAAGTCTGCCTCCTCAAGGTTTCCACCATCTCAGAGGGGTATCGCATTCAGGTGCAAACCCCTCAAGATTTCAGGACAACTGTCCAACATTTCACCAAAATCAATGCCCCTTTCTTTACATACCGCCTCAACGAGGAAAAAGAACTGAGGGTAGTAATCCGAAAGGTCAGTGAATCCTTCACTGACCAAGAGATAATCGATGAACTGCTTTCACTGCAACTCCCAGTGATCGCAGTTCGCCGCATGGGCAACAGCTCAAGAAAATTCCCAATGGTATCAGTCCAATTGGAAAAAACTGATAAAGGCCGTGAGATCTTTAAACTCACGCGCCTCTTCCATGTCAGCGTCAAAGTTGAGGCTCAACACAGGTCCTCTACTGCGACGCAATGCCATCGTTGTCAGGGCTTCGGTCACGGCGCCCTCCGCTGCCACATTTCCCCTCGCTGCGTTAAATGCGCAGGTCCTCACCAAACCGCCGACTGCTCTCGCAATCCTGAGACAGACGGATCCCCCACGTGCTGCAACTGCCAGGGCAACCATACCGCAAACTTTAAGGGCTGCGAGAAATTCCCTAAAAAGAATTTTTCGTCGGCGCTTAAAGGTGGCTTAAAACCCACCCCAAAGGTGAATTCCAATTCACCAAAACCACCAACCACCTCACCTAAAACACCAAACATCACTCCCACAACAAATACCGCCCCCGCACCAATTCCAAAAGGCCCCCTGGACATTGCTCAAATGTTCAATGACCCCACCTTCCTAGCTAATATCGCCAGACTCGAGGCACTAGGCCCGATTCTCGCCGCCATCGGCAAACTTTAAATTTCATCCTTTCTTCGAATAATAAAGTAATTACGTCCGAAGCGTGTAGAATAGGCACGTGGAATGCTAATGGTCTCACAGACAAATCTTCTGAACTAGAGCAGTTCATCCGTCGTCTCGACATACATATAATGCTTGTCAGCGAAACAAATTCTTCCACGCGACATGGCTTATATATTAATGGTTATAATCTTCATCATACGCCTCGTGCGACTGGAAGCGGTGGCGGCACCGCTATCTATGTCAAACGTGGCCTCGATTACTCTGTTCTAGACAATCCAGACACTCAGTCTCTTGAAATCACTTCCATTATAGTTCGCATCAATGGCGAAAAAGTTAAGATCATTAGCGCTTATCAGTCTCCCTCGAGACCTTTTATTGCCCAAGACTACGAGAACGTCCTCTCTGATGATGTTCCAACCATAATCGGGGGCGACTTTAATGCCAAGCACCCCAGCTGGCGAAGTCGCACCACAAATACTCGTGGTCGTAACCTTTTTGACTTCATTGTTCAACATCGTTTTCCACTCGAAACAATCAGCCAAACTGAACCAACTTTTTACCATTCTTCTGGCTACCGTCCTGACATTATCGATTTCTTTATCGTGAATCGCTTAGATTACGACATTGATGTCTGGACAGTTTCCGAACTACATTCTGACCATAATCCTGTCATCATGGATATTCATACCGAAATTTCCAGATATGAGAAAACAGCCAGATCCACTGACTGGACTAAATTTAATGACATTATCCTAGGCCTCGTTCCACCAATTCCGGTGATGCGAAATAAAAACGAGATCGATGAAGGTGTAAAAACCCTCACAGCGGCTATCCATAAAGCCATTGATGAATCCACGACGGAAAAGTCTGTTTCTCAGAGCGATCCGCTCAATATTCCTCGTAATATCCTCGAAAAAATTAGGGAAAAAAATCGTGTCCGTAGAATATGGCAACGCACACGCTGTCGCCAAACGAAGCAAAATCTTAATCAGCTTCAGAACGAAATTCATAATGATCTTAAAGATCTTCGCAATAACCGCTGGAATCGGCTCATTGACGATGCCGCCCAGCATAAACCCCAACTTTGGAAGCTCACTAAGACTTTCACCAGAGCGAGAACGGCGACTTCGGCAATCCATGGAAGACAAGGCGTTGTCTACCTTGCGGAAGACAAAGCCGAAGCCTTCGCGGAGAGCCTAGAGTCGCAGTTCTCGCCAAACCCTCTCACTACCAGCGACGAGCTTCTCGACGACATAGAGGAAACACTTGATCGTTTCAATGAAACTCCTAACTCCACGCCTAAACCGACCTCCCCTACAGAGGTCAAAACTCTCATTAAAAATGCGCCGAATAAAAAAGCGCCAGGGCACGATAGAATTAGTTACACCTGCCTTAAGCATCTTCCACACAAAGCAATTGTTTTTCTAACAGCGATTTTTAACTCTTGTCTCAGAATAGGATATTTCCCACAAGCATGGAAACATGCTACTGTGGTTTTAATTCCGAAACCGGGTAAAGATGCTAAATTTCCGCAAAATCATCGCCCTATTAGTCTGCTCTGCGTCATGGGTAAACTATTCGAAAAAATCATTCATTCGCGCCTTAGCGAATGGTCTGTCGATCACAAAATCATCCCGAATACCCAGCATGGCTTCATCAAGGGCCTTTCTTGCAATCATCAATTAATTAGAACCAGTGATTTTATAGTCGAAGGTTTCAATCGCAAACAAAGCACACTAGCCATCTTTCTTGATGTTTCTAAAGCTTTTGATCGTGTCTGGGACGAAGGTTTGATTTTTAAACTCCTTAAGCTCAATTGTCCAACTTATCTGGTTAAACTCATTCAACAGTTTATTACCGAACGCACTTTCTCAGCTCGTTACGAGTGTGCAATCTCTGACCCGCGTGTAATGACCGCCGGGGTGCCGCAGGGATCCGTCCTCTCTCCAACTTTGTACAACATCTATGTACACGATATTCCAAACCCTCAAAACATTCTTACTGCTCAATATGCAGATGACACGGCGTACATGTATCGTGGAAAATTCATCCCTCATATGATGAACAAAATTCAGTCCGCACTCGATGAGCTCGAGGAGTGGACACAGGAATGGCGAATTTCAATCAACCCTGAAAAAAGCCAAGCTATCTTCTTTTCCTTGGGACGCTCTCTGCCCCCAAATAATCTTACTTTCAACGACCAGCCCATCCCCTGGGTCGACAATGTACGCTATCTTGGTCTCATTATGGACCGTAGACTTAACTGGAATAAACACGTCCAATACGCCATTACAAAGGCAAACACTGCGTTTGCACAATTAAAATCCCTTCTCCTAAATAGCAACCAGCTATTCCTATCCAATAAAATCCACCTATACAAGGCAATCATACGTCCAAAAATGACGTATGGATGCCCTGCATTTATCACCCTCTCCGCTACGCAGATGCGTAAGCTGGAGACCACGCAGAGCCGCATGATCCGCCGGATCGTAGGCGCTCCGTGGTTTGTCAGAAATGCGCAACTGCGTCTCGAAACCAAGACGCCGAGTGTTCAGGACTTCATCCATCAGTTGGCCCTCAGCCATTCTTCCAAATTCGATGTGAGCCTTCTGCAAGACCATTTCGAAATCCAACCTAATCCCACTCATGGGAAAAGAAAGCGCCCACTCAACCTGGGTCAGTAAATTCATTAATTTAAAATCAAATATCCATCAACTCATTAAACTTTTCAAAATTTTTTGGTCTTAAACAAAATTTTTTTCCACACACCCTTACCATTTCAAAATTTCTTTAAGCATTAATTCCTAATTAATATTTATCGCAATAATAACGTCATACCCCAAAGTCACGAATAATATCCCCACGAATCACTACGATACTGTAGGAAAAATTTCTTTAATTAAATTTGAAATACAAGAGGAGAGTTTTTAGTTGGTACACTTCGCGCCCATCAGGGGGAGGACTCCAACACTACCCCACTATAGGGGTGTCTATAAAAGATTTACTCTCCTATCAAAAAAAAAAAAAAAAAAAAAAATTTTCGTAAATTTTCTAAAATGTTCACTGTAACTGACTAATTTTTTTGCTATTGAAGTTAGCTCAAATCTTTTAACGGCAATCAATTTCTCTCGTTTTTCTGATGAAAAAAAAGTTAAATTCAATAGTCTACGATGATTATTAAGAAAGTTGCATTTTTTAACAAATTTCCTAGGGGTTTACTCCTGTCTTTTTTTCGAGTTTTCATCAAAAAATTAAAATCTCTAATCCGACTAATTGACGTACGAGGAGCCCAGATTTGCAAACCGCGTTAAATTTGGAGTTTTCGTTTGGCCGCTACGGCCGATCAAAGTCTGAAAAATCAATTATTTTCGTAAATTTTCTAAAATGTTCACTGTGACTGACTAATTTTTTTGCTATTGAAGTTAGCTCAAATCTTTTAACGGCAATCAATTTCTCTCGTTTTTCTGATGAAAAAAAAGTTAAATTCAATAGTCTACGATGATTATTAAGAAAGTTGCATTTTTTAACAAATTTCCTAGGGGTTTACTCATGTCTTTTTTTCGAGTTTTCATCAAAAAATTAAAATCTCTAATCCGACTAATTGACGTACGAGGAGCCCAGATTTGCAAACCGCGTTAAATTTGGAGTTTTCGATTGACCGCTACGGCCGATCAAAGTCTGAAAAATCAATTATTTTCGTAAATTTTCTAAAATGTTCACTGTAACTGACTAATTTTTTTGCTATTGAAGTTAGCTCAAATCTTTTAACGGCAATCAATTTCTCTCGTTTTTCTGATGAAAAAAAAGTTAAATTCAATAGTCTACGATGATTATTAAGAAAGTTGCATTTTTTAACAAATTTCCTAGGGGTTTACTCCTGTCTTTTTTTCGAGTTTTCATCAAAAAATTAAAATCTCTAATCCGACTAATTGACGTACGAGGAGCCCAGATTTGCAAACCGCGTTAAATTTGGAGTTTTCGTTTGGCCGCTACGGCCGATCAAAGTCTGAAAAATCAATTATTTTCGTAAATTTTCTAAAATGTTCACTGTGACTGACTAATTTTTTTGCTATTGAAGTTAGCTCAAATCTTTTAACGGCAATCAATTTCTCTCGTTTTTCTGATGAAAAAAAAGTTAAATTCAATAGTCTACGATGATTATTAAGAAAGTTGCATTTTTTAACAAACTTCCTAGGGGTTTACTCATGTCTTTTTTTCGAGTTTTCATCAAAAAATTAAAATCTCTAATCCGACTAATTGACGTACGAGGAGCCCAGATTTGCAAACCGCGTTAAATTTGGAGTTTTCGTTTGGCCGCTACGGCCGATCAAAGTCTGAAAAATCAATTATTTTCGTAAATTTTCTAAAATGTTCACTGTGACTGACTAATTTTTTTGCTATTGAAGTTAGCTCAAATCTTTTAACGGCAATCAATTTCTCTCGTTTTTCTGATGAAAAAAAAGTTAAATTCAATAGTCTACGATGATTATTAAGAAAGTTGCATTTTTTAACAAATTTCCTAGGGGTTTACTCATGTCTTTTTTTCGAGTTTTCATCAAAAAATTTAAATCTCTAATCCGACTAATTGACGTACGAGGAGCCCAGATTTGCAAACCGCGTTAAATTTGGAGTTTTCGTTTGGCCGCTACGGCCGATCAAAGTCTGAAAAATCAATTATTTTCGTAAATTTTCTAAAATGTTCACTGTGACTGACTAATTTTTTTGCTATTGAAGTTAGCTCAAATCTTTTAACGGCAATCAATTTCTCTCGTTTTTCTGATGAAAAAAAAGTTAAATTCAATAGTCTACGATGATTATTAAGAAAGTTGCATTTTTTAACAAATTTCCTAGGGGTTTACTCATGTCTTTTTTTCGAGTTTTCATCAAAAAATTAAAATCTCTAATCCGACTAATTGACGTACGAGGAGCCCAGATTTGCAAACCGCGTTAAATTTGGAGTTTTCGTTTGACCGCTACGGCCGATCAAAGTCTGAAAAATCAATTATTTTCGTAAATTTTCTAAAATGTTCACTGTAACTGACTAATTTTTTTGCTATTGAAGTTAGCTCAAATCTTTTAACGGCAATCAATTTCTCTCGTTTTTCTGATGAAAAAAAAGTTAAATTCAATAGTCTACGATGATTATTAAGAAAGTTGCATTTTTTAACAAATTTCCTAGGGGTTTACTCATGTCTTTTTTTCGAGTTTTCATCAAAAAATTAAAATTTCTAATCCGACTAATTGACGTACGAGGAGCCCAGATTTGCAAACCGCGTTAAATTTGGAGTTTTCGTTTGGCCGCTACGGCCGATCAAAGTCTGAAAAATCAATTATTTTCGTAAATTTTCTAAAATGTTCACTGTGACTGACTAATTTTTTTGCTATTGAAGTTAGCTCAAATCTTTTAACGGCAATCAATTTCTCTCGTTTTTCTGATGAAAAAAAAGTTAAATTCAATAGTCTACGATGATTATTAAGAAAGTTGCATTTTTTAACAAATTTCCTAGGGGTTTACTCATGTCTTTTTTTCGAGTTTTCATCAAAAAATTAAAATCTCTAATCCGACTAATTGACGTACGAGGAGCCCAGATTTGCAAACCGCGTTAAATTTGGAGTTTTCGTTTGGCCGCTACGGCCGATCAAAGTCTGAAAAATCAATTATTTTCGTAAATTTTCTAAAATGTTCACTGTGACTGACTAATTTTTTTGCTATTGAAGTTAGCTCAAATCTTTTAACGGGCATCAATTTCTCTCGTTTTTCTGATGAAAAAAAAGTTAAATTCAATAGTCTACGATGATTATTAAGAAAGTTGCATTTTTTAACAAATTTCCTAGGGGTTTACTCATGTCTTTTTTTCGAGTTTTCATCAAAAAATTTAAATCTCTAATCCGACTAATTGACGTACGAGGAGCCCAGATTTGCAAACCGCGTTAAATTTGGAGTTTTCGTTTGGCCGCTACGGCCGATCAAAGTCTGAAAAATCAATTATTTTCGTAAATTTTCTAAAATGTTCACTGTGACTGACTAATTTTTTTGCTATTGAAGTTAGCTCAAATCTTTTAACGGCAATCAATTTCTCTCGTTTTTCTGATGAAAAAAAAGTTAAATTCAATAGTCTACGATGATTATTAAGAAAGTTGCATTTTTTAACAAATTTCCTAGGGGTTTACTCATGTCTTTTTTTCGAGTTTTCATCAAAAAATTAAAATCTCTAATCCGACTAATTGACGTACGAGGAGCCCAGATTTGCAAACCGCGTTAAATTTGGAGTTTTCGATTGACCGCTACGGCCGATCAAAGTCTGAAAAATCAATTATTTTCGTAAATTTTCTAAAATGTTCACTGTAACTGACTAATTTTTTTGCTATTGAAGTTAGCTCAAATCTTTTAACGGCAATCAATTTCTCTCGTTTTTCTGATGAAAAAAAAGTTAAATTCAATAGTCTACGATGATTATTAAGAAAGTTGCATTTTTTAACAAATTTCCTAGGGGTTTACTCCTGTCTTTTTTTCGAGTTTTCATCAAAAAATTAAAATCTCTAATCCGACTAATTGACGTACGAGGAGCCCAGATTTGCAAACCGCGTTAAATTTGGAGTTTTCGTTTGGCCGCTACGGCCGATCAAAGTCTGAAAAATCAATTATTTTCGTAAATTTTCTAAAATGTTCACTGTGACTGACTAATTTTTTTGCTATTGAAGTTAGCTCAAATCTTTTAACGGCAATCAATTTCTCTCGTTTTTCTGATGAAAAAAAAGTTAAATTCAATAGTCTACGATGATTATTAAGAAAGTTGCATTTTTTAACAAACTTCCTAGGGGTTTACTCATGTCTTTTTTTCGAGTTTTCATCAAAAAATTTAAATCTCTAATCCGACTAATTGACGTACGAGGAGCCCAGATTTGCAAACCGCGTTAAATTTGGAGTTTTCGTTTGGCCGCTACGGCCGATCAAAGTCTGAAAAATCAATTATTTTCGTAAATTTTCTAAAATGTTCACTGTGACTGACTAATTTTTTTGCTATTGAAGTTAGCTCAAATCTTTTAACGGCAATCAATTTATCTCGTTTTTCTGATGAAAAAAAAGTTAAATTCAATAGTCTACGATGATTATTAAGAAAGTTGCATTTTTTAACAAATTTCCTAGGGGTTTACTCATGTCTTTTTTTCGAGTTTTCATCAAAAAATTTAAATCTCTAATCCGACTAATTGACGTACGAGGAGCCCAGATTTGCAAACCGCGTTAAATTTGGAGTTTTCGTTTGGCCGCTACGGCCGATCAAAGTCTGAAAAATCAATTATTTTCGTAAATTTTCTAAAATGTTCACTGTGACTGACTAATTTTTTTGCTATTGAAGTTAGCTCAAATCTTTTAACGGCAATCAATTTCTCTCGTTTTTCTGATGAAAAAAAAGTTAAATTCAATAGTCTACGATGATTATTAAGAAAGTTGCATTTTTTAACAAATTTCCTAGGGGTTTACTCATGTCTTTTTTTCGAGTTTTCATCAAAAAATTAAAATCTCTAATCCGACTAATTGACGTACGAGGAGCCCAGATTTGCAAACCGCGTTAAATTTGGAGTTTTCGTTTGGCCGCTACGGCCGATCAAAGTCTGAAAAATCAATTATTTTCGTAAATTTTCTAAAATGTTCACTGTGACTGACTAATTTTTTTGCTATTGAAGTTAGCTCAAATCTTTTAACGGCAATCAATTTCTCTCGTTTTTCTGATGAAAAAAAAAGTTAAATTCAATAGTCTACGATGATTATTAAGAAAGTTGCATTTTTTAACAAATTTCCTAGGGGTTTACTCATGTCTTTTTTTCGAGTTTTCATCAAAAAATTAAAATCTCTAATCCGACTAATTGACGTACGAGGAGCCCAGATTTGCAAACCGCGTTAAATTTGGAGTTTTCGTTTGGCCGCTACGGCCGATCAAAGTCTGAAAAATCAATTATTTTCGTAAATTTTCTAAAATGTTCACTGTGACTGACTAATTTTTTTGCTATTGAAGTTAGCTCAAATCTTTTAACGGCAATCAATTTCTCTCGTTTTTCTGATGAAAAAAAAGTTAAATTCAATAGTCTACGATGATTATTAAGAAAGTTGCATTTTTTAACAAATTTCCTAGGGGTTTACTCATGTCTTTTTTTCGAGTTTTCATCAAAAAATTAAAATCTCTAATCCGACTAATTGACGTACGAGGAGCCCAGATTTGCAAACCGCGTTAAATTTGGAGTTTTCGTTCGGCCGCTACGGCCGATCAAAGTCTGAAAAATCAATTATTTTCGTAAATTTTCTAAAATGTTCACTGTGACTGACTAATTTTTTTGCTATTGAAGTTAGCTCAAATCTTTTAACGGCAATCAATTTCTCTCGTTTTTCTGATGAAAAAAAAGTTAAATTCAATAGTCTACGATGATTATTAAGAAAGTTGCATTTTTTAACAAATTTCCTAGGGGTTTACTCATGTATTTTTTTCGAGTTTTCATCAAAAAATTTAAATCTCTAATCCGACTAATTGACGTACGAGGAGCCCAGATTTGCAAACCGCGTTAAATTTGGAGTTTTCGTTTGGCCGCTACGGCCGATCAAAGTCTGAAAAATCAATTATTTTCGTAAATTTTCTAAAATGTTCACTGTGACTGACTAATTTTTTTGCTATTGAAGTTAGCTCAAATCTTTTAACTGAAATCAATTTCTCTCGTTTTTCTGATGAAAAAAAAGTTAAATTCAATAGTCTACGATGATTATTAAGAAAGTTGCATTTTTTAACAAATTTCCTAGGGGTTTACTCATGTCTTTTTTTCGAGTTTTCATCAAAAAATTAAAATCTCTAATCCGACTAATTGACGTACGAGGAGCCCAGATTTGCAAACCGCGTTAAATTTGGAGTTTTCGTTTGGCCGCTACGGCCGATCAAAGTCTGAAAAATCAATTATTTTCGTAAATTTTCTAAAATGTTCACTGTGACTGACTAATTTTTTTGCTATTGAAGTTAGCTCAAATCTTTTAACGGCAATCAATTTCTCTCGTTTTTCTGATGAAAAAAAAGTTAAATTCAATAGTCTACGATGATTATTAAGAAAGTTGCATTTTTTAACAAATTTCCTAGGGGTTTACTCATGTCTTTTTTTCGAGTTTTCATCAAAAAATTAAAATCTCTAATCCGACTAATTGACGTACGAGGAGCCCAGATTTGCAAACCGCGTTAAATTTGGAGTTTTCGTTTGACCGCTACGGCCGATCAAAGTCTGAAAAATCAATTATTTTCGTAAATTTTCTAAAATGTTCACTGTAACTGACTAATTTTTTTGCTATTGAAGTTAGCTCAAATCTTTTAACGGCAATCAATTTCTCTCGTTTTTCTGATGAAAAAAAAGTTAAATTCAATAGTCTACGATGATTATTAAGAAAGTTGCATTTTTTAACAAATTTCCTAGGGGTTTACTCATGTCTTTTTTTCGAGTTTTCATCAAAAAATTAAAATTTCTAATCCGACTAATTGACGTACGAGGAGCCCAGATTTGCAAACCGCGTTAAATTTGGAGTTTTCGTTTGGCCGCTACGGCCGATCAAAGTCTGAAAAATCAATTATTTTCGTAAATTTTCTAAAATGTTCACTGTGACTGACTAATTTTTTTGCTATTGAAGTTAGCTCAAATCTTTTAACGGGCATCAATTTCTCTCGTTTTTCTGATGAAAAAAAAGTTAAATTCAATAGTCTACGATGATTATTAAGAAAGTTGCATTTTTTAACAAATTTCCTAGGGGTTTACTCATGTCTTTTTTTCGAGTTTTCATCAAAAAATTAAAATCTCTAATCCGACTAATTGACGTACGAGGAGCCCAGATTTGCAAACCGCGTTAAATTTGGAGTTTTCGATTGACCGCTACGGCCGATCAAAGTCTGAAAAATCAATTATTTTCGTAAATCACTCGACATCGAGCATCCGAGCAGTCAAGTCGCTCTAATCTTTGTCCGGTATTTCTTATCCGAAATTTCTTATTTCGAACTTCGAAGTAATTTTCACTGGCCCTCACGGCTTACCAGTTTAAATTGCCATCACCCTTGCCTGCATTACTCCTAGTCTTGCTCGGTGACAGTTGAATTTTTAATTCATCTGCTCGCAGCTCGAACGAAAGTCTGATCAGAGTCAAGGTGCCATCTACTAATTTACAGTATTCCCTTTCAGTTTGATCTTCTGGTGAACGTCCACACAGTTAGTACGTGTATTATACTGTTCTAACTGGGTGCGATCGGAACGAGAAACGGTCTCTTGGCATTGCACCTCGCTGAGAGCCGTCTTGCACGCCTGCTATTACACGCAATCCTTCGATAGCACGGATTTCCCTATAAAACGGGAACGCTGTGCGATCCTCGGGGCGCACCCGAATACGTCCCCGCAAGGGGCTCGTAGTGTCGGCTCCGTATACGGCAAGCACAAAGTTCTAGGGGATTCCATCCCTTAGAACTCCCTTCCTCTCAATCCCCACGTCATTCATCGCTTCAGCGGTCACACGCTGTTGCTTTATTTCAAAACTCGTCCACTATCAGCCGAACACAGCACTCTCTGCTAAAATTCTCTACTAAATTCAGCGGCGAGCCGTTGCGTAGCAATGGCGTCGCCAGACCCATCCTTGCCTCGCACTATGGAGGCACTGTTAGACGTCGATCTCACGATCGACAACTTAGTATCAATTAATGCACTAAAAATTGACAATGCGAATCAGCGCACCATCATCAAAAACCTAGAAGCTCAAATCGATGAGCTAAGAGCCATCATAAATTCAATGAAGCCTCTGTGCACCCCCACACCGATGGATTTTACCCAATCCATCATCCAAAAACCCGAAAAACCCGAGTACATCCATCCCCCAACACCCGACGCCGCTGACAATGATGGCTTCGTCCAGGTAAGGGCAAAGAAAAAGAAGTCGAAAACTTCTCGTCCCCTTTCTGATTCCGACTCGGATATCGAGTCATCCAAAAAACCCAGGGTTAACACCCGAGCCACGCCCCCGGCCTCGACATCTAAAACGGCCACCCCCTCAACTTCTTCAGAGGCTCGCGCTCTCACCACCGAGGCGCCCTCTGAACGAACACTGCCACCTTCGGCTAGTCTTGGTGCCCCGCCCACAAAGCGAACCAAGAAAGACAGCTTCACTGCGGTCTCTAGCAAAAAATCTACGAAACCGTCTCGCCGCTCTGCTGTGCCTATCAAAGCCAGCGAGCAGCTCTCTGCCCCCAAAAATGCTCGGCACTCCCCGAGCCAAAACCCCCCGCAATCAATCAAATACACCACCACGCGTGTACCTGACTCCCCGAAACCAGCCGCGATCAATGAGATCGATAATATCGAGGGAATCGAAAGATTCGCCTCTAAACCCCCGCCCATCTACCTTAAAAAAAAGGAAGGATGGATTAAAATATCTAAAGACCTGGTGGACAAAAAAGTCTGCCTCCTCAAGGTTTCCACCATCTCAGAGGGGTATCGCATTCAGGTGCAAACCCCTCAAGATTTCAGGACAACTGTCCAACATTTCACCAAAATCAATGCCCCTTTCTTTACATACCGCCTCAACGAGGAAAAAGAACTGAGGGTAGTAATCCGAAAGGTCAGTGAATCCTTCACTGACCAAGAGATAATCGATGAACTGCTTTCACTGCAACTCCCAGTGATCGCAGTTCGCCGCATGGGCAACAGCTCAAGAAAATTCCCAATGGTATCAGTCCAATTGGAAAAAACTGATAAAGGCCGTGAGATCTTTAAACTCACGCGCCTCTTCCATGTCAGCGTCAAAGTTGAGGCTCAACACAGGTCCTCTACTGCGACGCAATGCCATCGTTGTCAGGGCTTCGGTCACGGCGCCCTCCGCTGCCACATTTCCCCTCGCTGCGTTAAATGCGCAGGTCCTCACCAAACCGCCGACTGCTCTCGCAATCCTGAGACAGACGGATCCCCCACGTGCTGCAACTGCCAGGGCAACCATACCGCAAACTTTAAGGGCTGCGAGAAATTCCCTAAAAAGAATTTTTCGTCGGCGCTTAAAGGTGGCTTAAAACCCACCCCAAAGGTGAATTCCAATTCACCAAAACCACCAACCACCTCACCTAAAACACCAAACATCACTCCCACAACAAATACCGCCCCCGCACCAATTCCAAAAGGCCCCCTGGACATTGCTCAAATGTTCAATGACCCCACCTTCCTAGCTAATATCGCCAGACTCGAGGCACTAGGCCCGATTCTCGCCGCCATCAGCAAACTTTAAATTTCATCCTTTCTTCGAATAATAAAGTAATTACGTCCGAAGCGTGTAGAATAGGCACGTGGAATGCTAATGGTCTCACAGACAAATCTTCTGAACTAGAGCAGTTCATCCGTCGTCTCGACATACATATAATGCTTGTCAGCGAAACAAATTCTTCCACGCGACATGGCTTATATATTAATGGTTATAATCTTCATCATACGCCTCGTGCGACTGGAAGCGGTGGCGGCACCGCTATCTATGTCAAACGTGGCCTCGATTACTCTGTTCTAGACAATCCAGACACTCAGTCTCTTGAAATCACTTCCATTATAGTTCGCATCAATGGCGAAAAAGTTAAGATCATTAGCGCTTATCAGTCTCCCTCGAGACCTTTTATTGCCCAAGACTATGAGAACGTCCTCTCTGATGATGTTCCAACCATAATCGGGGGCGACTTTAATGCCAAGCACCCCAGCTGGCGAAGTCGCACCACAAATACTCGTGGTCGTAACCTTTTTGACTTCATTGTTCAACATCGTTTTCCACTCGAAACAATCAGCCAAACTGAACCAACTTTTTACCATTCTTCTGGCTACCGTCCTGACATTATTGATTTCTTTATCGTGAATCGCTTAGATTACGACATTGATGTCTGGACAGTTTCCGAACTACATTCTGACCATAATCCTGTCATCATGGATATTCATACTGAAATTTCCAGATATGAGAAAACTGCCAAATCCACTGACTGGACTAAATTCAATGACATTATTCAGGGCCTCGTTCCACCAATTCCGGTGATGCGAAATAAAAATGAGATCGATGAAGGTGTAAAAACCCTCACAGAGGCTATCCACAAAGCCATTGATGAGTCCACGACGGAAAAGTCTTTTTCTCAGAGCGATCCGCTCAATATTCCTCGTAATGTTCTTGACAAAATTAGGGAAAAAAATCGTGTCCGTAGAATCTGGCAACGCACACGCTGTCGCCAAACGAAGCAAAATCTGAATCAGCTTCAAAACGAAATTCATAAAGATCTCAAAGATCTTCGTAATAACCGCTGGAATCGGCTCATTGACGATGCCGCCCAGCATAAACCTCAACTTTGGAAGCTCACTAAGACTTTCACCAGAGCGAGAAAGGCGACTTCGGCAATCCATGGAAGACAAGGCGTTGTCTACCTTGCGGAAGACAAAGCCGAAGCCTTCGCGGAGAGCCTGGAGTCGCAGTTCTCGCCAAACCCTCTGACTACCAGCGACGAGTTACTCGATGACATAGAGGAAACACTAGATCGTTTCAATGAAACTCCTAACTCCACGCCTAAATCGACCTCCCCTACAGAGGTCAAAACTCTTATCAAAAATGCGCCAAATAAAAAAGCGCCAGGACACGATAAAATTAGTTACACCTGCCTTAAGCATCTTCCGCATAAAGCAATTGTATTTCTAACAGCGATTTTTAACTCTTGTCTCAGAATAGGATATTTCCCACAAGCATGGAAACATGCTACTGTGGTTCTAATTCCGAAACCGGGTAAAGATGCTAAATTTCCACAAAATCATCGCCCTATTAGTTTGCTCTGCGTCATGGGTAAACTACTCGAAAAAATCATTCACTCGCGCCTTAGCGAGTGGTCTGACGATCACAAAATCATTCCGAATACCCAACATGGCTTCATCAAGGGCCTTTCTTGCAACCATCAATTAATCAGAACCAGCGATTTTATAATCGAAGGTTTCAATCGCAAACAAAGCACACTAGCCATCTTTCTTGATGTTTCCAAAGCTTTTGACCGTGTCTGGGATGAAGGTTTGATTTTTAAACTCCTCAAGCTCAATTGTCCAATTTATCTGGTTAAACTCATTCAACAGTTTATTACCGAACGCACTTTCTCAGCTCGCTATGAGTGTGCAATTTCTGACCCGCGGGTAATGACCGCTGGGGTGCCGCAGGGATCCGTCCTCTCTCCACATTTGTACAACATCTATGTACACGATATTCCTAACCCTCGAAACATTCTTACTGCTCAATATGCAGATGACACAGCCTACATGTATCGTGGTAAATTCATTCCACACATGACCAACAAAATTCAGTCCGCTCTCGACGAGCTCGAGGAGTGGACACAGGAATGGCGGATTTCAATTAACCCTGATAAAAGCCAAGCTATTTTCTTTTCCTTGGGGCGCTCTCTGCCCCCAACTAATCTCACTTTCAACGACCAGCCCATCCCCTGGGTCGACAACGTACGCTATCTTGGCCTTATTATGGACCGTAAACTAAACTGGAAAAAACATGTCCAATCCGCCATTTCCAAAGCAAACTCCGCTTTTGGACAGCTAAAATCCCTTCTCCTTAATAGAGACGAACTATTCCTATCCAGCAAAATCCACCTATACAAGGCAATCATACGTCCAAAAATGACGTATGGATGCCCTGCATTTATCACCCTCTCCGCCGCGCAGTTGCGCAAGCTGGAGGCCACTCAGAGCCGCATGATCCGCCGGATCGTAGGCGCTCCGTGGTTTGTCAGAAATGCGCAACTGCGTCTCGAAACCAAGACGCCGAGTGTTCAGGACTTCATCCATCAGTTGGCCCTCAGCCACTCTTCCAAATTCGATGTGAGCCTTCTGCAAGATCATTTCGAAAGTCAGCCTAATCCCACTCGTGGGAAAAGAAAGCGACCACTTAATCTGGGTCGATAAATTCATTAACTTTAAATCAAATCCCCATCAATTCATTAAACTTTTCTAAAATTTTTTGGTCTTAAACAAAAATTTTTTCAACACACCCACTTTTAAAATTTCTTTAAGCATTAATTTTTCTAAATTAATAATTATCGCAATTATCACGTCCTACCCAAAGTCATGCATAATATCCCCACGACTCACTACGCTACTGTAGGAAAAATTTCTGTAATTAAATTTGAAATACAAAGAGGAGAGTTTTTAGTTGGTATACTCCGCGCCCATCAGGGGGAGGACTCCAACACTACCCCACTATAGGGGTGTCTATAAAAGATTTACTCTCCTCTCACCAAAAAAAAAAAAAAAAAAAAAAACTAATTTTTTTGCTATTGAAGTTAGCTCAAATCTTTTAACGGCAATCAATTTCTCTCGTTTTTCTGATGAAAAAAAAGTTAAATTCAATAGTCTACGATGATTATTAAGAAAGTTGCATTTTTTAACAAATTTCCTAGGGGTTTACTCATGTCTTTTTTTCGAGTTTTCATCAAAAAATTAAAATCTCTAATCCGACTAATTGACGTACGAGGAGCCCAGATTTGCAAACCGCGTTAAATTTGGAGTTTTCGTTTGGCCGCTACGGCCGATCAAAGTCTGAAAAATCAATTATTTTCGTAAATTTTCTAAAATGTTCACTATGACTGACTAATTTTTTTGCTATTGAAGTTAGCTCAAATCTTTTAACGGCAATCAATTTCTCTCGTTTTTCTGATGAAAAAAAAGTTAAATTCAATAGTCTACGATGATTATTAAGAAAGTTGCATTTTTTAACAAATTTCCTAGGGGTTTACTCATGTCTTTTTTTCGAGTTTTCATCAAAAAATTAAAATCTCTAATCCGACTAATTGACGTACGAGGAGCCCAGATTTGCAAACCGCGTTAAATTTGGAGTTTTCGTTTGGCCGCTACGGCCGATCAAAGTCTGAAAAATCAATTATTTTCGTAAATTTTCTAAAATGTTCACTGTGACTGACTAATTTTTTTGCTATTGAAGTTAGCTCAAATCTTTTAACGGCAATCAATTTCTCTCGTTTTTCTGATGAAAAAAAAGTTAAATTCAATAGTCTACGATGATTATTAAGAAAGTTGCATTTTTTAACAAATTTCCTAGGGGTTTACTCATGTCTTTTTTTCGAGTTTTCATCAAAAAATTTAAATCTCTAATCCGACTAATTGACGTACGAGGAGCCCAGATTTGCAAACCGCGTTAAATTTGGAGTTTTCGTTTGGCCGCTACGGCCGATCAAAGTCTGAAAAATCAATTATTTTCGTAAATTTTCTAAAATGTTCACTGTGACTGACTAATTTTTTTGCTATTGAAGTTGGCTCAAATCTTTTAACGGCAATCAATTTCTCTCGTTTTTCTGATGAAAAAAAAGTTAAATTCAATAGTCTACGATGATTATTAAGAAAGTTGCATTTTTTAACAAATTTCCTAGGGGTTTACTCATGTCTTTTTTTCGAGTTTTCATCAAAAAATTAAAATTTCTAATCCGACTAATTGACGTACGAGGAGCCCAGATTTGCAAACCGCGTTAAATTTGGAGTTTTCGTTTGGCCGCTACGGCCGATCAAAGTCTGAAAAATCAATTATTTTCGTAAATTTTCTAAAATGTTCACTGTGACTGACTAATTTTTTTGCTATTGAAGTTAGCTCAAATCTTTTAACGGCAATCAATTTCTCTCGTTTTTCTGATAAAAAAAAAGTTAAATTCAATAGTCTACGATGATTATTAAGAAAGTTGCATTTTTTAACAAATTTCCTAGGGGTTTACTCATGTCTTTTTTTCGAGTTTTCATCAAAAAATTAAAATCTCTAATCCGACTAATTGACGTACGAGGAGCCCAGATTTGCAAACCGCGTTAAATTTGGAGTTTTCGTTTGGCCGCTACGGCCGATCAAAGTCTGAAAAATCAATTATTTTCGTAAATTTTCTAAAATGTTCACTGTGACTGACTAATTTTTTTGCTATTGAAGTTAGCTCAAATCTTTTAACGGCAATCAATTTCTCTCGTTTTTCTGATGAAAAAAAAGTTAAATTCAATAGTCTACGATGATTATTAAGAAAGTTGCATTTTTTTAACAAATTTCCTAGGGGTTTACTCATGTCTTTTTTTCGAGTTTTCATCAAAAAATTAAAATCTCTAATCCGACTAATTGACGTACGAGGAGCCCAGATTTGCAAACCGCGTTAAATTTGGAGTTTTCGTTTGACCGCTACGGCCGATCAAAGTCTGAAAAATCAATTATTTTCGTAAATTTTCTAAAATGTTCACTGTAACTGACTAATTTTTTTGCTATTGAAGTTAGCTCAAATCTTTTAACGGCAATCAATTTCTCTCGTTTTTCTGATGAAAAAAAAGTTAAATTCAATAGTCTACGATGATTATTAAGAAAGTTGCATTTTTTAACAAACTTCCTAGGGGTTTACTCATGTCTTTTTTTCGAGTTTTCATCAAAAAATTAAAATCTCTAATCCGACTAATTGACGTACGAGGAGCCCAGATTTGCAAACCGCGTTAAATTTGGAGTTTTCGTTTGGCCGCTACGGCCGATCAAAGTCTGAAAAATCAATTATTTTCGTAAATTTTCTAAAATGTTCACTGTGACTGACTAATTTTTTTGCTATTGAAGTTAGCTCAAATCTTTTAACGGCAATCAATTTCTCTCGTTTTTCTGATGAAAAAAAAGTTAAATTCAATAGTCTACGATGATTATTAAGAAAGTTGCATTTTTTAACAAATTTCCTAGGGGTTTACTCATGTCTTTTTTTCGAGTTTTCATCAAAAAATTAAAATCTCTAATCCGACTAATTGACGTACGAGGAGCCCAGATTTGCAAACCGCGTTAAATTTGGAGTTTTCGTTAGGCCGCTACGGCCGATCAAAGTCTGAAAAATCAATTATTTTCGTAAATTTTCTAAAATGTTCACTGTGACTGACTAATTTTTTTGCTATTGAAGTTAGCTCAAATCTTTTAACGGCAATCAATTTCTCTCGTTTTTCTGATGAAAAAAAAGTTAAATTCAATAGTCTACGATGATTATTAAGAAAGTTGCATTTTTTAACAAATTTCCTAGGGGTTTACTCATGTCTTTTTTTCGAGTTTTCATCAAAAAATTAAAATCTCTAATCCGACTAATTGACGTACGAGGAGCCCAGATTTGCAAACCGCGTTAAATTTGGAGTTTTCGTTTGGCCGCTACGGCCGATCAAAGTCTGAAAAATCAATTATTTTCGTAAATTTTCTAAAATGTTCACTGTGACTGACTAATTTTTTTGCTATTGAAGTTAGCTCAAATCTTTTAACGGCAATCAATTTCTCTCGTTTTTCTGATGAAAAAAAAGTTAAATTCAATAGTCTACGATGATTATTAAGAAAGTTGCATTTTTTAACAAATTTCCTAGGGGTTTACTCATGTCTTTTTTTCGAGTTTTCATCAAAAAATTTAAATCTCTAATCCGACTAATTGACGTACGAGGAGCCCAGATTTGCAAACCGCGTTAAATTTGGAGTTTTCGTTTGGCCGCTACGGCCGATCAAAGTCTGAAAAATCAATTATTTTCGTAAATTTTCTAAAATGTTCACTGTGACTGACTAATTTTTTTGCTATTGAAGTTAGCTCAAATCTTTTAACGGCAATCAATTTCTCTCGTTTTTCTGATGAAAAAAAAGTTAAATTCAATAGTCTACGATGATTATTAAGAAAGTTGCATTTTTTAACAAATTTCCTAGGGGTTTACTCATGTCTTTTTTTCGAGTTTTCATCAAAAAATTAAAATTTCTAATCCGACTAATTGACGTACGAGGAGCCCAGATTTGCAAACCGCGTTAAATTTGGAGTTTTCGTTTGGCCGCTACGGCCGATCAAAGTCTGAAAAATCAATTATTTTCGTAAATTTTCTAAAATGTTCACTGTGACTGACTAATTTTTTTGCTATTGAAGTTAGCTCAAATCTTTTAACGGCAATCAATTTCTCTCGTTTTTCTGATGAAAAAAAAGTTAAATTCAATAGTCTACGATGATTATTAAGAAAGTTGCATTTTTTAACAAATTTCCTAGGGGTTTACTCATGTCTTTTTTTCGAGTTTTCATCAAAAAATTAAAATCTCTAATCCGACTAATTGACGTACGAGGAGCCCAGATTTGCAAACCGCGTTAAATTTGGAGTTTTCGTTTGGCCGCTACGGCCGATCAAAGTCTGAAAAATCAATTATTTTCGTAAATTTTCTAAAATGTTCACTGTGACTGACTAATTTTTTTGCTATTGAAGTTAGCTCAAATCTTTTAACGGCAATCAATTTCTCTCGTTTTTCTGATGAAAAAAAAGTTAAATTCAATAGTCTACGATGATTATTAAGAAAGTTGCATTTTTTAACAAATTTCCTAGGGGTTTACTCATGTCTTTTTTTCGAGTTTTCATCAAAAAATTAAAATCTCTAATCCGACTAATTGACGTACGAGGAGCCCAGATTTACAAACCGCGTTAAATTTGGAGTTTTCGTTTGGCCGCTACGGCCGATCAAAGTCTGAAAAATCAATTATTTTCGTAAATTTTCTAAAATGTTCACTGTGACTGACTAATTTTTTTGCTATTGAAGTTAGCTCAAATCTTTTAACGGCAATCAATTTCTCTCATTTTTCTGATAAAAAAAAAGTTAAATTCAATAGTCTACGATGATTATTAAGAAAGTTGCATTTTTTAACAAATTTCCTAGGGGTTTACTCATGTCTTTTTTTCGAGTTTTCATCAAAAAATTAAAATCTCTAATCCGACTAATTGACGTACGAGGAGCCCAGATTTGCAAACCGCGTTAAATTTGGAGTTTTCGTTTAACCGCTACGGCCGATCAAAGTCTGAAAAATCAATTATTTTCGTAAATTTTCTAAAATGTTCACTGTGACTGACTAATTTTTTTGCTATTGAAGTTAGCTCAAATCTTTTAACGGCAATCAATTTCTCTCGTTTTTCTGATGAAAAAAAAGTTAAATTCAATAGTCTACGATGATTATTAAGAAAGTTGCATTTTTTAACAAATTTCCTAGGGGTTTACTCATGTCTTTTTTTCGAGTTTTCATCAAAAAATTAAAATCTCTAATCCGACTAATTGACGTACGAGGAGCCCAGATTTGCAAACCGCGTTAAATTTGGAGTTTTCGTTTGACCGCTACGGCCGATCAAAGTCTGAAAAATCAATTATTTTCGTAAATTTTCTAAAATGTTCACTGTGACTGACTATTCTTTTTGCTATTGAAGTTAGCTCAAATCTTTTAACGGCAATCAATTTCTCTCGTTTTTCTGATGAAAAAAAAGTTAAATTCAATAGTCTACGATGATTATTAAGAAAGTTGCATTTTTTAACAAATTTCCTAGGGGTTTACTCATGTCTTTTTTTCGAGTTTTCATCAAAAAATTAAAATTTCTAATCCGACTAATTGACGTACGAGGAGCCCAGACTTGCAAACCGCGTTAAATTTGGAGTTTTCGTTTGGCCGCTACGGCCGATCAAAGTCTGAAAAATCAATTATTTTCGTAAATTTTCTAAAATGTTCACTGTGACTGACTAATTTTTTTGCTATTGAAGTTAGCTCAAATCTTTTAACGGCAATCAATTTCTCTCGTTTTTCTGATGAAAAAAAAGTTAAATTCAATAGTCTACGATGATTATTAAGAAAGTTGCATTTTTTAACAAATTTCCTAGGGGTTTACTCATGTCTTTTTTTCGAGTTTTCATCAAAAAATTAAAATCTCTAATCCGACTAATTGACGTACGAGGAGCCCAGATTTGCAAACCGCGTTAAATTTGGAGTTTTCGTTTGGCCGCTACGGCCGATCAAAGTCTGAAAAATCAATTATTTTCGTAAATTTTCTAAAATGTTCACTGTGACTGACTAATTTTTTTGCTATTGAAGTTAGCTCAAATCTTTTAACGGCAATCAATTTCTCTCGTTTTTCTGATTAAAAAAAGTTAAATTCAATAGTCTACGATGATTATTAAGAAAGTTGCATTTTTTAACAAATTTCCTAGGGGTTTACTCATGTCTTTTTTTCGAGTTTTCATCAAAAAATTAAAATCTCTAATCCGACTAATTGACGTACGAGGAGCCCAGATTTGCAAACCGCGTTAAATTTGGAGTTTTTGTTTGGCCGCTACGGCCGATCAAAGTCTGAAAAATCAATTATTTTCGTAAATTTGCTAAAATGTTCACTGTGACTGACTAATTTTTTTGCTATTGAAGTTAGCTCAAATCTTTTAACGGCAATCAATTTCTCTCGTTTTTCTGATGAAAAAAAAGTTAAATTCAATAGTCTACGATGATTATTAAGAAAGTTGCATTTTTTAACAAATTTCCTAGGGGTTTACTCATGTCTTTTTTTCGAGTTTTCATCAAAAAATTAAAATCTCTAATCCGACTAATTGACGTACGAGGAGCCCAGATTTGCAAACCGCGTTAAATTTGGAGTTTTCGTTTGGCCGCTACGGCCGATCAAAATCTGAAAAATCAATTATTTTCGTAAATTTTCTAAAATGTTCACTGTGACTGCTAATTTTTTTGCTATTGAAATTAGCTCAAATATTTTAACGGCAATCAATTTCTCTCGTTTTTCTGATGAAAAAAAAGTTAAATTCAATAGTCTACGATGATTATTAAGAAAGTTGCATTTTTTAACAAATTTCCTAGGGGTTTACTCATGTCTTTTTTTCGAGCTTTCATCAAAAAATTAAAATCTCTAATCCGACTAATTGACGTGCGAGGAGCCCAGATTTGCAAACCGCGTTAAATTTGGAGTTTTCGTTTGGCCGCTACGGCCGATCAAAGTCTGAAAAATCAATTATTTTCGTAAATTTTCTAAAATGTTCACTGCGACTGACTAATTTTTTTGCTATTGAAGTTAGCTCAAATCTTTTAACGGCAATCAATTTCTCTCGTTTTTCTGATGAAAAAAAAGTTAAATTCAAAAGTCTACGATGATTATTAAGAAAGTTGCATTTTTTAACAAATTTCCTAGGGGTTTACTCATGTCTTTTTTTCGAGTTTTCATCAAAAAATTAAAATCTCTAATCCGACTAATTGATGTACGAGGGGCCCAGATTTGCAAAATGCGTTAAATTTGGAGTTTTCGTTTGGCCGCTACGGCCGATCAAACTCTGAAAAATCAATTATTTTCGTAAATTTTCTAAAATGTTCACTGTGACTGACTATTTTTTTTGCTATTGAAGTTAGCTCAAATCTTTTAACGGCAATCAATTTCTCTCGTTTTTCTGATGAAAAAAAAGTTAAATTCAATAGTCTACGATGATTATTAAGAAAGTTGCATTTTTTAACAAATTTCCTAGGGGTTTACTCATGTCTTTTTTTCGAGTTTTCATCAAAAAATTAAAATCTCTAATCCGACTAATTGACGTACGAGGAGCCCAGATTTGCAAACCGCGTTAAATTTGGAGTTTTCGTTTGGCCGCTACGGCCGATCAAAGTCTGAAAAATCAATTATTTTCGTAAATTTTCTAAAATGTTCACTGTGACTGACTATTTTTTTTGCTATTGAAGTTAGCTCAAATCTTTTAACGGCAATCAATTTCTCTCGTTTTTCTGATGAAAAAAAAGTTAAATTCAATAGTCTACGATGATTATTAAGAAAGTTGCATTTTTTAACAAATTTCCTAGGGGTTTACTCATGTCTTTTTTTTGAGTTTTCATCAAAAAATTAAAATCTCTAATCCGACTAATTGACGTACGAGGAGCCCAGATTTGCAAACCGCGTTAAATTTGGAGTTTTCGTTTGGCCGCTACGGCCGATCAAAGTCTGAAAAATCAATTATTTTCGTAAATTTTCTAAAATGTTCAATGTGACTGACTATTTTTTTTGCTATTTAAGTTAGCTCAAATCTTTTAACGGCAATCAATTTCTCTCGTTTTTCTGATGAAAAAAAAGTTAAATTCAATAGTCTACGATGATTATTAAGAAAGTTGCATTTTTTAACAAATTTCCTAGGGGTTTACTCATGTCTTTTTTTCGAGTTTTCATCAAAAAATTAAAATCTCTAATCCGACTAATTGATGTACGAGGAGCCCAGATTTGCAAACCGCGTTAAATTTGGAGTTTTCGTTTGGCCGCTACGGCCGATCAAAGTCTGAAAAATCAATTATTTTCGTAAATTTTCTAAAATGTTCACTGTGACTGACTATTTTTTTTGCTATTGAAGTTAGCTCAAATCTTTTAACGGCAATCAATTTCTCTCGTTTTTCTGATGAAAAAAAAGTTAAATTCAATAGTCTACGATGATTATTAAGAAAGTTGCATTTTTTAACAAATTTCTTAGGGGTTTACTCATATCTTTTTTTCGAGTTTTCATCAAAAAATTAAAATCTCTAATCCGACTAATTGACGTACGAGGAGCCCAGATTTGCAAACCGCGTTAAATTTGGAGTTTTCGTTTGGCCGCTACCGCCGATCAAAGTCTGAAAAATCAATTATTTTCGTAAATTTTCTAAAATGTTCACTGTGACTGACTAATTTTTTTGCTATTGAAGTTAGCTCAAATCTTTTAACGGCAATCAATTTCTCTCGTTTTTCTGATGAAAAAAAAGTTAAATTCAATAGTCTACGATGATTATTAAGAAAGTTGCATTTTTTAACAAATTTCCTAGGGGTTTACTCATGTCTTTTTTTCGAGTTTTCATCAAAAAATTAAAATCTCTAATCCGACTAATTGACGTACGAGGAGCCCAGATTTGCAAACCGCGTTAAATTTGGAGTTTTCGTTTGGCCGCTACGGCCGATCAAAGTCTGAAAAATCAATTATTTTCGTAAATTTTCTAAAATGTTCACTGTGACTGACTAATTTTTTTGCTATTGAAGTTAGCTCAAATCTTTTAACGGCAATCAATTTCTCTCGTTTTTATGATGAAAAAAAAGTTAAATTCAATAGTCTACGATGATTATTAAGAAAGTTGCATTTTTTAACAAATTTCCTAGGGGTTTACTCATGTCTTTTTTTTCGAGTTTTCATTAAAAAATTAAAATCTCTAATCCGACTAATTGACGTACGAGGAGCCCAGATTTGCAAACCGCGTTAAATTTGGAGTTTTCGTTTGGCCGCTACGGCCGATCAAAGTCTGAAAAATCAATTATTTTCGTAAATTTTCCAAAATGTTCACTGTGACTGACTAATTTTTTTGCTATTGAAGTTAGCTCATATCTTTTAACGGCAATCAATTTCTCTCGTTTTTCTGATGAAAAAAAAGTTAAATTCAATAGTCTACGATGATTATTAAGAAAGTTGCATTTTTTAACAAATTTCCTAGGGGTTTACTCATGTCTTTTTTTCGAGTTTTTATCAAAAAATTAAAATCTCTAATCCGACTAATTGACGTACGAGGAGCCCAGATTTGCAAACCGCGTTAAATTTGGAGTTTTCGTTTGGCCGCTACGGCCGATCAAAGTCTGAAAAATCAATTATTTTCGTAAATTTTCTAAAATGTTCACTGTGACTGACTAATTTTTTTGCTATTGAAGTTAGCTCAAATCTTTTAACGGCAATCAATTTCTCTCGTTTTTCTGATGAAAAAAAAGTTAAATTCAATAGTCTGCGATGATTATTAAGAAAGTTGCATTTTTTAACAAATTTCCTAGTGGTTTACTCATGTCTTTTTTTCGAGTTTTCATCAAAAAATTAAAATCTCTAATCCGACTAATTGACGTACGAGGAGCCCAGATTTGCAAACCGCGTTAAATTTGGAGTTTTCGTTTGGCCGCTACGGCCGATCAAAGTCTGAAAAATCAATTATTTTCGTAAATTTTCTAAAATGTTCACTGTGACTGACTAATTTTTTTGCTATTGAAGTTAGCTCAAATCTTTTAACGGCAATCAATTTCTCTCGTTTTTCTGATGAAAAAAAAGTTAAATTCAATAGTCTACGATGATTATTAAGAAAGTTGCATTTTTTAACAAATTTCCTAGGGGTTTACTCATGTCTTTTTTTCGAGTTTTCATCAAAAAATTAAAATCTCTAATCCGACTAATTGACGTACGAGGAGCCCAGATTTGCAAACCGCGTTAAATTTGGAGTTTTCGTTTGGCCGCTACGGCCGATCAAGGTCTGAAAAATCAATTATTTTTCGTTAAATTTTCTAAAATGTTCACTGTGACTGACTATTTTTTTTGCTATTGAAGTTAGCTCAAATCTTTTAACGGCAATCAATTTCTCTCGTTTTTCTGATGAAAAAAAAGTTAAATTCAATAGTCTACGATGATTATTAAGAAAGTTGCATTTTTTAACAAATTTCCTAGGGGTTTACTCATGTCTTTTTTTCGAGTTTTCATCAAAAAATTAAAATCTCTAATCCGACTAATTGACGTACGAGGAGCCCAGATTTGCAAACCGCGTTAAATTTGGAGTTTTCGTTTGACCGCTTCGGCCGATCAAAGTCTGAAAAATCAATTATTTTCGTAAATTTTCTAAAATGTTCACTGTGACTGACTAATTTTTTTGCTATTGAAGTTAGCTCAAATCTTTTAACGGCAATCAATTTCTCTCGTTTTTCTGATGAAAAAAAAGTTAAATTCAATAGTCTACGATGATTATTAAGAAAGTTGCATTTTTTAACAAATTTCCTAGGGGTTTACTCATGTCTTTTTTTCGAGTTTTCATCAAAAAATTAAAATCTCTAATCCGACTATTGACGTACGAGGAGCCCAGATTTGCAAACCGCGTTAAATTTGGAGTTTTCGTTTGGCCGCTACGGCCGATCAAAGTCTGAAAAATCAATTATTTTCGTAAATTTTCTAAAATGTTCACTGTGACTGACTAATTTTTTTGCTATTGAAGTTAGCTCAAATCTTTTAACGGCAATCAATTTCTCTCGTTTTTTCTGATGAAAAAAAAAGTTAAATTCAATAGTCTACGATGATTATTAAGAAAGTTGCATTTTTTAACAAATTTCCTAGGGGTTTACTCATGTCTTTTTTTCGAGTTTTCATCAAAAAATTAAAATCTCTAATCCGACTAATTGACGTACGAGGAGCCCAGATTTGCAAACCGCGTTAAATTTGGAGTTTTCGTTTGGCCGCTACGGCCCGATCAAAGTCTGAAAAATCAATTATTTTCGTAATTTTCCAAATGTTCACTGTGACTGACTAATTTTTTTGCTATTGAAGTTAGCTCAAATCTTTTAACGGCAATCAATTTCTCTCGTTTTTCTGATGAAAAAAAAGTTAAATTCAATAGTCTACGATGATTATTAAGAAAGTTGCATTTTTTAACAAATTTCCTAGGGGTTTACTCATGTCTTTTTTTCGAGTTTTTATCAAAAAATTAAAATCTCTAATCCGACTAATTGACGTACGAGGAGCCCAGATTTGCAAACCGCGTTAAATTTGGAGTTTTCGTTTGGCCGCTACGGCCGATCAAAGTCTGAAAAATCAATTATTTTCGTAAATTTTCTAAAATGTTCACTGTGACTGACTATTTTTTTTGCTATTGAAGTTAGCTCAAATCTTTTAACGGCAATCAATTTCTCTCGTTTTTCTGATGAAAAAAAAGTTAAATTCAATAGTCTGCGATGATTATTAAGAAAGTTGCATTTTTTAACAAATTTCCTAGTGGTTTACTCATGTCTTTTTTTCGAGTTTTCATCAAAAATTAAAATCTCTAATCCGACTAATTGACGTACGAGGAGCCCAGATTTGCAAACCGCGTTAAATTTGGAGTTTTCGTTTGGCCGCTACGGCCGATCAAAGTCTGAAAAATCAATTATTTTCGTAAATTTCTAAAATGTTCACTGTGACTGACTAATTTTTTTGCTATTGAAGTTAGCTCAAATCTTTTAACGGCAATCAATTTCTCTCGTTTTTCTGATGAAAAAAAAGTTAAATTCAATAGTCTACGATGATTATTAAAAAAGTTGCATTTTTTAACAAATTTCCTAGGGGTTTACTCATGTCTTTTTTTCGAGTTTTCATCAAAAAATTAAAATCTCTAATCCGACTAATTGACGTACGAGGAGCCCAGATTTGCAAACCGCGTTAAATTTGGAGTTTTCGTTTGACCGCTACGGCCGATCAAAGTCTGAAAAATCAATTATTTTCGTAAATTTTCTAAAATGTTCACTGTGACTGACTAATTTTTTTGCTATTGAAGTTAGCTTAAATCTTTTAACGGCAATCAATTTCTCTCGTTTTTCTGATGAAAAAAAAGTTAAATTCAATAGTCTACGATGATTATTAAGAAAGTTGCATTTTTAACAAATTTCCTAGGGGTTTACTCATGTCTTTTTTTCGAGTTTTCATCAAAAAATTAAAATCTCCAATCCGACTAATTGACGTACGAGGAGCCCAGATTTGCAAACCGCGTTAAATTTGGAGTTTTCGTTTGGCCGCTACGGCCGATCAAAGTCTGAAAAATCAATTATTTTCGTAAATTTTCTAAAATGTTCACTGTGACTGACTAATTTTTTTGCTATTGAAGTTAGCTCAAATCTTTTAACGGCAATCAATTTCTCTCGTTTTTCTGATGAAAAAAAAGTTAAATTCAATAGTCTACGATGATTATTAAGAAAGTTGCATTTTTCAACAAATTTCCTAGGGGTTTACTCATGTCTTTTTTTCGAGTTTTCA